>CM068368.1:194376588-194923795 GCA_034769895.1 Magicicada septendecula | reverse complement strand
ATTACAAAATGGAAAATAAAGAGATAAATCTTGAAAACACTCTTACAGAGTCCATGATAATCAATAATGTAGAAGCACAGTCTACTCCAATGACAGCTAGAGTAAAAGAGTTGTCGATGGACGATATGTTTAACCTAATAAGAACAATGTCCGAAAATATAAATAGTAATCTAAATTAATTGAAAGAACAAAATAAAGAACAAAAGAGTGATTCTGATGTTAAATATGATAAAATAAATGTTAAATTTGATGAAATGAATACGCAAAATGTTAAATTTGAAACTAACATGAATAAACGTCTGAATGAGATTGATGAAAGTGTTAATACAATTAAAGAACAAATATTAGAATCAATAAGTAGCAATTGCGAGAAAAAGATTGACGATATGAATAAAAATTTAGAAGGTAAATTAAATCAGATAATGAATAAGAAGTTAGGTGACAACGTTATAGTTATGACAAATATTAATAATGACAAAATAGTGGAAGAGGTAGTGTTAGATAATAAAGTATTGAATAGTGATGATAATGATGTTAATTACAATTCTGAGAGTATAGTGGGGGTAAAGAATAGTGGAGAAACAGATAAATTAGACAAAAATAAAGACAATCAGATGACAGATAATGAAGTAAGTAGGGGTAAGATTTATAAGAATATAATTGAAAATAGTGATGATGAAGTTTTAGTGGAAGTAGGATGTAATAATGGAATGTTAGTGTGTGTTGATGGGTTAAAGAGAGTGTGTAAAGAGAGTATAGAGGTAGAAGGGTTGCAGAGGGTAGGTTTTCCCAAGGTTTATTGTGAACCAAGGTGTTTACAAACGTTGTTGTTGAAGGGCAGGAGTCCCTTATTATTGGAAGACATGAGGTCTTTGAGTTGTTCCCCGAAATTTTATGAGTTAGTGCCCTCTGTATGGAATGGTAGAGAAAGTGTGATATGGTGTTATGGTGAGAGATATTTAGAGAGAGAGTTGTGTGTAGATAGGGAGATAGAATTATAGCAGTTAAAGAGAAATTATAAAGAGTTGAAAGAGAGGTTAGAATTGAAGGAGATAAACAATATGAAATGCTTACCATATATAATGAAGATTGATGATTATTTTGATGATACTGTTGTAAATGATAAACACTTACCTAATGATGTAATTGATGTAGTGGAGGAGTATAATGATAAGATAACTTACCTTGTGGTAACCAAAATTACTGATGGAGACTGGACAAAAATAACTAATGCAGACAAGGTTTATGAAAGAATAAAGAGGAATAATCCTATAAATTATACTGGTATAATAAATGACATAGAAGTAATGGGTTATTATCTAAAGGGTCATAATGTAATGTATGTTGACAAGAACGACTTGTGTTACAAATATGTAAGACTAATCTATGATGACGGTGGTTAAAATAAAAAATTCAGTGAATGGACATTTTAAGTATTTTAGTTTATGGTAATGACCTGGCTAGATTATGAAATGAAGTGTGGTAAATAAGAAAAGTAATGACATAAAATTGTAAATAAATTTATAGTAAAATTAATTGTGTTTGTGTTGCAACAGGTATTTTATGTAAACAATGTGTGTATGTAGTAGAAATTGATTAATATTTCAGGAGGTTAAATAAATAATGAGAGTTTATAATAAATGAATTGTAATTGTTTTGGAAGAAAGTAATTAAAATAACTTGTGTTTCCAAGAATTGATTTGAGATGAGTTAATTGATTAATGATTGTTATACAAATAAATTTTGATAATGACTTTATGAGAGTTAAACTTGATAATAAATAGTGAATAGATATAAAGTTGTAAAAGATAGAATTTGGGTGATAATGATAAATAAGGCTTGTGAGTTAGTCAAAGTTAATGTTAAATGGGTGTTAGAGAGAATAAGAGTTGAAATACAAATAATACAGAAAAATGGTATTAGATATTTTAGGGACACAGTAGTGCTAGTGATTATATGTAGAGAAGGTGAGTAATGTAAATGGAGATTAAATAGTTGATGGTGATATTTTGTAGATGAGGGTGATGTTGTAGGGAATGATCAACGTGCGTTGTCGGGCAGGTAGTTGCGAAGGGTTGAAGAGTGTTTGCTGATATTTGGTGGAGGGGCAAAAGGTTATGCATGGAATTGCCAGGTTGGGAACACATCCTAGTTACAAAGAGGGTATTAGATATTTTATTTTATGAGGAAAATGATTTAAGTGGAATTAGTGTTGGAGGGGGTTATTATTGAGAGATGGGTGTCATGACATGCGAATCTGTTAGTAGTTATTAGAAGGAAGAAGGTGAGTAAGGTTAGATGTATAAATGCCAATTTAAAAAATCGAATCATAGTGGATAACTGAAAATCACCCAAACTAATAAATGAGGAAAATAAATAATAGAAAATCATAGTTGACATGTAATAATAAATGAAATGTTATGTAAAAGGAAGGTTAATAACAAAGAAAAATTTTTGGAAAAGTTAATGGTATAGTAAATGATAAATAATTGATGATTAATTAATAGAAGTTCAATTGAAATTAAAATATAATGTCTATAATTTTATATGCAAATGTAAGGATGTAAGGTGTGTAATTTCTGATCAACCTTAAATGTGAATTGTTTATTTTAATGGAATAATCACAATGTTAGTTATGAGTGTATTGTATGTATTATGTTAGTGTAGAAATCTTAAATAAAACCAAACATATAAGAGTTTACCATCTGTGAATTGTAGTAACGGTGTCAGTGTGAGCCTTATATGTCTTTTGGTAGTTTCCCCAAATTTCGGGCGGTCACGGCTTCACCGAATCCTGACCGTGGAATTATGTAAGTAGATTCTAAATTGGTGAACATTGAAACTGACCGGGGGGAAGGTGGCGATAGTGCCGTTTTAAGGGTGTGTGAATCATTTTAGTATGATTACTGGTGTCCTCGGACATCAGTAATGCCAAATTTTGTATATAACGCTGAAACAAGAATGGGGTAGGCAGCGTCTACACCCAAGTTAAAAAATTCAGTTCTTGTGGATGCAAATGGGCGCTACAGTCCACCATAATCAACAATAGAGTGTGTGGAAAGGGAGCTGGCCGTTACAAGCCAGGGGTGTAAACAACAGAGTGTTTATGCAACCAGGTAAATGCCTTGCACGGCTTACCCATGAGGTGATTTACCTAATTGTAACTGGGATAAAGGAGGGATATTAGATTTTGATGTAGAAGGAGGTTACTGAATTGTTAGTAATGAGTTGAATATTAGATTGCATTATGTAAATGATATAAAATACGTAGTTGATTTTATGATGTACTTAGATGATTTTATGGAGATGTTTAACCAAGTTTGAGAAAGATATAAGGAAATAATTTGTTTAGATATAGTTGATTTTGTCATATATAAGAATTTTTAAATGAATTTATTTGTTTTGAGATATTAATCCTAGGAGGAACGGTATTTGTAATATTGTAATGGGAAATGTTTATTTAAATTCTGATAGAATCAGAGGAATATATTTTGAATTTTAGAAGTAAGATGTAACAAGAGAAGGGTATGAAGAATGTTGATATTGAGGCTGGTTGTTTTATATTTTGTTATAATAAATACAATATTTATTCATATATATATGTTAGGAGTTAAGGAAAAAACCAGTGTTTCCTAACGCAAACCAGCACAGCTAAGGGGAAACATCAGTTAGGGATATAGTAGTGTATAAGGCCACTAGTTGATATTTTGATTTGTTGTTTCAGAGTCTGGTGATGCTGTGGCGGTGATCCTGAGCTGGCCGCTCAGAGCAGGAGCGTTAAGTACCTGTCTGACTTTATGGTGTTGGGATCTCGAGAGAGAAGTCCAGTAAGGTCATTAAGGTGTGGTCACAGTCACTGGACTGAGGGTGAGTTAAATATTTTTTATGTAAACCGTAAAGGGGGTTGTGGCGACATATCCTGACTAATTTCTTTAGGCAGTATGAATGTGTCAATGAGACGAGAGTTTTTATTCTTCGGCATAAAACCTCCCATTGAGGGGGTATTGTAACGGGACATTTAGGCCTACCCAGGGTAATAAATAAATTTTATTGTGTTTAATAAAAAGGAAATAAAATTTTATGATGTAATAATAATTTTGGGAGACATAAACGTAAATTCACAATAAAACTCAATTTATTGGAAACAAAATTAGAAAGAATAATTGTAAAATATTATCCATGGATTAAAACGACGCAACAAACCAACATATGGATTTGTGTCAAGGTCAACATACAGACGCAAGAAAAACAGTTACATATTATGTACCAGAACATCAGACCATATTAAGTCAGTGTGTACGTCACGCTGGAATCTGGGCGTGTCGGCCGAACCTTATACTGGCGTACTGATACAAGAACTTAGGACAATGGGATTTGGTGAAACAGCCACGGCCACTTCACAAAATAGTGCCGTTCGTCTCATCCCAGTTAAACTTTGCTACTCGAGCCGGCCGGCTGTAAAAAAGAGTTCTAGAATGTAAAATAGCGGGCGTCTGCACTAAAATGTGAATACCACATGCACGTATAACTTTTAAAATGTGAAATAACAAATTAAAACCTTGATCAGAGTTAATTAACAGTAAAATTGGTTTAAAAAAAAAAACATGAATGCAGTGAAGTTGAAATAGTGGTCTAAGTGGTGTGTGTGGGACAATGTGGCATCTTCAAAACTCATCAGCAGCAGAGTAACAAATGGGGTAAAGTAAAATATTAAAAAGGGCTAAACTAAAATTATAATGTTATTATTGTCTTTTAAAAAATTGAGATCTCTAAGGGTGTGGGGTAATAGCGTGTGTGAGAAATATGTTAAATAAAGAAGGCTGGTTTGTGCTTAAATCTAAGTTTGTGTTTAATTTTTTGTCATAGAAATAAAATAATAATTTTATTTGTTCAAGAGGTCTACAAAATCATATAACCAAGATATTGTTTAATGTTAGATTCATAACAGGTAATGGAGGGGAAAAGAATATTTGTTTGTGTATAAAAGAAAGAAATATAATTCATAAATAATAAAAAAATCAATAATGGAAAAGATGTAAGAAAATTAATTTTAATTGATTTCATTTCATGAGTTTGTAGCAAAATCTGCAAGTAGTTAAATGTAGGAAAAGAAGTTTTATGGTTTTACTATGTGTATTATGGAATAAATAAAATTTTTTTGTTCAATGCAAATATGAATTAAACTAATTACTGCAAATAAACCATTCTGATCTCCTGTGTTCGCCGAAAAGAAACTGGCCCGAAATGGTAAGTACATATATTTTTTCTTGTAGTTGGTACAAATACAAGATGGCGCCCAAAAAAATGAGAACAACAAACATGAATAAAAGTAAAATTAATTAAGCTTTAATTATAATAAATAAAGTTATATCACAATTGGTGCCCGAACAGGGACATTTATATAAAGAAATTTATATAAATATAGGCCTACTTGGAGAGCAGAATGGAGGTTTGAAATGAATAAAGTATAAATAAGGTACGTAGGAGGTTGCGAGAAGTAACGTAAAGTGTTATGTAAGTAGAATACATTGTTGTGTGATAAGTAGATGTTATATATGTTAGTATTTTGATATAAAAGTAATAATTTTACCATTACAAAATGGAAAATAAAGAGATAAATCTTGAAAACACTCTTACAGAGTCCATGATAATCAATAATGTAGAAGCACAGTCTACTCCAATGACAGCTAGAGTAAAAGAGTTGTCGATGGACGATATGTTTAACCTAATAAGAACAATGTCCGAAAATATAAATAGTAATCTAAATTAATTGAAAGAACAAAATAAAGAACAAAAGAGTGATTCTGATGTTAAATATGATAAAATAAATGTTAAATTTGATGAAATGAATACGCAAAATGTTAAATTTGAAACTAACATGAATAAACGTCTGAATGAGATTGATGAAAGTGTTAATACAATTAAAGAACAAATATTAGAATCAATAAGTAGCAATTGCGAGAAAAAGATTGACGATATGAATAAAAATTTAGAAGGTAAATTAAATCAGATAATGAATAAGAAGTTAGGTGACAACGTTATAGTTATGACAAATATTAATAATGACAAAATAGTGGAAGAGGTAGTGTTAGATAATAAAGTATTGAATAGTGATGATAATGATGTTAATTACAATTCTGAGAGTATAGTGGGGGTAAAGAATAGTGGAGAAACAGATAAATTAGACAAAAATAAAGACAATCAGATGACAGATAATGAAGTAAGTAGGGGTAAGATTTATAAGAATATAATTGAAAATAGTGATGATGAAGTTTTAGTGGAAGTAGGATGTAATAATGGAATGTTAGTGTGTGTTGATAGGTTAAAGAGAGTGTGTAAAGAGAGTATAGAGGTAGAAGGGTTGCAGAGGGTAGGTTTTCCCAAGGTTTATTGTGAACCAAGGTGTTTACAAACGTTGTTGTTGAAGGGCAGGAGTCCCTTATTATTGGAAGACATGAGGTCTTTGAGTTGTTCCCCGAAATTTTATGAGTTAGTGCCCTCTGTATGGAATGGTAGAGAAAGTGTGATATGGTGTTATGGTGAGAGATATTTAGAGAGAGAGTTGTGTGTAGATAGGGAGATAGAATTATAGCAGTTAAAGAGAAATTATAAAGAGTTGAAAGAGAGGTTAGAATTGAAGGAGATAAACAATATGAAATGCTTACCATATATAATGAAGATTGATGATTATTTTGATGATACTGTTGTAAATGATAAACACTTACCTAATGATGTAATTGATGTAGTGGAGGAGTATAATGATAAGATACCTTACCTTGTGGTAACCAAGATTACTGATGGAGACTGGACAAAAATAACTAATGCAGACAAGGTTTATGAAAGAATAAAGAGGAATAATCCTATAAATTATACTGGTATAATAAATGACATAGAAGTAATGGGTTATTATCTAAAGGGTCATAATGTAATGTATGTTGACAAGAACGACTTGTGTTACAAATATGTAAGACTAATCTATGATGACGGTGGTTAAAATAAAAAATTCAGTGAATGGACATTTTAAGTATTTTAGTTTATGGTAATGACCTGGCTAGATTATGAAATGAAGTGTGGTAAATAAGAAAAGTAATGACATAAAATTGTAAATAAATTTATAGTAAAATTAATTGTGTTTGTGTTGCAACAGGTATTTTATGTAAACAATGTGTGTATGTAGTAGAAATTGATTTTAATAAATATAATATTTCAGCAGCTTAAATAAATAATGAGAGTTTATAATAAATGAATTGTAATTGTTTTGGAAGTAAGTAATTAAAATAACTTGTGTTTCCAAGAATTGATTTGAGATGAGTTAATTGATTAATGATTGTTATCCAAATAAATTTTGATAATGACTTTATGAGAGTTAAACTTGATAATAAATAGTGAATAGATATAAAGTTGTAAAAGATAGAATTTGGGTGATAATGATAAATAAGGCATGTGAGTTAGTCAAAGTTAATGTTAAATGGGTGTTAGAGAGAATAAGAGTTGAAATACAAATAATACAGAAAAACAGTATTAGATATTTTAGGGACACAGTAGTGCTAGTGATTATATGTAGAGAAGGTGAGTAATGTAAATGGAGATTAAATAGTTGATGGTGATATTTTGTAGATGAGGGTGATGTTGTAGGGAATGATCAACGTGCGTTGTCGGGCAGGTAGTTGCGAAGGGTTGAAGAGTGTTTGCTGATATTTGGTGGAGGGGCAAAAGGTTATGCATGGAATTGCCAGGTTGGGAACACACATCCTAGTTACAAAGAGGGTATTAGATATTTTATTTTATGAGGAAAATGATTTAAGTGGAATTAGTGTTGGAGGGGGTTATTATTGAGAGATGGGTGTCATGACATGCGAATCTGTTAGTAGTTATTAGAAGGAAGAAGGTGAGTAAGGTTAGATGTATAAATGCCAATTTAAAAAATCGAATCATAGTGGATAACTGAAAATCACCCAAACTAATAAATGAGGAAAATAAATAATAGAAAATCATAGTTGACATGTAATAATAAATGAAATGTTATGTAAAAGGAAGGTTAATAACAAAGAAAAATTTTTGGATAAGTTAATGGTATAGTAAATGATAAATAATTGATGATTAATTAATAGAAGTTCAATTGAAATTAAAATATAATGTCTATAATTTTATATGCAAATGTAAGGATGTAAGGTGTGTAATTTCTGATCAACCTTAAATGTGAATTGTTTATTTTAATGGAATAATCACAATGTTAGTTATGAGTGTATTGTATGTATTATGTTAGTGTAGAAATCTTAAATAAAACCAAACATATAAGAGTTTACCATCTGTGAATTGTAGTAACGGTGTCAGTGTGAGCCTTATATGTCTTTTGGTAGTTTCCCCAAATTTCGGGCGGTCACGGCTTCACCGAATCCTGACCGTGGAATTATGTAAGTAGATTCTAAATTGGTGAACATTGAAACTGACCGGGGGGAAGGTGGTGATAGTGCCGTTTTAAGGGTGTGTGAATCATTTTAGTATGATTACTGGTGTCCTCGGACATCAGTAATGCCAAATTTTGTATATAACGCTGAAACAAGAATGGGGTAGGCAGCGTCTACACCCAAGTTAAAAAATTCAGTTCTTGTGGATGCAAATGGGCGCTACAGTCCACCATAATCAACAATAGAGTGTGTGGAAAGGGAGCTGGCCGTTACAAGCCAGGGGTGTAAACAACAGAGTGTTTATGCAACCAGGTAAATGCCTTGCACGGCTTACCCATGAGGTGATTTACCTAATTGTAACTGGGATAAAGGAGGGATATTAGATTTTGATGTAGAAGGAGGTTACTGAATTGTTAGTAATGAGTTGAATATTAGATTGCATTATGTAAATGATATAAAATACGTAGTTGATTTTATGATGTACTTAGATGATTTTATGGAGATGTTTAACCAAGTTTGAGAAAGATATAAGGAAATAATTTGTTTAGATATAGTTGATTTTGTCATATATAAGAATTTTTAAATGAATTTAATTGTTTTGAGATATTAATCCTAGGAGGAACGGTATTTGTAATATTGTAATGGGAAATGTTTATTTAAATTCTGATAGAATCAGAGGAATATATTTTGAATTTTAGAAGTAAGATGTAACAAGAGAAGGGTATGAAGAATGTTGATATTGAGGCTGGTTGTTTTATATTTTGTTATAATAAATACAATATTTATTCATATATATATGTTAGGAGTTAAGGAAAAAACCAGTGTTTCCTAACGCAAACCAGCACAGCTAAGGGGAAACATCAGTTAGGGATATAGTAGTGTATAAGGCCACTAGTTGATATTTTGATTTGTTGTTTCAGAGTCTGGTGATGCTGTGGCGGTGATCCTGAGCTGGCCGCTCAGAGCAGGAGCGTTAAGTACCTGTCTGACTTTATGGTGTTGGGATCTCGAGAGAGAAGTCCAGTAAGGTCATTAAGGTGTGGTCACAGTCACTGGACTGAGGGTGAGTTAAATATTTTTTATGTAAACCGTAAAGGGGGTTGTGGCGACATATCCTGACTAATTTCTTTAGGCAGTATGAATGTGTCAATGAGACGAGAGTTTTTATTCTTCGGCATAAAACCTCCCATTGAGGGGGTATTGTAACGGGACATTTAGGCCTACCCAGGGTAATAAATAAATTTTATTGTGTTTAATAAAAAGGAAATAAAATTTTATGATGTAATAATAATTTTGGGAGACATAAACGTAAATTCACAATAAAACTCAATTTATTGGAAACAAAATTAGAAAGAATAATTGTAAAATATTATCCATGAATTAAAACGACGCAACAAACCAACATATGGATTTGTGTCAAGGTCAACATACAGACGCAAGAAAAACAGTTACATATTATGTACCAGAACATCAGACCATATTAAGTCAGTGTGTACGTCACGCTGGAATCTGGGCGTGTCGGCCGAACCTTATACTGGCGTACTGATACAAGAACTTAGGACAATGGGATTTGGTGAAACAGCCACGGCCACTTCACAAAATAGTGCCGTTCGTCTCATCCCAGTTAAACTTTGCTACTCGAGCCGGCCGGCTGTAAAAAAGAGTTCTAGAATGTAAAATAGCGGGCGTCTGCACTAAAATGTGAATACCACATGCACGTATAACTTTTAAAATGTGAAATAACAAATTAAAACCTTGATCAGAGTTAGTTAACAGTAAAATTGGTTTAAAAAAAAAAACATGAATGCAGTGAAGTTGAAATAGTGGTCTAAGTGGTGTGTGTGGGACAATGTGGCATCTTCAAAACTCATCAGCAGCAGAGTAACAAATGGGGTAAAGTAAAATATTAAAAAGGGCTAAACTAAAATTATAATGTTATTATTGTCTTTTAAAAAATTGAGATCTCTAAGGGTGTGGGGTAATAGCGTGTGTGAGAAATATGTTAAATAAAGAAGGCTGGTTTGTGTTTAAATCTAAGTTTGTGTTTAATTTTTTGTCATAGAAATAAAATAATAATTTTATTTGTTCAAGAGGTCTACAAAATCATATAACCAAGATATTGTTTAATGTTAGATTCATAACAGGTAATGGAGGGGAAAAGAATATTTGTTTGTGTATAAAAGAAAGAAATATAATTCATAAATAATAAAAAAATCAATAATGGAAAAGATGTAAGAAAATTAATTTTAATTGATTTCATTTCATGAGTTTGTAGCAAAATCTGCAAGTAGTTAAATGTAGGAAAAGAAGTTTTATGGTTTTACTATGTGTATTATGGAATAAATAAAATTTTTTTGTTCAATGCAAATATGAATTAAACTAATTACTGCAAATAAACCATTCTGATCTCCTGTGTTCGCCGAAAAGAAACTGGCCCGAAATGGTAAGTACATATATTTTTTCTTGTAGTTGGTACAAATACAAGATGGCGCCCAAAAAAATGAGAACAACAAACATGAATAAAAGTAAAATTAATTAAGCTTTAATTATAATAAATAAAGTTATATCACAATTGGCGCCCGAACAGGGACATTTATATAAAGAAATTTATATAAATATAGGCCTACTTGGAGAGCAGAATGGAGGTTTGAAATGAATAAAGTATAAATAAGGTACGTAGGAGGTTGCGAGAAGTAACGTAAAGTGTTATGTAAGTAGAATACATTGTTGTGTGATAAGTAGATGTTATATATGTTAGTATTTTGATATAAAAGTAATAATTTTACCATTACAAAATGGAAAATAAAGAGATAAATCTTGAAAACACTCTTACAGAGTCCATGATAATCAATAATGTAGAAGCACAGTCTACTCCAATGACAGCTAGAGTAAAAGAGTTGTCGATGGACGATATGTTTAACCTAATAAGAACAATGTCCGAAAATATAAATAGTAATCTAAATTAATTGAAAGAACAAAATAAAGAGCAAAAGAGTGATTCTGATGTTAAATATGATAAAATAAATGTTAAATTTGATGAAATGAATACGCAAAATGTTAAATTTGAAACTAACATGAATAAACGTCTGAATGAGATTGATGAAAGTGTTAATACAATTAAAGAACAAATATTAGAATCAATAAGTAGCAATTGCGAGAAAAAGATTGACGATATGAATAAAAATTTAGAAGGTAAATTAAATCAGATAATGAATAAGAAGTTAGGTGACAACGTTATAGTTATGACAAATATTAATAATGACAAAATAGTGGAAGAGGTAGTGTTAGATAATAAAGTATTGAATAGTGATGATAATGATGTTAATTACAATTCTGAGAGTATAGTGGGGGTAAAGAATAGTGGAGAAACAGATAAATTAGACAAAAATAAAGACAATCAGATGACAGATAATGAAGTAAGTAGGGGTAAGATTTATAAGAATATAATTGAAAATAGTGATGATGAAGTTTTAGTGGAAGTAGGATGTAATAATGGAATGTTAGTGTGTGTTGATGGGTTAAAGAGAGTGTGTAAAGAGAGTATAGAGGTAGAAGGGTTGCAGAGGGTAGGTTTTCCCAAGGTTTATTGTGAACCAAGGTGTTTACAAACGTTGTTGTTGAAGGGCAGGAGTCCCTTATTATTGGAAGACATGAGGTCTTTGAGTTGTTCCCCGAAATTTTATGAGTTAGTGCCCTCTGTATGGAATGGTAGAGAAAGTGTGATATGGTGTTATGGTGAGAGATATTTAGAGAGAGAGTTGTGTGTAGATAGGGAGATAGAATTATAGCAGTTAAAGAGAAATTATAAAGAGTTGAAAGAGAGGTTAGAATTGAAGGAGATAAACAATATGAAATGCTTACCATATATAATGAAGATTGATGATTATTTTGATGATACTGTTGTAAATGATAAACACTTACCTAATGATGTAATTGATGTAGTGGAGGAGTATAATGATAAGATAACTTACCTTGTGGTAACCAAAATTACTGATGGAGACTGGACAAAAATAACTAATGCAGACAAGGTTTATGAAAGAATAAAGAGGAATAATCCTATAAATTATACTGGTATAATAAATGACATAGAAGTAATGGGTTATTATCTAAAGGGTCATAATGTAATGTATGTTGACAAGAACGACTTGTGTTACAAATATGTAAGACTAATCTATGATGACGGTGGTTAAAATAAAAAATTCAGTGAATGGACATTTTAAGTATTTTAGTTTATGGTAATGACCTGGCTAGATTATGAAATGAAGTGTGGTAAATAAGAAAAGTAATGACATAAAATTGTAAATAAATTTATAGTAAAATTAATTGTGTTTGTGTTGCAACAGGTATTTTATGTAAACAATGTGTGTATGTAGTAGAAATTGATTAATATTTCAGGAGGTTAAATAAATAATGAGAGTTTATAATAAATGAATTGTAATTGTTTTGGAAGAAAGTAATTAAAATAACTTGTGTTTCCAAGAATTGATTTGAGATGAGTTAATTGATTAATGATTGTTATACAAATAAATTTTGATAATGACTTTATGAGAGTTAAACTTGATAATAAATAGTGAATAGATATAAAGTTGTAAAAGATAGAATTTGGGTGATAATGATAAATAAGGCTTGTGAGTTAGTCAAAGTTAATGTTAAATGGGTGTTAGAGAGAATAAGAGTTGAAATACAAATAATACAGAAAAATGGTATTAGATATTTTAGGGACACAGTAGTGCTAGTGATTATATGTAGAGAAGGTGAGTAATGTAAATGGAGATTAAATAGTTGATGGTGATATTTTGTAGATGAGGGTGATGTTGTAGGGAATGATCAACGTGCGTTGTCGGGCAGGTAGTTGCGAAGGGTTGAAGAGTGTTTGCTGATATTTGGTGGAGGGGCAAAAGGTTATGCATGGAATTGCCAGGTTGGGAACACATCCTAGTTACAAAGAGGGTATTAGATATTTTATTTTATGAGGAAAATGATTTAAGTGGAATTAGTGTTGGAGGGGGTTATTATTGAGAGATGGGTGTCATGACATGCGAATCTGTTAGTAGTTATTAGAAGGAAGAAGGTGAGTAAGGTTAGATGTATAAATGCCAATTTAAAAAATCGAATCATAGTGGATAACTGAAAATCACCCAAACTAATAAATGAGGAAAATAAATAATAGAAAATCATAGTTGACATGTAATAATAAATGAAATGTTATGTAAAAGGAAGGTTAATAACAAAGAAAAATTTTTGGAAAAGTTAATGGTATAGTAAATGATAAATAATTGATGATTAATTAATAGAAGTTCAATTGAAATTAAAATATAATGTCTATAATTTTATATGCAAATGTAAGGATGTAAGGTGTGTAATTTCTGATCAACCTTAAATGTGAATTGTTTATTTTAATGGAATAATCACAATGTTAGTTATGAGTGTATTGTATGTATTATGTTAGTGTAGAAATCTTAAATAAAACCAAACATATAAGAGTTTACCATCTGTGAATTGTAGTAACGGTGTCAGTGTGAGCCTTATATGTCTTTTGGTAGTTTCCCCAAATTTCGGGCGGTCACGGCTTCACCGAATCCTGACCGTGGAATTATGTAAGTAGATTCTAAATTGGTGAACATTGAAACTGACCGGGGGGAAGGTGGCGATAGTGCCGTTTTAAGGGTGTGTGAATCATTTTAGTATGATTACTGGTGTCCTCGGACATCAGTAATGCCAAATTTTGTATATAACGCTGAAACAAGAATGGGGTAGGCAGCGTCTACACCCAAGTTAAAAAATTCAGTTCTTGTGGATGCAAATGGGCGCTACAGTCCACCATAATCAACAATAGAGTGTGTGGAAAGGGAGCTGGCCGTTACAAGCCAGGGGTGTAAACAACAGAGTGTTTATGCAACCAGGTAAATGCCTTGCACGGCTTACCCATGAGGTGATTTACCTAATTGTAACTGGGATAAAGGAGGGATATTAGATTTTGATGTAGAAGGAGGTTACTGAATTGTTAGTAATGAGTTGAATATTAGATTGCATTATGTAAATGATATAAAATACGTAGTTGATTTTATGATGTACTTAGATGATTTTATGGAGATGTTTAACCAAGTTTGAGAAAGATATAAGGAAATAATTTGTTTAGATATAGTTGATTTTGTCATATATAAGAATTTTTAAATGAATTTATTTGTTTTGAGATATTAATCCTAGGAGGAACGGTATTTGTAATATTGTAATGGGAAATGTTTATTTAAATTCTGATAGAATCAGAGGAATATATTTTGAATTTTAGAAGTAAGATGTAACAAGAGAAGGGTATGAAGAATGTTGATATTGAGGCTGGTTGTTTTATATTTTGTTATAATAAATACAATATTTATTCATATATATATGTTAGGAGTTAAGGAAAAAACCAGTGTTTCCTAACGCAAACCAGCACAGCTAAGGGGAAACATCAGTTAGGGATATAGTAGTGTATAAGGCCACTAGTTGATATTTTGATTTGTTGTTTCAGAGTCTGGTGATGCTGTGGCGGTGATCCTGAGCTGGCCGCTCAGAGCAGGAGCGTTAAGTACCTGTCTGACTTTATGGTGTTGGGATCTCGAGAGAGAAGTCCAGTAAGGTCATTAAGGTGTGGTCACAGTCACTGGACTGAGGGTGAGTTAAATATTTTTTATGTAAACCGTAAAGGGGGTTGTGGCGACATATCCTGACTAATTTCTTTAGGCAGTATGAATGTGTCAATGAGACGAGAGTTTTTATTCTTCGGCATAAAACCTCCCATTGAGGGGGTATTGTAACGGGACATTTAGGCCTACCCAGGGTAATAAATAAATTTTATTGTGTTTAATAAAAAGGAAATAAAATTTTATGATGTAATAATAATTTTGGGAGACATAAACGTAAATTCACAATAAAACTCAATTTATTGGAAACAAAATTAGAAAGAATAATTGTAAAATATTATCCATGGATTAAAACGACGCAACAAACCAACATATGGATTTGTGTCAAGGTCAACATACAGACGCAAGAAAAACAGTTACATATTATGTACCAGAACATCAGACCATATTAAGTCAGTGTGTACGTCACGCTGGAATCTGGGCGTGTCGGCCGAACCTTATACTGGCGTACTGATACAAGAACTTAGGACAATGGGATTTGGTGAAACAGCCACGGCCACTTCACAAAATAGTGCCGTTCGTCTCATCCCAGTTAAACTTTGCTACTCGAGCCGGCCGGCTGTAAAAAAGAGTTCTAGAATGTAAAATAGCGGGCGTCTGCACTAAAATGTGAATACCACATGCACGTATAACTTTTAAAATGTGAAATAACAAATTAAAACCTTGATCAGAGTTAATTAACAGTAAAATTGGTTTAAAAAAAAAAACATGAATGCAGTGAAGTTGAAATAGTGGTCTAAGTGGTGTGTGTGGGACAATGTGGCATCTTCAAAACTCATCAGCAGCAGAGTAACAAATGGGGTAAAGTAAAATATTAAAAAGGGCTAAACTAAAATTATAATGTTATTATTGTCTTTTAAAAAATTGAGATCTCTAAGGGTGTGGGGTAATAGCGTGTGTGAGAAATATGTTAAATAAAGAAGGCTGGTTTGTGCTTAAATCTAAGTTTGTGTTTAATTTTTTGTCATAGAAATAAAATAATAATTTTATTTGTTCAAGAGGTCTACAAAATCATATAACCAAGATATTGTTTAATGTTAGATTCATAACAGGTAATGGAGGGGAAAAGAATATTTGTTTGTGTATAAAAGAAAGAAATATAATTCATAAATAATAAAAAAATCAATAATGGAAAAGATGTAAGAAAATTAATTTTAATTGATTTCATTTCATGAGTTTGTAGCAAAATCTGCAAGTAGTTAAATGTAGGAAAAGAAGTTTTATGGTTTTACTATGTGTATTATGGAATAAATAAAATTTTTTTGTTCAATGCAAATATGAATTAAACTAATTACTGCAAATAAACCATTCTGATCTCCTGTGTTCGCCGAAAAGAAACTGGCCCGAAATGGTAAGTACATATATTTTTTCTTGTAGTTGGTACAAATACAAGATGGCGCCCAAAAAAATGAGAACAACAAACATGAATAAAAGTAAAATTAATTAAGCTTTAATTATAATAAATAAAGTTATATCACAATTGGTGCCCGAACAGGGACATTTATATAAAGAAATTTATATAAATATAGGCCTACTTGGAGAGCAGAATGGAGGTTTGAAATGAATAAAGTATAAATAAGGTACGTAGGAGGTTGCGAGAAGTAACGTAAAGTGTTATGTAAGTAGAATACATTGTTGTGTGATAAGTAGATGTTATATATGTTAGTATTTTGATATAAAAGTAATAATTTTACCATTACAAAATGGAAAATAAAGAGATAAATCTTGAAAACACTCTTACAGAGTCCATGATAATCAATAATGTAGAAGCACAGTCTACTCCAATGACAGCTAGAGTAAAAGAGTTGTCGATGGACGATATGTTTAACCTAATAAGAACAATGTCCGAAAATATAAATAGTAATCTAAATTAATTGAAAGAACAAAATAAAGAACAAAAGAGTGATTCTGATGTTAAATATGATAAAATAAATGTTAAATTTGATGAAATGAATACGCAAAATGTTAAATTTGAAACTAACATGAATAAACGTCTGAATGAGATTGATGAAAGTGTTAATACAATTAAAGAACAAATATTAGAATCAATAAGTAGCAATTGCGAGAAAAAGATTGACGATATGAATAAAAATTTAGAAGGTAAATTAAATCAGATAATGAATAAGAAGTTAGGTGACAACGTTATAGTTATGACAAATATTAATAATGACAAAATAGTGGAAGAGGTAGTGTTAGATAATAAAGTATTGAATAGTGATGATAATGATGTTAATTACAATTCTGAGAGTATAGTGGGGGTAAAGAATAGTGGAGAAACAGATAAATTAGACAAAAATAAAGACAATCAGATGACAGATAATGAAGTAAGTAGGGGTAAGATTTATAAGAATATAATTGAAAATAGTGATGATGAAGTTTTAGTGGAAGTAGGATGTAATAATGGAATGTTAGTGTGTGTTGATAGGTTAAAGAGAGTGTGTAAAGAGAGTATAGAGGTAGAAGGGTTGCAGAGGGTAGGTTTTCCCAAGGT
The DNA here is from genome assembly GCA_034769895.1 of Magicicada septendecula. Taxonomy (NCBI): domain Eukaryota; kingdom Metazoa; phylum Arthropoda; class Insecta; order Hemiptera; family Cicadidae; genus Magicicada; species Magicicada septendecula. The sequence continues at coordinate 194,906,213 of CM068368.1, read as the reverse complement.
TTATTGTGAACCAAGGTGTTTACAAACGTTGTTGTTGAAGGGCAGGAGTCCCTTATTATTGGAAGACATGAGGTCTTTGAGTTGTTCCCCGAAATTTTATGAGTTAGTGCCCTCTGTATGGAATGGTAGAGAAAGTGTGATATGGTGTTATGGTGAGAGATATTTAGAGAGAGAGTTGTGTGTAGATAGGGAGATAGAATTATAGCAGTTAAAGAGAAATTATAAAGAGTTGAAAGAGAGGTTAGAATTGAAGGAGATAAACAATATGAAATGCTTACCATATATAATGAAGATTGATGATTATTTTGATGATACTGTTGTAAATGATAAACACTTACCTAATGATGTAATTGATGTAGTGGAGGAGTATAATGATAAGATACCTTACCTTGTGGTAACCAAGATTACTGATGGAGACTGGACAAAAATAACTAATGCAGACAAGGTTTATGAAAGAATAAAGAGGAATAATCCTATAAATTATACTGGTATAATAAATGACATAGAAGTAATGGGTTATTATCTAAAGGGTCATAATGTAATGTATGTTGACAAGAACGACTTGTGTTACAAATATGTAAGACTAATCTATGATGACGGTGGTTAAAATAAAAAATTCAGTGAATGGACATTTTAAGTATTTTAGTTTATGGTAATGACCTGGCTAGATTATGAAATGAAGTGTGGTAAATAAGAAAAGTAATGACATAAAATTGTAAATAAATTTATAGTAAAATTAATTGTGTTTGTGTTGCAACAGGTATTTTATGTAAACAATGTGTGTATGTAGTAGAAATTGATTTTAATAAATATAATATTTCAGCAGCTTAAATAAATAATGAGAGTTTATAATAAATGAATTGTAATTGTTTTGGAAGTAAGTAATTAAAATAACTTGTGTTTCCAAGAATTGATTTGAGATGAGTTAATTGATTAATGATTGTTATCCAAATAAATTTTGATAATGACTTTATGAGAGTTAAACTTGATAATAAATAGTGAATAGATATAAAGTTGTAAAAGATAGAATTTGGGTGATAATGATAAATAAGGCATGTGAGTTAGTCAAAGTTAATGTTAAATGGGTGTTAGAGAGAATAAGAGTTGAAATACAAATAATACAGAAAAACAGTATTAGATATTTTAGGGACACAGTAGTGCTAGTGATTATATGTAGAGAAGGTGAGTAATGTAAATGGAGATTAAATAGTTGATGGTGATATTTTGTAGATGAGGGTGATGTTGTAGGGAATGATCAACGTGCGTTGTCGGGCAGGTAGTTGCGAAGGGTTGAAGAGTGTTTGCTGATATTTGGTGGAGGGGCAAAAGGTTATGCATGGAATTGCCAGGTTGGGAACACACATCCTAGTTACAAAGAGGGTATTAGATATTTTATTTTATGAGGAAAATGATTTAAGTGGAATTAGTGTTGGAGGGGGTTATTATTGAGAGATGGGTGTCATGACATGCGAATCTGTTAGTAGTTATTAGAAGGAAGAAGGTGAGTAAGGTTAGATGTATAAATGCCAATTTAAAAAATCGAATCATAGTGGATAACTGAAAATCACCCAAACTAATAAATGAGGAAAATAAATAATAGAAAATCATAGTTGACATGTAATAATAAATGAAATGTTATGTAAAAGGAAGGTTAATAACAAAGAAAAATTTTTGGATAAGTTAATGGTATAGTAAATGATAAATAATTGATGATTAATTAATAGAAGTTCAATTGAAATTAAAATATAATGTCTATAATTTTATATGCAAATGTAAGGATGTAAGGTGTGTAATTTCTGATCAACCTTAAATGTGAATTGTTTATTTTAATGGAATAATCACAATGTTAGTTATGAGTGTATTGTATGTATTATGTTAGTGTAGAAATCTTAAATAAAACCAAACATATAAGAGTTTACCATCTGTGAATTGTAGTAACGGTGTCAGTGTGAGCCTTATATGTCTTTTGGTAGTTTCCCCAAATTTCGGGCGGTCACGGCTTCACCGAATCCTGACCGTGGAATTATGTAAGTAGATTCTAAATTGGCGAACATTGAAACTGACCGGGGGGAAGGTGGTGATAGTGCCGTTTTAAGGGTGTGTGAATCATTTTAGTATGATTACTGGTGTCCTCGGACATCAGTAATGCCAAATTTTGTATATAACGCTGAAACAAGAATGGGGTAGGCAGCGTCTACACCCAAGTTAAAAAATTCAGTTCTTGTGGATGCAAATGGGCGCTACAGTCCACCATAATCAACAATAGAGTGTGTGGAAAGGGAGCTGGCCGTTACAAGCCAGGGGTGTAAACAACAGAGTGTTTATGCAACCAGGTAAATGCCTTGCACGGCTTACCCATGAGGTGATTTACCTAATTGTAACTGGGATAAAGGAGGGATATTAGATTTTGATGTAGAAGGAGGTTACTGAATTGTTAGTAATGAGTTGAATATTAGATTGCATTATGTAAATGATATAAAATACGTAGTTGATTTTATGATGTACTTAGATGATTTTATGGAGATGTTTAACCAAGTTTGAGAAAGATATAAGGAAATAATTTGTTTAGATATAGTTGATTTTGTCATATATAAGAATTTTTAAATGAATTTAATTGTTTTGAGATATTAATCCTAGGAGGAACGGTATTTGTAATATTGTAATGGGAAATGTTTATTTAAATTCTGATAGAATCAGAGGAATATATTTTGAATTTTAGAAGTAAGATGTAACAAGAGAAGGGTATGAAGAATGTTGATATTGAGGCTGGTTGTTTTATATTTTGTTATAATAAATACAATATTTATTCATATATATATGTTAGGAGTTAAGGAAAAAACCAGTGTTTCCTAACGCAAACCAGCACAGCTAAGGGGAAACATCAGTTAGGGATATAGTAGTGTATAAGGCCACTAGTTGATATTTTGATTTGTTGTTTCAGAGTCTGGTGATGCTGTGGCGGTGATCCTGAGCTGGCCGCTCAGAGCAGGAGCGTTAAGTACCTGTCTGACTTTATGGTGTTGGGATCTCGAGAGAGAAGTCCAGTAAGGTCATTAAGGTGTGGTCACAGTCACTGGACTGAGGGTGAGTTAAATATTTTTTATGTAAACCGTAAAGGGGGTTGTGGCGACATATCCTGACTAATTTCTTTAGGCAGTATGAATGTGTCAATGAGACGAGAGTTTTTATTCTTCGGCATAAAACCTCCCATTGAGGGGGTATTGTAACGGGACATTTAGGCCTACCCAGGGTAATAAATAAATTTTATTGTGTTTAATAAAAAGGAAATAAAATTTTATGATGTAATAATAATTTTGGGAGACATAAACGTAAATTCACAATAAAACTCAATTTATTGGAAACAAAATTAGAAAGAATAATTGTAAAATATTATCCATGAATTAAAACGACGCAACAAACCAACATATGGATTTGTGTCAAGGTCAACATACAGACGCAAGAAAAACAGTTACATATTATGTACCAGAACATCAGACCATATTAAGTCAGTGTGTACGTCACGCTGGAATCTGGGCGTGTCGGCCGAACCTTATACTGGCGTACTGATACAAGAACTTAGGACAATGGGATTTGGTGAAACAGCCACGGCCACTTCACAAAATAGTGCCGTTCGTCTCATCCCAGTTAAACTTTGCTACTCGAGCCGGCCGGCTGTAAAAAAGAGTTCTAGAATGTAAAATAGCGGGCGTCTGCACTAAAATGTGAATACCACATGCACGTATAACTTTTAAAATGTGAAATAACAAATTAAAACCTTGATCAGAGTTAGTTAACAGTAAAATTGGTTTAAAAAAAAAAACATGAATGCAGTGAAGTTGAAATAGTGGTCTAAGTGGTGTGTGTGGGACAATGTGGCATCTTCAAAACTCATCAGCAGCAGAGTAACAAATGGGGTAAAGTAAAATATTAAAAAGGGCTAAACTAAAATTATAATGTTATTATTGTCTTTTAAAAAATTGAGATCTCTAAGGGTGTGGGGTAATAGCGTGTGTGAGAAATATGTTAAATAAAGAAGGCTGGTTTGTGTTTAAATCTAAGTTTGTGTTTAATTTTTTGTCATAGAAATAAAATAATAATTTTATTTGTTCAAGAGGTCTACAAAATCATATAACCAAGATATTGTTTAATGTTAGATTCATAACAGGTAATGGAGGGGAAAAGAATATTTGTTTGTGTATAAAAGAAAGAAATATAATTCATAAATAATAAAAAAATCAATAATGGAAAAGATGTAAGAAAATTAATTTTAATTGATTTCATTTCATGAGTTTGTAGCAAAATCTGCAAGTAGTTAAATGTAGGAAAAGAAGTTTTATGGTTTTACTATGTGTATTATGGAATAAATAAAATTTTTTTGTTCAATGCAAATATGAATTAAACTAATTACTGCAAATAAACCATTCTGATCTCCTGTGTTCGCCGAAAAGAAACTGGCCCGAAATGGTAAGTACATATATTTTTTCTTGTAGTTGGTACAAATACAAGATGGCGCCCAAAAAAATGAGAACAACAAACATGAATAAAAGTAAAATTAATTAAGCTTTAATTATAATAAATAAAGTTATATCACAATTGGCGCCCGAACAGGGACATTTATATAAAGAAATTTATATAAATATAGGCCTACTTGGAGAGCAGAATGGAGGTTTGAAATGAATAAAGTATAAATAAGGTACGTAGGAGGTTGCGAGAAGTAACGTAAAGTGTTATGTAAGTAGAATACATTGTTGTGTGATAAGTAGATGTTATATATGTTAGTATTTTGATATAAAAGTAATAATTTTACCATTACAAAATGGAAAATAAAGAGATAAATCTTGAAAACACTCTTACAGAGTCCATGATAATCAATAATGTAGAAGCACAGTCTACTCCAATGACAGCTAGAGTAAAAGAGTTGTCGATGGACGATATGTTTAACCTAATAAGAACAATGTCCGAAAATATAAATAGTAATCTAAATTAATTGAAAGAACAAAATAAAGAACAAAAGAGTGATTCTGATGTTAAATATGATAAAATAAATGTTAAATTTGATGAAATGAATACGCAAAATGTTAAATTTGAAACTAACATGAATAAACGTCTGAATGAGATTGATGAAAGTGTTAATACAATTAAAGAACAAATATTAGAATCAATAAGTAGCAATTGCGAGAAAAAGATTGACGATATGAATAAAAATTTAGAAGGTAAATTAAATCAGATAATGAATAAGAAGTTAGGTGACAACGTTATAGTTATGACAAATATTAATAATGACAAAATAGTGGAAGAGGTAGTGTTAGATAATAAAGTATTGAATAGTGATGATAATGATGTTAATTACAATTCTGAGAGTATAGTGGGGGTAAAGAATAGTGGAGAAACAGATAAATTAGACAAAAATAAAGACAATCAGATGACAGATAATGAAGTAAGTAGGGGTAAGATTTATAAGAATATAATTGAAAATAGTGATGATGAAGTTTTAGTGGAAGTAGGATGTAATAATGGAATGTTAGTGTGTGTTGATGGGTTAAAGAGAGTGTGTAAAGAGAGTATAGAGGTAGAAGGGTTGCAGAGGGTAGGTTTTCCCAAGGTTTATTGTGAACCAAGGTGTTTACAAACGTTGTTGTTGAAGGGCAGGAGTCCCTTATTATTGGAAGACATGAGGTCTTTGAGTTGTTCCCCGAAATTTTATGAGTTAGTGCCCTCTGTATGGAATGGTAGAGAAAGTGTGATATGGTGTTATGGTGAGAGATATTTAGAGAGAGAGTTGTGTGTAGATAGGGAGATAGAATTATAGCAGTTAAAGAGAAATTATAAAGAGTTGAAAGAGAGGTTAGAATTGAAGGAGATAAACAATATGAAATGCTTACCATATATAATGAAGATTGATGATTATTTTGATGATACTGTTGTAAATGATAAACACTTACCTAATGATGTAATTGATGTAGTGGAGGAGTATAATGATAAGATAACTTACCTTGTGGTAACCAAAATTACTGATGGAGACTGGACAAAAATAACTAATGCAGACAAGGTTTATGAAAGAATAAAGAGGAATAATCCTATAAATTATACTGGTATAATAAATGACATAGAAGTAATGGGTTATTATCTAAAGGGTCATAATGTAATGTATGTTGACAAGAACGACTTGTGTTACAAATATGTAAGACTAATCTATGATGACGGTGGTTAAAATAAAAAATTCAGTGAATGGACATTTTAAGTATTTTAGTTTATGGTAATGACCTGGCTAGATTATGAAATGAAGTGTGGTAAATAAGAAAAGTAATGACATAAAATTGTAAATAAATTTATAGTAAAATTAATTGTGTTTGTGTTGCAACAGGTATTTTATGTAAACAATGTGTGTATGTAGTAGAAATTGATTTTAATAAATATAATATTTCAGCAGCTTAAATAAATAATGAGAGTTTATAATAAATGAATTGTAATTGTTTTGGAAGTAAGTAATTAAAATAACTTGTGTTTCCAAGAATTGATTTGAGATGAATTAATTGATTAATGATTGTTATCCAAATAAATTTTGATAATGACTTTATGAGAGTTAAACTTGATAATAAATAGTGAATAGATATAAAGTTGTAAAAGATAGAATTTGGGTGATAATGATAAATAAGGCATGTGAGTTAGTCAAAGTTAATGTTAAATGGGTGTTAGAGAGAATAAGAGTTGAAATACAAATAATACAGAAAAACGGTATTAGATATTTTAGGGACACAGTAGTGCTAGTGATTATATGTAGAGAAGGTGAGTAATGTAAATGGAGATTAAATAGTTGATGGTGATATTTTGTAGATGAGGGTGATGTTGTAGGGAATGATCAACGTGCGTTGTCGGGCAGGTAGTTGCGAAGGGTTGAAGAGTGTTTGCTGATATTTGGTGGAGGGGCAAAAGGTTATGCATGGAATTGCCAGGTTGGGAACACACATCCTAGTTACAAAGAGGGTATTAGATATTTTATTTTATGAGGAAAATGATTTAAGTGGAATTAGTGTTGGAGGGGGTTATTATTGAGAGATGGGTGTCATGACATGCGAATCTGTTAGTAGTTATTAGAAGGAAGAAGGTGAGTAAGGTTAGATGTATGAATGCCAATTTAAAAAATCGAATCATAGTGGATAACTGACAATCACCCAAACTAATAAATGAGGAAAATAAATAATAGAAAATCATAGTTGACATGTAATAATAAATGAAATGTTATGTAAAAGGAAGGTTAATAACAAAGAAAAATTTTTGGATAAGTTAATGGTATAGTAAATGATAAATAATTGATGATTAATTAATAGAAGTTCAATTGAAATTAAAATATAATGTCTATAATTTTATATGCAAATGTAAGGATGTAAGGTGTGTAAGTTCTGATCAACCTTAAATGTGAATTGTTTATTTTAATGGAATAATCACAATGTTAGTTATGAGTGTATTGTATGTATTATGTTAGTGTAGAAATCTTAAATAAAACCAAACATATAAGAGTTTACCATCTGTGAATTGTAGTAACGGTGTCAGTGTGAGCCTTATATGTCTTTTGGTAGTTTCCCCAAATTTCGGGCGGTCACGGCTTCACCGAATCCTGACCGTGGAATTATGTAAGTAGATTCTAAATTGGTGAACATTGAAACTGAACGGGGGGAAGGTGGCGATAGTGCCGTTTTAAGGGTGTGTGAATCATTTTAGTATGATTACTGGTGTCCTCGGACATCAGTAATGCCAAATTTTGTATATAACGCTGAAACAAGAATGGGGTAGGCAGCGTCTACACCCTAGTTAAAAAATTCAGTTCTTGTGGATGCAAATGGGCGCTACAGTCCACCATAATCAACAATAGAGTGTGTGGAAAGGGAGCTGGCCGTTACAAGCCAGGGGTGTAAACAACAGAGTGTTTATGCAACCAGGTAAATGCCTTGCACGGCTTACCCGTGAGGTGATTTACCTAATTGTAACTGGGATAAAGGAGGGATATTAGATTTTGATGTAGAAGGAGGTTACTGAATTGTTAGTAATGAGTTGAATATTAGATTGCATTATGTAAATGATATAAAATACGTAGTTGATTTTATGATGTACTTAGATGATTTTATGGAGATGTTTAACCAAGTTTGAGAAAGATATAAGGAAATAATTTGTTTAGATATAGTTGATTTTGTCATATATAAGAATTTTTAAATGAATTTAATTGTTTTGAGATATTAATCCTAGGAGGAACGGTATTTGTAATATTGTAATGGGAAATGTTTATTTAAATTCTGATAGAATCAGAGGAATATATTTTGAATTTTAGAAGTAAGATGTAACAAGAGAAGGGTATGAAGAATGTTGATATTGAGGCTGGTTGTTTTATATTTTGTTATAATAAATACAATATTTATTCATATATATATGTTAGGAGTTAAGGAAAAAACCAGTGTTTCCTAACGCAAACCAGCACAGCTAAGGGGAAACATCAGTTAGGGATATAGTAGTGTATAAGGCCACTAGTTGATATTTTGATTTGTTGTTTCAGAGTCTGGTGATGCTGTGGCGGTGATCCTGAGCTGGCCGCTCAGAGCAGGAGCGTTATGTACCTGTCTGACTTTATGGTGTTGGGATCTCGAGAGAGAAGTCCAGTAAGGTCATTAAGGTGTGGTCACAGTCACTGGACTGAGGGTGAGTTAAATATTTTTTATGTAAACCGTAAAGGGGGTTGTGGCGACATATCCTGACTAATTTCTTTAGGCAGTATGAATGTGTCAATGAGACGAGAGTTTTTATGCTTCGGCATAAAACCTCCCATTGAGGGGGTATTGTAACGGGACATTTAGGCCTACCCAGGGTAATAAATAAATTTTATTGTGTTTAATAAAAAGGAAATAAAATTTTATCATGTAATAATAATTTTGGGAGACATAAACGTAAATTCACAATAAAACTCAATTTATTGGAAACAAAATTAGAAAGAATAATTGTAAAATATTATCCATGAATTAAAACGACGCAACAAACCAACATATGGATTTGCGTCAAGGTCAACATACAGACGCAAGAAAAACAGTTACATATTATGTAACAGAACATCAGACCATATTACGTCAGTGTGTACGTCACGCTGGAATCTGGGCGTGTCGGCCGAACCTTATACTGGCGTACTGATACAAGAACTTAGGACAATGGGATTTGGTGAAACAGCCACGGCCACTTCACAAAATAGTGCCGTTCGTCTCATCCCAGTTAAACTTTGCTAATCGAGCCGGCCGGCTGTAAAAAAGAGTTCTAGAATGTAAAATAGCGGGCGTCTGCACTAAAATGTGAATACCGCATGCACGTATAACTTTTAAAATGTGAAATAACAAATTAAAACCTTGATCAGAGTTAATTAACAGTAAAATTGGTTAAAAAAAAAAACACGAATGCAGTGAAGTTGAAATAGTGGTCTAAGTGGTGTGTGTGGGACAATGTGGCATCTTCAAAACTCATCAGCAGCAGAGTAACAAATGGGGTAAAGTAAAATATTAAAAAGGGCTAAACTAAAATTATAATGTTATTATTGTCTTTTAAAAAATTGAGATCTCTAAGGGTGTGGGGTAATAGCGTGTGTGAGAAATATGTTAAATAAAGAAGGCTGGTTTGTGTTTAAATCTAAGTTTGTGTTTAATTTTTTGTCATAGAAATAAAATAATAATTTTATTTGTTCAAGAGGTCTACAAAATCATATAACCAAGATATTGTTTAATGTTAGATTCATAACAGGTAATGGAGGGGAAAAGAATATTTGTTTGTGTATAAAAGAAAGAAATATAATTCATAAATAATAAAAAAATCAATAATGGAAAAGATGTAAGAAAATTAATTTTAATTGATTTCATTTCATGAGTTTGTAGCAAAATCTGCAAGTAGTTAAATGTAGGAAAAGAAGTTTTATGGTTTTACTATGTGTATTATGGAATAAATAAAATTTTTTTGTTCAATGCAAATATGAATTAAACTAATTACTGCAAATAAACCATTCTGATCTCCTGTGTTCGCCGAAAAGAAACTGGCCCGAAATGGTAAGTACATATATTTTTTCTTGTAGTTGGTACAAATACAAGATGGCGCCCAAAAAAATGAGAACAACAAACATGAATAAAAGTAAAATTAATTAAGCTTTAATTATAATAAATAAAGTTATATCACAATTGGCGCCCGAACAGGAACATTTATATAAAGAAATTTATATAAATATAGGCCTACTTGGAGAGCAGAATGGAGGTTTGAAATGAATAAAGTATAAATAAGGTACGTAGGAGGTTGCGAGAAGTAACGTAAAGTGTTATGTAAGTAGAATACATTGTTGTGTGATAAGTAGATGTTATATATGTTAGTATTTTGATATAAAAGTAATAATTTTACCATTACAAAATGGAAAATAAAGAGATAAATCTTGAAAACACTCTTACAGAGTCCATGATAATCAATAATGTAGAAGCACAGTCTACTCCAATGACAGCTAGAGTAAAAGAGTTGTCGATGGACGATATGTTTAACCTAATAAGAACAATGTCCGAAAATATAAATAGTAATCTAAATTAATTGAAAGAACAAAATAAAGAACAAAAGAGTGATTCTGATGTTAAATATGATAAAATAAATGTTAAATTTGATGAAATGAATACGCAAAATGTTAAATTTGAAACTAACATGAATAAACGTCTGAATGAGATTGATGAAAGTGTTAATACAATTAAAGAACAAATATTAGAATCAATAAGTAGCAATTGCGAGAAAAAGATTGACGATATGAATAAAAATTTAGAAGGTAAATTAAATCAGATAATGAATAAGAAGTTAGGTGACAATGTTATAGTTATGACAAATATTAATAATGACAAAATAGTGGAAGAGGTAGTGTTAGATAATAAAGTATTGAATAGTGATGATAATGATGTTAATTACAATTCTGAGAGTATAGTGGGGGTAAAGAATAGTGGAGAAACAGATAAATTAGACAAAAATAAAGACAATCAGATGACAGATAATGAAGTAAGTAGGGATAAGATTTATAAGAATATAATTGAAAATAGTGATGATGAAGTTTTAGTGGAAGTAGGATGTAATAATGGAATGTTAGTGTGTGTTGATGGGTTAAAGAGAGTGTGTAAAGAGAGTATAGAGGTAGAAGGGTTGCAGAGGGTAGGTTTTCCCAAGGTTTATTGTGAACCAAGGTGTTTACAAACGTTGTTGTTGAAGGGCAGGAGTCCCTTATTATTGGAAGACATGAGGTCTTTGAGTTGTTCCCCGAAATTTTATGAGTTAGTGCCCTCTGTATGGAATGGTAGAGAAAGTGTGATATGGTGTTATGGTGAGAGATATTTAGAGAGAGAGTTGTGTGTAGATAGGGAGATAGAATTATAGCAGTTAAAGAGAAATTATAAAGAGTTGAAAGAGAGATTAGAATTGAAGGAGATAAACAATATGAAATGCTTACCATATATAATGAAGATTGATGATTATTTTGATGATACTGTTGTAAATGATAAACACTTACCTAATGATGTAATTGATGTAGTGGAGGAGTATAATGATAAGATAACTTACCTTGTGGTAACCAAAATTACTGATGGAGACTGGACAAAAATAACTAATGCAGACAAGGTTTATGAAAGAATAAAGAGGAATAATCCTATAAATTATACTGGTATAATAAATGACATAGAAGTAATGGGTTATTATCTAAATGGTCATAATGTAATGTATGTTGACAAGAACGACTTGTGTTACAAATATGTAAGACTAATCTATGATGACGGTGGTTAAAATAAAAAATTCAGTGAATGGACATTTTAAGTATTTTAGTTTATGGTAATGACCTGGCTAGATTATGAAATGAAGTGTGGTAAATAAGAAAAGTAATGACATAAAATTGTAAATAAATTTATAGTAAAATTAATTGTGTTTGTGTTGCAACAGGTATTTTATGTAAACAATGTGTGTATGTAGTAGAAATTGATTTTAATAAATATAATATTTCAGCAAGTTAAATAAATAATGAGAGTTTATAATAAATGAATTGTAATTGTTTTGGAAGAAAGTAATTAAAATAACTTGTGTTTCCAAGAATTGATTTGAGATGAATTAATTGAATTATGATTGTTATACAAATAAATTTTGATAATGACTTTATGAGAGTTAAACTTGATAATAAATAGTGAATAGATATAAAGTTGTAAAAGATAGAATTTGGGTGATAATGATAAATAAGGCATGTGAGTTAGTCAAAGTTAATGTTAAATGGGTGTTAGAGAGAATAAGAGTTGAAATACAAATAATACAGAAAAACGGTATTAGATATTTTAGGGACACAGTAGTGCTAGTGATTATATGTAGAGAAGGTGAGTAATGTAAATGGAGATTAAATAGTTGATGGTGATATTTTGTAGATGAGGGTGATGTTGTAGGGAATGATCAACGTGCGTTGTCGGGCAGGTAGTTGCGAAGGGTTGAAGAGTGTTTGCTGATATTTGGTGGAGGGGCAAAAGGTTATGCATGGAATTGCCAGGTTGGGAACACACATCCTAGTTACAAAGAGGGTATTAGATATTTTATTTTATGAGGAAAATGATTTAAGTGGAATTAGTGTTGGAGGGGGTTATTATTGAGAGATGGGTGTCATGACATGCGAATCTGTTAGTAGTTATTAGAAGGAAGAAGGTGAGTAAGGTTAGATGTGTAAATGCCAATTTAATAAATCGAATCATAGTGGATAACTGAAAATCACCCAAACTAATAAATGAGGAAAATAAATAATAGAAAATCATAGTTGACATGTAATAATAAATGAAATGTTATGTAAAAGGAAGGTTAATAACAAAGAAAAATTTTTGGAAAAGTTAATGGTATAGTAAATGATAAATAATTGATGATTAATTAATAGAAGTTCAATTGAAATTAAAATATAATGTCTATAATTTTATATGCAAATGTAAGGATGTAAGGTGTGTAATTTCTGATCAACCTTAAATGTGAATTGTTAATTTTAATGGAATAATCACAATGTTAGTTATGAGTGTATTGTATGTATTATGTTAGTGTAGAAATCTTAAATAAAACCAAACATATAAGAGTTTACCATCTGTGAATTGTAGTAACGGTGTCAGTGTGAGCCTTATATGTCTTTTGGTAGTTTCCCCAAATTTCGGGCGGTCACGGCTTCACCGAATCCTGACCGTGGAATTATGTAAGTAGATTCTAAATTGGTGAACATTGAAACTGACCGGGGGGAAGGTGGCGATAGTGCCGTTTTAAGGGTGTGTGAATCATTTTAGTATGATTACTGGTGTCCTCGGACATCAGTAATGCCAAATTTTGTATATAACGCTGAAACAAGAATGGGGTAGGCAGCGTCTACACCCAAGTTAAAAAATTCAGTTCTTGTGGATGCAAATGGGCGCTACAGTCCACCATAATCAACAATAGAGTGTGTGGAAAGGGAGCTGGCGGTTACAAGCCAGGGGTGTAAACAACAGAGTGTTTATGCAACCAGGTAAATGCCTTGCACGGCTTACCCATGAGGTGATTTACCTAATTGTAACTGGGATAAAGAAGGGATATGATTTTGATGTAGAAGGAGGTTACTGAATTGTTAGTAATGAGTTGAATATTAGATTGCATTATGTAAATGATATAAAATATGTAGTTGATTTTATGATGTACTTAGATGATTTTATGGAGATGTTTAACCAAGTTTGAGAAAGATATAAGGAAATAATTTGTTTACATGTAGTTGATTTTGTCATATATAAGAATTTTTAAATGAATTTAATTGTTTTGAGATATTAATCCTAGGAGGAACGGTATTTGTAATATTGTAATGGGAAATGTTTATTTAAATTCTGATAGAATCAGAGGAATATATTTTGAATTTTAGAAGTAAGATGTAACAAGAGAAGGGTATGAAGAATGTTGATATTGAGGCTGGTTGTTTTATATTTTGTTATAATAAATACAATATTTATTCATATATATATGTTAGGAGTTAAGGAAAAAACCAGTGTTTCCTAACGCAAACCAGCACAGCTAAGGGGAAACATCAGTTAGGGATATAGTAGTGTATAAGGCCACTAGTTGATATTTTGATTTGTTGTTTCAGAGTCTGGTGATGCTGTGGCGGTGATCCTGACCTGGCCGCTCAGAGCAGGAGCGTTAAGTACCTGTCTGATTTATGGTGTTGGGATCTCGAGAGAGAAGTCCAGTAAGGTCATTAAGGTGTGGTCACAGTCACTGGACTGAGGGTGAGTTAAATATTTTTTATGTAAACCGTAAAGGGGGTTGTGGCGACATATTCTGACTAATTTCTTTAGGCAGTATGAATGTGTCAATGAGAGTTTTTATGCTTCGGCATAAAACCTCCCATTGAGGGGGTATTGTAACGGGACATTTAGGCCTACCCAGGGTAATAAATAAATTTTATTTTGTTTAATAAAAAGGAAATAAAATTTTATCATGTAATAATAATTTTGGGAGACATAAACGTAAATTCACAATAAAACTCAATTTATTGGAAACAAAATTAGAAAGAATAATTGTAAAATATTATCCATGAATTAAAACGACGCAACAAACCAACATATGGATTTGCGTCAAGGTCAACATACAGACGCAAGAAAAACAGTTACATATTATGTAACAGAACATCAGACCATATTAAGTCAGTGTGTACGTCACGCTGGAATCTGGGCGTGTCGGCCGAACCTTATACTGGCGTACTGATACAAGAACTTAGGACAATGGGATTTGGTGAAACAGCCACGGCCACTTCACAAAATAGTGCCGTTCGTCTCATCCCAGTTAAACTTTGCTACTCGAGCCGGCCGGCTGTAAAAAAGAGTTCTAGAATGTAAAATAGCGGGCGTCTGCACTAAAATGTGAATACCACATGCACGTATAACTTTTAAAATGTGAAATAACAAATTAAAACCTTGATCAGAGTTAATTAACAGTAAAATTGGTTTAAAAAAAAAAAACATGAATGCAGTGAAGTTGAAATAGTGGTCTAAGTGGTGTGTGTGGGACAATGTGGCATCTTCAAAACTCATCAGCAGCAGAGTAACAAATGGGGTAAAGTAAAATATTAAAAAGGGCTAAACTAAAATTATAATGTTATTATTGTCTTTTAAAAAATTGAGATCTCTAAGGGTGTGGGGTAATAGCGTGTGTGAGAAATATGTTAAATAAAGAAGGCTGGTTTGTGTTTAAATCTAAGTTTGTGTTTAATTTTTTGTCATAGAAATAAAATAATAATTTTATTTGTTCAAGAGGTCTACAAAATCATATAACCAAGATATTGTTTAATGTTAGATTCATAACAGGTAATGGAGGGGAAAAGAATATTTGTTTGTGTATAAAAGAAAGAAATATAATTCATAAATAATAAAAAAATCAATAATGGAAAAGATGTAAGAAAATTAATTTTAATTGATTTCATTTCATGAGTTTGTAGCAAAATCTGCAAGTAGTTAAATGCAGGAAAAGAAGTTTTACGGTTTTACTATGTGTATTATGGAATAAATAAAATTTTTTTGTTCAATGCAAATATGAATTAAACTAATTACTGCAAATAAACCATTTTGATCTCCTGTGATCGCCGAAAACAAACTGGCCCGAAATGGTAAGTACATATATTTTTTCTTGTAGTTGGTACAAATACAAGATGGCGCCCAAAAAAATGAGAACAACAAACGTGAATAAAAGTAAAATTAATTAAGCTTTAATTATAATAAATAAAGTTATATCACAATTGGCGCCCGAACAGGGACATTTATATAAAGAAATTTATATAAATATAGGCCTACTTGGAGAGCAGAATGGTGGTTTGAAATGAATAAAGTATAAATAAGGTACGTAGGAGGTTACGAGAAGTAACGTAAAGTGTTATGTAAGTAGAATACATTGTTGTGTGATAAGTAGATGTTATATATGTTAGTATTTTGATATAAAAGTAATAATTTTACCATTACAAAATGGAAAATAAAGAGATAAATCTTGAAAACACTCTTACAGAGTCCATGATAATCAATAATGTAGAAGCACAGTCTACTCCAATGACAGCTAGAGTAAAAGAGTTGTCGATGGACGATATGTTTAACCTAATAAGAACAATGTCCGAAAATATAAATAGTAATCTAAATTAATTGAAAGAACAAAATAAAGAACAAAAGAGTGATTCTGATGTTAAATATGATAAAATAAATGTTAAATTTGATGAAATGAATACGCAAAATGTTAAATTTGAAACTAACATGAATAAACGTCTGAATGAGATTGATGAAAGTGTTAATACAATTAAAGAACAAATATTAGAATCAATAAGTAGCAATTGCGAGAAAAAGATTGACGATATGAATAAAAATTTAGAAGGTAAATTAAATCAGATAATGAATAAGAAGTTAGGTGACAATGTTATAGTTATGACAAATATTAATAATGACAAAATAGTGGAAGAGGTAGTGTTAGATAATAAAGTATTGAATAGTGATGATAATGATGTTAATTACAATTCTGAGAGTATAGTGGGGGTAAAGAATAGTGGAGAAACAGATAAATTAGACAAAAATAAAGACAATCAGATGACAGATAATGAAGTAAGTAGGGGTAAGATTTATAAGAATATAATTGAAAATAGTGATGATGAAGTTTTAGTGGAAGTAGGATGTAATAATGGAATGTTAGTGTGTGTTGATGGGTTAAAGAGAGTGTGTAAAGAGAGTATAGAGGTAGAAGGGTTGCAGAGGGTAGGTTTTCCCAAGGTTTATTGTGAACCAAGGTGTTTACAAACGTTGTTGTTGAAGGGCAGGAGTCCCTTATTATTGGAAGACATGAGGTCTTTGAGTTGTTCCCCAAAATTTTATGAGTTAGTGCCCTCTGTATGGAATGGTAGAGAAAGTGTGATATGGTGTTATGGTGAGAGATATTTAGAGAGAGAGTTGTGTGTAGATAGGGAGATAGAATTATAGCAGTTAAAGAGAAATTATAAAGAGTTGAAAGAGAGGTTAGAATTGAAGGAGATAAACAATATGAAATGCTTACCATATATAATGAAGATTGATGATTATTTTGATGATACTGTTGTAAATGATAAACACTTACCTAATGATGTAATTGATGTAGTGGAGGAGTATAATGATAAGATAACTTACCTTGTGGTAACCAAAATTACTGA
Organism: Magicicada septendecula; assembly: GCA_034769895.1. Classification (NCBI taxonomy): domain Eukaryota; kingdom Metazoa; phylum Arthropoda; class Insecta; order Hemiptera; family Cicadidae; genus Magicicada; species Magicicada septendecula. Next base: position 194,888,998 of record CM068368.1, on the reverse strand, counting down.
TGGAGACTGAACAAAAATAACTAATGCAGACAAGGTTTATGAAAGAATAAAGAGGAATAATCCTATAAATTATGCTGGTATAATAAATGACATAGAAGTAATGGGTTATTATCTAAATGGTCATAATATAATGTATGTTGACAAGAACGACTTGTGTTACAAATATGTAAGACTAATCTATGATGACGGTGGTTAAAATAAAAAATTCAGTGAATGGACATTTTAACTATTTTAGTTTATGGTAATGACCTGGCTAGATTATGAAATGAAGTGTGGTAAATAAGAAAAGTAATGACATAAAATTGTAAATAAATTTATAGTAAAATTAATTGTGTTTGTGTTGCAACAGGTATTTTATGTAAACAATGTGTGTATGTAGTAGAAATTGATTTTAATAAATATAATATTTCAGCAAGTTAAATAAATAATGAGAGTTTATAATAAATGAATTGTAATTGTTTTGGAAGAAAGTAATTAAAATAACTTGTGTTTCCAAGAATTGATTTGAGATGAATTAATTGAATTATGATTGTTATACAAATAAATTTTGATAATGACTTTATGAGAGTTAAACTTGATAATAAATAGTGAATAGATATAAAGTTGTAAAAGATAGAATTTGGGTGATAATGATAAATAAGGCATGTGAGTTAGTCAAAGTTAATGTTAAATGGGTGTTAGAGAGAATAAGAGTTGAAATACAAATAATACAGAAAAACGGTATTAGATATTTTAGGGACACAGTAGTGCTAGTGATTATATGTAGAGAAGGTGAGTAATGTAAATGGAGATTAAATAGTTGATGGTGATATTTTGTAGATGAGGGTGATGTTGTAGGGAATGATCAACGTGCGTTGTCGGGCAGGTAGTTGCGAAGGGTTGAAGAGTGTTTGCTGATATTTGGTGGAGGGGCAAAAGGTTATGCATGGAATTGCCAGGTTGGGAACACACATCCTAGTTACAAAGAGGGTATTAGATATTTTATTTTATGAGGAAAATGATTTAAGTGGAATTAGTGTTGGAGGGGGTTATTATTGAGAGATGGGTGTCATGACATGCGAATCTGTTAGTAGTTATTAGAAGGAAGAAGGTGAGTAAGGTTAGATGTATAAATGCCAATTTAATAAATCGAATCATAGTGGATAACTGAAAATCACCCAAACTAATAAATGAGGAAAATAAATAATAGAAAATCATAGTTGACATGTAATAATAAATGAAATGTTATGTAAAAGGAAGGTTAATAACAAAGAATATTTTTTGGAAAAGTTAATGGTATAGTAAATGATAAATAATTGATGATTAATTAATAGAAGTTCAATTGAAATTAAAATATAACGTCTATAATTTTATATGCAAATGTAAGGATGTAAGGTGTGTAATTTCTGATCAACCTTAAATGTGAATTGTTTATTTTAATGGAATAATCACAATGTTAGTTATGAGTGTATTGTATGTATTATGTTAGTGTAGAAATCTTAAATAAAACCAAACATATAAGAGTTTACCATCTGTGAATTGTAGTAACGGTGTCAGTGTGAGCCTTATATGTCTTTTGGTAGTTTCCCCAAATTTCGGGTGGTCACGGCTTCACCGAATCCTGACCGTGGAATTATGTAAGTAGATTCTAAATTGGTGAACATTGAAACTGACGGGGGGAAGGTGGCGATAGTGCCGTTTTAAGGGTGTGTGAATCATTTTAGTATGATTACTGGTGTCCTCGGACATCAGTAATGCCAAATTTTGTATATAACACTGAAACAAGAATGGGGTAGGCAGCGTCTACACCCAAGTTAAAAAATTCAGTTCTTGTGGATGCAAATGGGCGCTACAGTCCACCATAATCAACAATAGAGTGTGTGGAAAGGGAGGTGGCGGTTACAAGCCAGGGGTGTAAACAACAGAGTGTTTATGCAACCAGGTAAATGCCTTGCACGGCTTACCCATGAGGTGATTTACCTAATTGTAACTGGGATAAAGAAGGGATATTAGATTTTGATGTAGAAGGAGGTTACTGAATTGTTAGTAATGAGTTGAATGTTAGATTGCATTATGTAAATGATATAAAATATGTAGTTGATTGTATGATGTACTTAGATGATTTTATGGAGATGTTTAACCAAGTTTGAGAAAGATATAAGGAAATAATTTGTTTACATGTAGTTGATTTTGTCATATATAAGAATTTTTAAATGAATTTAATTGTTTTGAGATATTAATCCTAGGAGGAACGGTATTTGTAATATTGTAATGGGAAATGTTTATTTAAATTCTGATAGAATCAGAAGAATATATTTTGAATTTTAGAAGTAAGATGTAACAAGAGAAGGGTATGAAGAATATTGATATTGAGGCTGGTTGTTTTATATTTTGTTATAATAAATACAATATTTATTCCTATATATATGTTAGGAGTTAAGGAAAAAACCAGTGTTTCCTAACGCAAACCAGCACAGCTAAGGGGAAACATCAGTTAGGGATATAGTAGTGTATAAGGCCACTAGGTGATATTTTGATTTGTTGTTTCAGAGTCTGGTGATGCTGTGGCGGTGATCCTGAGCTGGCCGCTCAGAGCAGGAGCGTTAAGTACCTGTCTGATTTATGGTGTTGGGATCTCGAGAGAGAAGTCCAGTAAGGTCATTAAGGTGTGGTCACAGTCACTGGACTGAGGGTGAGTTAAATATTTTTTATGTAAACCGTAAAGGGGGTTGTGGCGACATATTCTGACTAATTTCTTTAGGCAGTATGAATGTGTCAATGAGAGTTTTTATGCTTCGGCATAAAACCTCCCATTGAGGGGGTATTGTAACGGGACATTTAGGCCTACCCAGGGTAATAAATAAATTTTATTGTGTTTAATAAAAAGGAAATAAAATTTTATGATGTAATAATAATTTTGGGAGACATAAACGTAAATTCACAATAAAACTCAATTTATTGGAAACAAAATTAGAAAGAATAATTGTAAAATATTATCCATGAATTAAAACGACGCAACAAACCAACATATGGATTTGCGTCAAGGTCAACATACAGACGCAAGAAAAACAGTTACATATTATGTAACAGAACATCAGACCATATTACGTCAGTGTGTACGTCACGCTGGAATCTGGGCGTGTCGGCCGAACCTTATACTGGCATACTGATACAAGAACTTAGGACAATGGGATTTGGTGAAACAGCCACGGCCACTTCACAAAATAGTGCCGTTCGTCTCATCCCAGTTAAACTTTGCTACTCGAGCCGGCCGGCTGTAAAAAAGAGTTCTAGAATGTAAAATAGCGGGCGTCTGCACTAAAATGTGAATACCGCATGCACGTATAACTTTTAAAATGTGAAATAACAAATTAAAACCTTGATCAGAGTTAATTAACAGTAAAATTGGTTTAAAAAAAAAAAAACATGAATGCAGTGAAGTTGAAATAGTGGTCTAAGTGGTGTGTGTGGGACAATGTGGCATCTTCAAAACTCATCAGCAGCAGAGTAACAAATGGGGTAAAGTAAAATATTAAAAAGGGCTAAACTAAAATTATAATGTTATTATTGTCTTTTAAAAAATTGAGATCTCTAAGGGTGTGGGGTAATAGCGTGTGTGAGAAATATGTTAAATAAAGAAGGCTGGTTTGTGTTTAAATCTAAGTTTGTGTTTAATTTTTTGTCATAGAAATAAAATAATAATTTTATTTGTTCAAGAGGTCTACAAAATCATATAACCAAGATATTGTTTAATGTTAGATTCATAACAGGTAATGGAGGGGAAAAGAATATTTGTTTGTGTATAAAAGAAAGAAATATAATTCATAAATAATAAAAAAATCAATAATGGAAAAGATGTAAGAAAATTAATTTTAATTGATTTCATTTCATGAGTTTGTAGCAAAATCTGCAAGTAGTTAAATGCAGGAAAAGAAGTTTTACGGTTTTACTATGTGTATTATGGAATAAATAAAATTTTTTTGTTCAATGCAAATATGAATTAAACTAATTACTGCAAATAAACCATTTTGATCTCCTGTGATCGCCGAAAACAAACTGGCCCGAAATGGTAAGTACATATATTTTTTCTTGTAGTTGGTACAAATACAAGATGGCGCCCAAAAAAATGAGAACAACAAACGTGAATAAAAGTAAAATTAATTAAGCTTTAATTATAATAAATAAAGTTATATCACAATTGGCGCCCGAACAGGGACATTTATATAAAGAAATTTATATAAATATAGGCCTACTTGGAGAGCAGAATGGTGGTTTGAAATGAATAAAGTATAAATAAGGTACGTAGGAGGTTACGAGAAGTAACGTAAAGTGTTATGTAAGTAGAATACATTGTTGTGTGATAAGTAGATGTTATATATGTTAGTATTTTGATATAAAAGTAATAATTTTACCATTACAAAATGGAAAATAAAGAGATAAATCTTGAAAACACTCTTACAGAGTCCATGATAATCAATAATGTAGAAGCACAGTCTACTCCAATGACAGCTAGAGTAAAAGAGTTGTCGATGGACGATATGTTTAACCTAATAAGAACAATGTCCGAAAATATAAATAGTAATCTAAATTAATTGAAAGAACAAAATAAAGAACAAAAGAGTGATTCTGATGTTAAATATGATAAAATAAATGTTAAATTTGATGAAATGAATACGCAAAATGTTAAATTTGAAACTAACATGAATAAACGTCTGAATGAGATTGATGAAAGTGTTAATACAATTAAAGAACAAATATTAGAATCAATAAGTAGCAATTGCGAGAAAAAGATTGACGATATGAATAAAAATTTAGAAGGTAAATTAAATCAGATAATGAATAAGAAGTTAGGTGACAATGTTATAGTTATGACAAATATTAATAATGACAAAATAGTGGAAGAGGTAGTGTTAGATAATAAAGTATTGAATAGTGATGATAATGATGTTAATTACAATTCTGAGAGTATAGTGGGGGTAAAGAATAGTGGAGAAACAGATAAATTAGACAAAAATAAAGACAATCAGATGACAGATAATGAAGTAAGTAGGGGTAAGATTTATAAGAATATAATTGAAAATAGTGATGATGAAGTTTTAGTGGAAGTAGGATGTAATAATGGAATGTTAGTGTGTGTTGATGGGTTAAAGAGAGTGTGTAAAGAGAGTATAGAGGTAGAAGGGTTGCAGAGGGTAGGTTTTCCCAAGGTTTATTGTGAACCAAGGTGTTTACAAACGTTGTTGTTGAAGGGCAGGAGTCCCTTATTATTGGAAGACATGAGGTCTTTGAGTTGTTCCCCAAAATTTTATGAGTTAGTGCCCTCTGTATGGAATGGTAGAGAAAGTGTGATATGGTGTTATGGTGAGAGATATTTAGAGAGAGAGTTGTGTGTAGATAGGGAGATAGAATTATAGCAGTTAAAGAGAAATTATAAAGAGTTGAAAGAGAGGTTAGAATTGAAGGAGATAAACAATATGAAATGCTTACCATATATAATGAAGATTGATGATTATTTTGATGATACTGTTGTAAATGATAAACACTTACCTAATGATGTAATTGATGTAGTGGAGGAGTATAATGATAAGATAACTTACCTTGTGGTAACCAAAATTACTGATGGAGACTGAACAAAAATAACTAATGCAGACAAGGTTTATGAAAGAATAAAGAGGAATAATCCTATAAATTATGCTGGTATAATAAATGACATAGAAGTAATGGGTTATTATCTAAATGGTCATAATATAATGTATGTTGACAAGAACGACTTGTGTTACAAATATGTAAGACTAATCTATGATGACGGTGGTTAAAATAAAAAATTCAGTGAATGGACATTTTAACTATTTTAGTTTATGGTAATGACCTGGCTAGATTATGAAATGAAGTGTGGTAAATAAGAAAAGTAATGACATAAAATTGTAAATAAATTTATAGTAAAATTAATTGTGTTTGTGTTGCAACAGGTATTTTATGTAAACAATGTGTGTATGTAGTAGAAATTGATTTTAATAAATATAATATTTCAGCAAGTTAAATAAATAATGAGAGTTTATAATAAATGAATTGTAATTGTTTTGGAAGAAAGTAATTAAAATAACTTGTGTTTCCAAGAATTGATTTGAGATGAATTAATTGAATTATGATTGTTATACAAATAAATTTTGATAATGACTTTATGAGAGTTAAACTTGATAATAAATAGTGAATAGATATAAAGTTGTAAAAGATAGAATTTGGGTGATAATGATAAATAAGGCATGTGAGTTAGTCAAAGTTAATGTTAAATGGGTGTTAGAGAGAATAAGAGTTGAAATACAAATAATACAGAAAAACGGTATTAGATATTTTAGGGACACAGTAGTGCTAGTGATTATATGTAGAGAAGGTGAGTAATGTAAATGGAGATTAAATAGTTGATGGTGATATTTTGTAGATGAGGGTGATGTTGTAGGGAATGATCAACGTGCGTTGTCGGGCAGGTAGTTGCGAAGGGTTGAAGAGTGTTTGCTGATATTTGGTGGAGGGGCAAAAGGTTATGCATGGAATTGCCAGGTTGGGAACACACATCCTAGTTACAAAGAGGGTATTAGATATTTTATTTTATGAGGAAAATGATTTAAGTGGAATTAGTGTTGGAGGGGGTTATTATTGAGAGATGGGTGTCATGACATGCGAATCTGTTAGTAGTTATTAGAAGGAAGAAGGTGAGTAAGGTTAGATGTATAAATGCCAATTTAATAAATCGAATCATAGTGGATAACTGAAAATCACCCAAACTAATAAATGAGGAAAATAAATAATAGAAAATCATAGTTGACATGTAATAATAAATGAAATGTTATGTAAAAGGAAGGTTAATAACAAAGAATATTTTTTGGAAAAGTTAATGGTATAGTAAATGATAAATAATTGATGATTAATTAATAGAAGTTCAATTGAAATTAAAATATAACGTCTATAATTTTATATGCAAATGTAAGGATGTAAGGTGTGTAATTTCTGATCAACCTTAAATGTGAATTGTTTATTTTAATGGAATAATCACAATGTTAGTTATGAGTGTATTGTATGTATTATGTTAGTGTAGAAATCTTAAATAAAACCAAACATATAAGAGTTTACCATCTGTGAATTGTAGTAACGGTGTCAGTGTGAGCCTTATATGTCTTTTGGTAGTTTCCCCAAATTTCGGGTGGTCACGGCTTCACCGAATCCTGACCGTGGAATTATGTAAGTAGATTCTAAATTGGTGAACATTGAAACTGACGGGGGGAAGGTGGCGATAGTGCCGTTTTAAGGGTGTGTGAATCATTTTAGTATGATTACTGGTGTCCTCGGACATCAGTAATGCCAAATTTTGTATATAACACTGAAACAAGAATGGGGTAGGCAGCGTCTACACCCAAGTTAAAAAATTCAGTTCTTGTGGATGCAAATGGGCGCTACAGTCCACCATAATCAACAATAGAGTGTGTGGAAAGGGAGGTGGCGGTTACAAGCCAGGGGTGTAAACAACAGAGTGTTTATGCAACCAGGTAAATGCCTTGCACGGCTTACCCATGAGGTGATTTACCTAATTGTAACTGGGATAAAGAAGGGATATTAGATTTTGATGTAGAAGGAGGTTACTGAATTGTTAGTAATGAGTTGAATGTTAGATTGCATTATGTAAATGATATAAAATATGTAGTTGATTGTATGATGTACTTAGATGATTTTATGGAGATGTTTAACCAAGTTTGAGAAAGATATAAGGAAATAATTTGTTTACATGTAGTTGATTTTGTCATATATAAGAATTTTTAAATGAATTTAATTGTTTTGAGATATTAATCCTAGGAGGAACGGTATTTGTAATATTGTAATGGGAAATGTTTATTTAAATTCTGATAGAATCAGAAGAATATATTTTGAATTTTAGAAGTAAGATGTAACAAGAGAAGGGTATGAAGAATATTGATATTGAGGCTGGTTGTTTTATATTTTGTTATAATAAATACAATATTTATTCCTATATATATGTTAGGAGTTAAGGAAAAAACCAGTGTTTCCTAACGCAAACCAGCACAGCTAAGGGGAAACATCAGTTAGGGATATAGTAGTGTATAAGGCCACTAGGTGATATTTTGATTTGTTGTTTCAGAGTCTGGTGATGCTGTGGCGGTGATCCTGAGCTGGCCGCTCAGAGCAGGAGCGATAAGTACCTGTCTGATTTATGGTGTTGGGATCTCGAGAGAGAAGTCCAGTAAGGTCATTAAGGTGTGGTCACAGTCACTGGACTGAGGGTGAGTTAAATATTTTTTATGTAAACCGTAAAGGGGGTTGTGGCGACATATTCTGACTAATTTCTTTAGGCAGTATGAATGTGTCAATGAGAGTTTTTATGCTTCGGCATAAAACCTCCCATTGAGGGGGTATTGTAACGGGACATTTAGGCCTACCCAGGGTAATAAATAAATTTTATTGTGTTTAATAAAAAGGAAATAAAATTTTATGATGTAATAATAATTTTGGGAGACATAAACGTAAATTCACAATAAAACTCAATTTATTGGAAACAAAATTAGAAAGAATAATTGTAAAATATTATCCATGAATTAAAACGACGCAACAAACCAACATATGGATTTGCGTCAAGGTCAACATACAGACGCAAGAAAAACAGTTACATATTATGTAACAGAACATCAGACCATATTACGTCAGTGTGTACGTCACGCTGGAATCTGGGCGTGTCGGCCGAACCTTATACTGGCATACTGATACAAGAACTTAGGACAATGGGATTTGGTGAAACAGCCACGGCCACTTCACAAAATAGTGCCGTTCGTCTCATCCCAGTTAAACTTTGCTACTCGAGCCGGCCGGCTGTAAAAAAGAGTTCTAGAATGTAAAATAGCGGGCGTCTGCACTAAAATGTGAATACCGCATGCACGTATAACTTTTAAAATGTGAAATAACAAATTAAAACCTTGATCAGAGTTAATTAACAGTAAAATTGGTTTAAAAAAAAAAAAACATGAATGCAGTGAAGTTGAAATAGTGGTCTAAGTGGTGTGTGTGGGACAATGTGGCATCTTCAAAACTCATCAGCAGCAGAGTAACAAATGGGGTAAAGTAAAATATTAAAAAGGGCTAAACTAAAATTATAATGTTATTATTGTCTTTTAAAAAATTGAGATCTCTAAGGGTGTGGGGTAATAGCGTGTGTGAGAAATATGTTAAATAAAGAAGGCTGGTTTGTGTTTAAATCTAAGTTTGTGTTTAATTTTTTGTCATAGAAATAAAATAATAATTTTATTTGTTCAAGAGGTCTACAAAATCATATAACCAAGATATTGTTTAATGTTAGATTCATAACAGGTAATGGAGGGGAAAAGAATATTTGTTTGTGTATAAAAGAAAGAAATATAATTCATAAATAATAAAAAAATCAATAATGGAAAAGATGTAAGAAAATTAATTTTAATTGATTTCATTTCATGAGTTTGTAGCAAAATCTGCAAGTAGTTAAATGCAGGAAAAGAAGTTTTATGGTTTTACTATGTGTATTATGGAATAAATAAAATTTTTTTGTTCAATGCAAATATGAATTAAACTAATTACTGCAAATAAACCATTTTGATCTCCTGTGTTCGCCGAAAACAAACTGGCCCGAAATGGTAAGTACATATATTTTTTCTTGTAGTTGGTACAAATACAAGATGGCGCCCAAAAAAATGAGAACAACAAACGTGAATAAAAGTAAAATTAATTAAGCTTTAATTATAATAAATAAAGTTATATCACAATTGGCGCCCGAACAGGGACATTTATATAAAGAAATTTATATAAATATAGGCCTACTTGGAGAGCAGAATGGTGGTTTGAAATGAATAAAGTATAAATAAGGTACGTAGGAGGTTACGAGAAGTAACGTAAAGTGTTATGTAAGTAGAATACATTGTTGTGTGATAAGTAGATGTTATATATGTTAGTATTTTGATATAAAAGTAATAATTTTACCATTACAAAATGGAAAATAAAGAGATAAATCTTGAAAACACTCTTACAGAGTCCATGATAATCAATAATGTAGAAGCACAGTCTACTCCAATGACAGCTAGAGTAAAAGAGTTGTCGATGGACGATATGTTTAACCTAATAAGAACAATGTCCGAAAATATAAATAGTAATCTAAATTAATTGAAAGAACAAAATAAAGAACAAAAGAGTGATTCTGATGTTAAATATGATAAAATAAATGTTAAATTTGATGAAATGAATACGCAAAATGTTAAATTTGAAACTAACATGAATAAACGTCTGAATGAGATTGATGAAAGTGTTAATACAATTAAAGAACAAATATTAGAATCAATAAGTAGCAATTGCGAGAAAAAGATTGACGATATGAATAAAAATTTAGAAGGTAAATTAAATCAGATAATGAATAAGAAGTTAGGTGACAATGTTATAGTTATGACAAATATTAATAATGACAAAATAGTGGAAGAGGTAGTGTTAGATAATAAAGTATTGAATAGTGATGATAATGATGTTAATTACAATTCTGAGAGTATAGTGGGGGTAAAGAATAGTGGAGAAACAGATAAATTAGACAAAAATAAAGACAAGCAGATGACAGATAATGAAGTAAGTAGGGGTAAGATTTATAAGAATATAATTGAAAATAGTGATGATGAAGTTTTAGTGGAAGTAGGATGTAATAATGGAATGTTAGTGTGTGTTGATGGGTTAAAGAGAGTGTGTAAAGAGAGTATAGAGGTAGAAGGGTTGCAGAGGGTAGGTTTTCCCAAGGTTTATTGTGAACCAAGGTGTTTACAAACGTTGTTGTTGAAGGGCAGGAGTCCCTTATTATTGGAAGACATGAGGTCTTTGAGTTGTTCCCCGAAATTTTATGAGTTAGTGCCCTCTGTATGGAATGGTAGAGAAAGTGTGATATGGTGTTATGGTGAGAGATATTTAGAGAGAGAGTTGTGTGTAGATAGGGAGATAGAATTATATCAGTTAAAGAGAAATTATAAAGAGTTGAAAGAGAGGTTAGAATTGAAGGAGATAAACAATATGAAGAACCATATACCATATATAATGAAGATTGATGATTATTTTGATGATACTGTTGTAAATGATAAACACTTACCTAATGATGTAATTGATGTAGTGGAGCAGTATAATGATAAGATAACTTACCTTGTGGTAACCAAAATTACTGATGGAGACTGGACAAAAATAACTAATGCAGACAAGGTTTATGAAAGAATAAAGAGGAATAATCCTATAAATTATACTGGTATAATAAATGACATAGAAGTAATGGGTTATTATCTAAATGGTCATAATGTAATGTATGTTGACAAGAACGACTTGTGTTACAAATATGTAAGACTAATCTATGATGACGGTGGTTAAAATAAAAAATTCAGTGAATGGACATTTTAAGTATTTTAGTTTATGGTAATGACCTGGCTAGATTATGAAATGAAGTGTGGTAAATAAGAAAAGTAATGACATAAAATTGTAAATAAATTTATAGTAAAATTAATTGTGTTTGTGTTGCAACAGGTATTTTATGTAAACAATGTGTGTATGTAGTAGAAATTGATTTTAATAAATATAATATTTCAGCAAGTTAAATAAATAATGAGAGTTTATAATAAATGAATTGTAATTGTTTTGGAAGAAAGTAATTAAAATAACTTGTGTTTCCAAGAATTGATTTGAGATGAATTAATTGAATTATGATTGTTATACAAATAAATTTTGATAATGACTTTATGAGAGTTAAACTTGATAATAAATAGTGAATAGATATAAAGTTGTAAAAGATAGAATTTGGGTGATAATGATAAATAAGGCATGTGAGTTAGTCAAAGTTAATGTTAAATGGGTGTTAGAGAGAATAAGAGTTGAAATACAAATAATACAGAAAAACGGTATTAGATATTTTAGGGACACAGTAGTGCTAGTGATTATATGTAGAGAAGGTGAGTAATGTAAATGGAGATTAAATAGTTGATGGTGATATTTTGTAGATGAGGGTGATGTTGTAGGGAATGATCAACGTGCGTTGTCGGGCAGGTAGCTGCGAAGGGTTGAAGAGTGTTTGCTGATATTTGGTGGAGGGGCAAAAGGTTATGCATGGAATTGCCAGGTTGGGAACACACATCCTAGTTACAAAGAGGGTATTAGATATTTTATTTTATGAGGAAAATGATTTAAGTGGAATTAGTGTTGGAGGGGGTTATTATTGAGAGATGGGTGTCATGACATGCGAATCTGTTAGTAGTTATTAGAAGGAAGAAGGTGAGTAAGGTTAGATGTATAAATGCCAATTTAATAAATCGAATCATAGTGGATAACTGAAAATCACCCAAACTAATAAATGAGGAAAATAAATAATAGAAAATCATAGTTGACATGTAATAATAAATGAAATGTTATGTAAAAGGAAGGTTAATAACAAAGAATATTTTTTGGAAAAGTTAATGGTATAGTAAATGATAAATAATTGATGATTAATTAATAGAAGTTCAATTGAAATTAAAATATAACGTCTATAATTTTATATGCAAATGTAAGGATGTAAGGTGTGTAATTTCTGATCAACCTTAAATGTGAATTGTTTATTTTAATGGAATAATCACAATGTTAGTTATGAGTGTATTGTATGTATTATGTTAGTGTAGAAATCTTAAATAAAACCAAACATATAAGAGTTTACCATCTGTGAATTGTAGTAACGGTGTCAGTGTGAGCCTTATATGTCTTTTGGTAGTTTCCCCAAATTTCGGGTGGTCACGGCTTCACCGAATCCTGACCGTGGAATTATGTAAGTAGATTCTAAATTGGTGAACATTGAAACTGACCGGGGGGAAGGTGGCGATAGTGCCGTTTTAAGGGTGTGTGAATCATTTTAGTATGATTACTGGTGTCCTCGGACATCAGTAATGCCAAATTTTGTATATAACACTGAAACAAGAATGGGTAGGCAGCGTCTACACCCAAGTTAAAAAATTCAGTTCTTGTGGATGCAAATGGGCGCTACAGTCCACCATAATCAACAATAGAGTGTGTGGAAAGGGAGGGTGGCGGTTACAAGCCAGGGGTGTAAACAACAGAGTGTTTATGCAACCAGGTAAATGCCTTGCACGGCTTACCCATGAGGTGATTTACCTAATTGTAACTGGGATAAAGAAGGGATATTAGATTTTGATGTAGAAGGAGGTTACTGAATTGTTAGTAATGAGTTGAATATTAGATTGCATTATGTAAATGATATAAAATATGTAGTTGATTGTATGATGTACTTAGATGATTTTATGGAGATGTTTAACCAAGTTTGAGAAAGATATAAGGAAATAATTTGTTTACATGTAGTTGATTTTGTCATATATAAGAATTTTTAAATGAATTTAATTGTTTTGAGATATTAATCCTAGGAGGAACGGTATTTGTAATATTGTAATGGGAAATGTTTATTTAAATTCTGATAGAATCAGAGGAATATATTTTGAATTTTAGAAGTAAGATGTAACAAGAGAAGGGTATGAAGAATGTTGATATTGAGGCTGGTTGTTTTATATTTTGTTATAATAAATACAATATTTATTCCTATATATATGTTAGGAGTTAAGGAAAAAACCAGTGTTTCCTAACGCAAACCAGCACAGCTAAGGGGAAACATCAGTTAGGGATATAGTAGTGTATAAGGCCACTAGGTGATATTTTGATTTGTTGTTTCAGAGTCTGGTGATGCTGTGGCGGTGATCCTGAGCTGGCCGCTCAGAGCAGGAGCGTTAAGTACCTGTCTGATTTATGGTGTTGGGATCTCGAGAGAGAAGTCCAGTAAGGTCATTAAGGTGTGGTCACAGTCACTGGACTGAGGGTGAGTTAAATATTTTTTATGTAAACCGTAAAGGGGGTTGTGGCGACATATTCTGACTAATTTCTTTAGGCAGTATGAATGTGTCAATGAGAGTTTTTATGCTTCGGCATAAAACCTCCCATTGAGGGGGTATTGTAACGGGACATTTAGGCCTACCCAGGGTAATAAATAAATTTTATTGTGTTTAATAAAAAGGAAATAAAATTTTATGATGTAATAATAATTTTGGGAGACATAAACGTAAATTCACAATAAAACTCAATTTATTGGAAACAAAATTAGAAAGAATAATTGTAAAATATTATCCATGAATTAAAACGACGCAACAAACCAACATATGGATTTGCGTCAAGGTCAACATACAGACGCAAGAAAAACAGTTACATATTATGTAACAGAACATCAGACCATATTACGTCAGTGTGTACGTCACGCTGGAATCTGGGCGTGTCGGCCGAACCTTATACTGGCATACTGATACAAGAACTTAGGACAATGGGATTTGGTGAAACAGCCACGGCCACTTCACAAAATAGTGCCGTTCGTCTCATCCCAGTTAAACTTTGCTACTCGAGCCGGCCGGCTGTAAAAAAGAGTTCTAGAATGTAAAATAGCGGGCGTCTGCACTAAAATGTGAATACCGCATGCACGTATAACTTTTAAAATGTGAAATAACAAATTAAAACCTTGATCAGAGTTAATTAACAGTAAAATTGGTTTAAAAAAAAAAACATGAATGCAGTGAAGTTGAAATAGTGGTCTAAGTGGTGTGTGTGGGACAATGTGGCATCTTCAAAACTCATCAGCAGCAGAGTAACAAATGGGGTAAAGTAAAATATTAAAAAGGGCTAAACTAAAATTATAATGTTATTATTGTCTTTTAAAAAATTGAGATCTCTAAGGGTGTGGGGTAATAGCGTGTGTGAGAAATATGTTAAATAAAGAAGGCTGGTTTGTGTTTAAATCTAAGTTTGTGTTTAATTTTTTGTCATAGAAATAAAATAATAATTTTATTTGTTCAAGAGGTCTACAAAATCATATAACCAAGATATTGTTTAATGTTAGATTCATAACAGGTAATGGAGGGGAAAAGAATATTTGTTTGTGTATAAAAGAAAGAAATATAATTCATAAATAATAAAAAAATCAATAATGGAAAAGATGTAAGAAAATTAATTTTAATTGATTTCATTTCATGAGTTTGTAGCAAAATCTGCAAGTAGTTAAATGCAGGAAAAGAAGTTTTATGGTTTTACTATGTGTATTATGGAATAAATAAAATTTTTTTGTTCAATGCAAATATGAATTAAACTAATTACTGCAAATAAACCATTTTGATCTCCTGTGTTCGCCGAAAACAAACTGGCCCGAAATGGTAAGTACATATATTTTTTCTTGTAGTTGGTACAAATACAAGATGGCGCCCAAAAAAATGAGAACAACAAACGTGAATAAAAGTAAAATTAATTAAGCTTTAATTATAATAAATAAAGTTATATCACAATTGGCGCCCGAACAGGGACATTTATATAAAGAAATTTATATAAATATAGGCCTACTTGGAGAGCAGAATGGTGGTTTGAAATGAATAAAGTATAAATAAGGTACGTAGGAGGTTACGAGAAGTAACGTAAAGTGTTATGTAAGTAGAATACATTGTTGTGTGATAAGTAGATGTTATATATGTTAGTATTTTGATATAAAAGTAATAATTTTACCATTACAAAATGGAAAATAAAGAGATAAATCTTGAAAACACTCTTACAGAGTCCATGATAATCAATAATGTAGAAGCACAGTCTACTCCAATGACAGCTAGAGTAAAAGAGTTGTCGATGGACGATATGTTTAACCTAATAAGAACAATGTCCGAAAATATAAATAGTAATCTAAATTAATTGAAAGAACAAAATAAAGAACAAAAGAGTGATTCTGATGTTAAATATGATAAAATAAATGTTAAATTTGATGAAATGAATACGCAAAATGTTAAATTTGAAACTAACATGAATAAACGTCTGAATGAGATTGATGAAAGTGTTAATACAATTAAAGAACAAATATTAGAATCAATAAGTAGCAATTGCGAGAAAAAGATTGACGATATGAATAAAAATTTAGAAGGTAAATTAAATCAGATAATGAATAAGAAGTTAGGTGACAATGTTATAGTTATGACAAATATTAATAATGACAAAATAGTGGAAGAGGTAGTGTTAGATAATAAAGTATTGAATAGTGATGATAATGATGTTAATTACAATTCTGAGAGTATAGTGGGGGTAAAGAATAGTGGAGAAACAGATAAATTAGACAAAAATAAAGACAAGCAGATGACAGATAATGAAGTAAGCAGGGGTAAGATTTATAAGAATATAATTGAAAATAGTGATGATGAAGTTTTAGTGGAAGTAGGATGTAATAATGGAATGTTAGTGTGTGTTGATGGGTTAAAGAGAGTGTGTAAAGAGAGTATAGAGGTAGAAGGGTTGCAGAGGGTAGGTTTTCCCAAGGTTTATTGTGAACCAAGGTGTTTACAAACGTTGTTGTTGAAGGGCAGGAGTCCCTTATTATTGGAAGACATGAGGTCTTTGAGTTGTTCCCCGAAATTTTATGAGTTAGTGCCCTCTGTATGGAATGGTAGAGAAAGTGTGATATGGTGTTATGGTGAGAGATATTTAGAGAGAGAGTTGTGTGTAGATAGGGAGATAGAATTATATCAGTTAAAGAGAAATTATAAAGAGTTGAAAGAGAGGTTAGAATTGAAGGAGATAAACAATATGAAGAACCATATACCATATATAATGAAGATTGATGATTATTTTGATGATACTGTTGTAAATGATAAACACTTACCTAATGATGTAATTGATGTAGTGGAGCAGTATAATGATAAGATAACTTACCTTGTGGTAACCAAAATTACTGATGGAGACTGGACAAAAATAACTAATGCAGACAAGGTTTATGAAAGAATAAAGAGGAATAATCCTATAAATTATACTGGTATAATAAATGACATAGAAGTAATGGGTTATTATCTAAATGGTCATAATGTAATGTATGTTGACAAGAACGACTTGTGTTACAAATATGTAAGACTAATCTATGATGACGGTGGTTAAAATAAAAAATTCAGTGAATGGACATTTTAAGTATTTTAGTTTATGGTAATGACCTGGCTAGATTATGAAATGAAGTGTGGTAAATAAGAAAAGTAATGACATAAAATTGTAAATAAATTTATAGTAAAATTAATTGTGTTTGTGTTGCAACAGGTATTTTATGTAAACAATGTGTGTATGTAGTAGAAATTGATTTTAATAAATATAATATTTCAGCAAGTTAAATAAATAATGAGAGTTTATAATAAATGAATTGTAATTGTTTTGGAAGAAAGTAATTAAAATAACTTGTGTTTCCAAGAATTGATTTGAGATGAATTAATTGAATTATGATTGTTATACAAATAAATTTTGATAATGACTTTATGAGAGTTAAACTTGATAATAAATAGTGAATAGATATAAAGTTGTAAAAGATAGAATTTGGGTGATAATGATAAATAAGGCATGTGAGTTAGTCAAAGTTAATGTTAAATGGGTGTTAGAGAGAATAAGAGTTGAAATACAAATAATACAGAAAAACGGTATTAGATATTTTAGGGACACAGTAGTGCTAGTGATTATATGTAGAGAAGGTGAGTAATGTAAATGGAGATTAAATAGTTGATGGTGATATTTTGTAGATGAGGGTGATGTTGTAGGGAATGATCAACGTGCGTTGTCGGGCAGGTAGCTGCGAAGGGTTGAAGAGTGTTTGCTGATATTTGGTGGAGGGGCAAAAGGTTATGCATGGAATTGCCAGGTTGGGAACACACATCCTAGTTACAAAGAGGGTATTAGATATTTTATTTTATGAGGAAAATGATTTAAGTGGAATTAGTGTTGGAGGGGGTTATTATTGAGAGATGGGTGTCATGACATGCGAATCTGTTAGTAGTTATTAGAAGGAAGAAGGTGAGTAAGGTTAGATGTATAAATGCCAATTTAATAAATCGAATCATAGTGGATAACTGAAAATCACCCAAACTAATAAATGAGGAAAATAAATAATAGAAAATCATAGTTGACATGTAATAATAAATGAAATGTTATGTAAAAGGAAGGTTAATAACAAAGAATATTTTTTGGAAAAGTTAATGGTATAGTAAATGATAAATAATTGATGATTAATTAATAGAAGTTCAATTGAAATTAAAATATAACGTCTATAATTTTATATGCAAATGTAAGGATGTAAGGTGTGTAATTTCTGATCAACCTTAAATGTGAATTGTTTATTTTAATGGAATAATCACAATGTTAGTTATGAGTGTATTGTATGTATTATGTTAGTGTAGAAATCTTAAATAAAACCAAACATATAAGAGTTTACCATCTGTGAATTGTAGTAACGGTGTCAGTGTGAGCCTTATATGTCTTTTGGTAGTTTCCCCAAATTTCGGGTGGTCACGGCTTCACCGAATCCTGACCGTGGAATTATGTAAGTAGATTCTAAATTGGTGAACATTGAAACTGACCGGGGGGAAGGTGGCGATAGTGCCGTTTTAAGGGTGTGTGAATCATTTTAGTATGATTACTGGTGTCCTCGGACATCAGTAATGCCAAATTTTGTATATAACACTGAAACAAGAATGGGGTAGGCAGCGTCTACACCCAAGTTAAAAAATTCAGTTCTTGTGGATGCAAATGGGCGCTACAGTCCACCATAATCAACAATAGAGTGTGTGGAAAGGGAGGTGGCGGTTACAAGCCAGGGGTGTAAACAACAGAGTGTTTATGCAACCAGGTAAATGCCTTGCACGGCTTACCCATGAGGTGATTTACCTAATTGTAACTGGGATAAAGAAGGGATATTAGATTTTGATGTAGAAGGAGGTTACTGAATTGTTAGTAATGAGTTGAATATTAGATTGCATTATGTAAATGATATAAAATATGTAGTTGATTGTATGATGTACTTAGATGATTTTATGGAGATGTTTAACCAAGTTTGAGAAAGATATAAGGAAATAATTTGTTTACATGTAGTTGATTTTGTCATATATAAGAATTTTTAAATGAATTTAATTGTTTTGAGATATTAATCCTAGGAGGAACGGTATTTGTAATATTGTAATGGGAAATGTTTATTTAAATTCTGATAGAATCAGAGGAATATATTTTGAATTTTAGAAGTAAGATGTAACAAGAGAAGGGTATGAAGAATGTTGATATTGAGGCTGGTTGTTTTATATTTTGTTATAATAAATACAATATTTATTCCTATATATATGTTAGGAGTTAAGGAAAAAACCAGTGTTTCCTAACGCAAACCAGCACAGCTAAGGGGAAACATCAGTTAGGGATATAGTAGTGTATAAGGCCACTAGGTGATATTTTGATTTGTTGTTTCAGAGTCTGGTGATGCTGTGGCGGTGATCCTGAGCTGGCCGCTCAGAGCAGGAGCGTTAAGTACCTGTCTGATTTATGGTGTTGGGATCTCGAGAGAGAAGTCCAGTAAGGTCATTAAGGTGTGGTCACAGTCACTGGACTGAGGGTGAGTTAAATATTTTTTATGTAAACCGTAAAGGGGGTTGTGGCGACATATTCTGACTAATTTCTTTAGGCAGTATGAATGTGTCAATGAGAGTTTTTATGCTTCGGCATAAAACCTCCCATTGAGGGGGTATTGTAACGGGACATTTAGGCCTACCCAGGGTAATAAATAAATTTTATTGTGTTTAATAAAAAGGAAATAAAATTTTATGATGTAATAATAATTTTGGGAGACATAAACGTAAATTCACAATAAAACTCAATTTATTGGAAACAAAATTAGAAAGAATAATTGTAAAATATTATCCATGAATTAAAACGACGCAACAAACCAACATATGGATTTGCGTCAAGGTCAACATACAGACGCAAGAAAAACAGTTACATATTATGTAACAGAACATCAGACCATATTACGTCAGTGTGTACGTCACGCTGGAATCTGGGCGTGTCGGCCGAACCTTATACTGGCATACTGATACAAGAACTTAGGACAATGGGATTTGGTGAAACAGCCACGGCCACTTCACAAAATAGTGCCGTTCGTCTCATCCCAGTTAAACTTTGCTACTCGAGCCGGCCGGCTGTAAAAAAGAGTTCTAGAATGTAAAATAGCGGGCGTCTGCACTAAAATGTGAATACCGCATGCACGTATAACTTTTAAAATGTGAAATAACAAATTAAAACCTTGATCAGAGTTAATTAACAGTAAAATTGGTTTAAAAAAAAAAACATGAATGCAGTGAAGTTGAAATAGTGGTCTAAGTGGTGTGTGTGGGACAATGTGGCATCTTCAAAACTCATCAGCAGCAGAGTAACAAATGGGGTAAAGTAAAATATTAAAAAGGGCTAAACTAAAATTATAATGTTATTATTGTCTTTTAAAAAATTGAGATCTCTAAGGGTGTGGGGTAATAGCGTGTGTGAGAAATATGTTAAATAAAGAAGGCTGGTTTGTGTTTAAATCTAAGTTTGTGTTTAATTTTTTGTCATAGAAATAAAATAATAATTTTATTTGTTCAAGAGGTCTACAAAATCATATAACCAAGATATTGTTTAATGTTAGATTCATAACAGGTAATGGAGGGGAAAAGAATATTTGTTTGTGTATAAAAGAAAGAAATATAATTCATAAATAATAAAAAAATCAATAATGGAAAAGATGTAAGAAAATTAATTTTAATTGATTTCATTTCATGAGTTTGTAGCAAAATCTGCAAGTAGTTAAATGCAGGAAAAGAAGTTTTATGGTTTTACTATGTGTATTATGGAATAAATAAAATTTTTTTGTTCAATGCAAATATGAATTAAACTAATTACTGCAAATAAACCATTTTGATCTCCTGTGTTCGCCGAAAACAAACTGGCCCGAAATGGTAAGTACATATATTTTTTCTTGTAGTTGGTACAAATACAAGATGGCGCCCAAAAAAATGAGAACAACAAACGTGAATAAAAGTAAAATTAATTAAGCTTTAATTATAATAAATAAAGTTATATCACAATTGGCGCCCGAACAGGGACATTTATATAAAGAAATTTATATAAATATAGGCCTACTTGGAGAGCAGAATGGTGGTTTGAAATGAATAAAGTATAAATAAGGTACGTAGGAGGTTACGAGAAGTAACGTAAAGTGTTATGTAAGTAGAATACATTGTTGTGTGATAAGTAGATGTTATATATGTTAGTATTTTGATATAAAAGTAATAATTTTACCATTACAAAATGGAAAATAAAGAGATAAATCTTGAAAACACTCTTACAGAGTCCATGATAATCAATAATGTAGAAGCACAGTCTACTCCAATGACAGCTAGAGTAAAAGAGTTGTCGATGGACGATATGTTTAACCTAATAAGAACAATGTCCGAAAATATAAATAGTAATCTAAATTAATTGAAAGAACAAAATAAAGAACAAAAGAGTGATTCTGATGTTAAATATGATAAAATAAATGTTAAATTTGATGAAATGAATACGCAAAATGTTAAATTTGAAACTAACATGAATAAACGTCTGAATGAGATTGATGAAAGTGTTAATACAATTAAAGAACAAATATTAGAATCAATAAGTAGCAATTGCGAGAAAAAGATTGACGATATGAATAAAAATTTAGAAGGTAAATTAAATCAGATAATGAATAAGAAGTTAGGTGACAATGTTATAGTTATGACAAATATTAATAATGACAAAATAGTGGAAGAGGTAGTGTTAGATAATAAAGTATTGAATAGTGATGATAATGATGTTAATTACAATTCTGAGAGTATAGTGGGGGTAAAGAATAGTGGAGAAACAGATAAATTAGACAAAAATAAAGACAAGCAGATGACAGATAATGAAGTAAGCAGGGGTAAGATTTATAAGAATATAATTGAAAATAGTGATGATGAAGTTTTAGTGGAAGTAGGATGTAATAATGGAATGTTAGTGTGTGTTGATGGGTTAAAGAGAGTGTGTAAAGAGAGTATAGAGGTAGAAGGGTTGCAGAGGGTAGGTTTTCCCAAGGTTTATTGTGAACCAAGGTGTTTACAAACGTTGTTGTTGAAGGGCAGGAGTCCCTTATTATTGGAAGACATGAGGTCTTTGAGTTGTTCCCCGAAATTTTATGAGTTAGTGCCCTCTGTATGGAATGGTAGAGAAAGTGTGATATGGTGTTATGGTGAGAGATATTTAGAGAGAGAGTTGTGTGTAGATAGGGAGATAGAATTATATCAGTTAAAGAGAAATTATAAAGAGTTGAAAGAGAGGTTAGAATTGAAGGAGATAAACAATATGAAGAACCATATACCATATATAATGAAGATTGATGATTATTTTGATGATACTGTTGTAAATGATAAACACTTACCTAATGATGTAATTGATGTAGTGGAGCAGTATAATGATAAGATAACTTACCTTGTGGTAACCAAAATTACTGATGGAGACTGGACAAAAATAACTAATGCAGACAAGGTTTATGAAAGAATAAAGAGGAATAATCCTATAAATTATACTGGTATAATAAATGACATAGAAGTAATGGGTTATTATCTAAATGGTCATAATGTAATGTATGTTGACAAGAACGACTTGTGTTACAAATATGTAAGACTAATCTATGATGACGGTGGTTAAAATAAAAAATTCAGTGAATGGACATTTTAAGTATTTTAGTTTATGGTAATGACCTGGCTAGATTATGAAATGAAGTGTGGTAAATAAGAAAAGTAATGACATAAAATTGTAAATAAATTTATAGTAAAATTAATTGTGTTTGTGTTGCAACAGGTATTTTATGTAAACAATGTGTGTATGTAGTAGAAATTGATTTTAATAAATATAATATTTCAGCAAGTTAAATAAATAATGAGAGTTTATAATAAATGAATTGTAATTGTTTTGGAAGAAAGTAATTAAAATAACTTGTGTTTCCAAGAATTGATTTGAGATGAATTAATTGAATTATGATTGTTATACAAATAAATTTTGATAATGACTTTATGAGAGTTAAACTTGATAATAAATAGTGAATAGATATAAAGTTGTAAAAGATAGAATTTGGGTGATAATGATAAATAAGGCATGTGAGTTAGTCAAAGTTAATGTTAAATGGGTGTTAGAGAGAATAAGAGTTGAAATACAAATAATACAGAAAAACGGTATTAGATATTTTAGGGACACAGTAGTGCTAGTGATTATATGTAGAGAAGGTGAGTAATGTAAATGGAGATTAAATAGTTGATGGTGATATTTTGTAGATGAGGGTGATGTTGTAGGGAATGATCAACGTGCGTTGTCGGGCAGGTAGTTGCGAAGGGTTGAAGAGTGTTTGCTGATATTTGGTGGAGGGGCAAAAGGTTATGCATGGAATTGCCAGGTTGGGAACACACATCCTAGTTACAAAGAGGGTATTAGATATTTTATTTTATGAGGAAAATGATTTAAGTGGAATTAGTGTTGGAGGGGGTTATTATTGAGAGATGGGTGTCATGACATGCGAACAGTGGCGGCGCTAACGAAACGGGGGCCCCCCCGCGAAACTAATTAGGGGGCCCTATAAAAATGGTTAAATTTTGTATACGTAATAGGGGAAAACATTCAAATGAGTTTCTATTTACGTGTGTTTCACAACAATGGTTTGTGAATACTTTCTCATCTATCACAAAGCGTTTGCAATTTGCAAAGGATGTTTTACACGTATACAAACTCTTAAAATTCATTGTTGCTAAATAGACAAAGTTCTATACAAACTATAAAAAAACCAAAATAAAAAGAATTATTTATTTTTACGTCAAAGATCTAAATTCAGACTATGAAACAGTACCGCACACAGAGTGTTAAAAATTTATTATTTAAAAACGAATATCAAAGTAACATTCTAGCTTTTTTCAAACATTTAAATTAGTTTGTAACTGAATTTGTGAAATTCTTGAATATACTCTATACACGTTCTCCTTAAGTCTAATCCAATTCAATAACACTCGAACTCAAGTAATGTACAATATTTACAGATGAGGATCAACCAAAGTTCACTGTTTTCCTAAGCCTAGCCTTCTTTTTTTAATAGCTAAGAACTTTTCAACCACTTCGTTGATATTAGTTTTCTGTGTCTCTTCATGCTCAATGCTTAACAGTGCCAAGTCACTCAACCGAGTTTGGGCCATGGCACTTCTTAAGTATGACTTAATTAATTTAAGTTTTGAAAAGCTTCTTTCCGCTGTAGCTGTTGTGACAGGTATGGTTAAATAAAGCTGCAAAGCTGTAGTTAAGTCAGGGAGGCAGCTCATAAGGCAGCTGTTTTCTTCAACCAGTAAATTCATCATTTCTCGAATGCTTTTCTTGTGTACAATTTCTATGGCCATCAGAGCTTTGAAGAATATTACTTGGTCAGGCAGTGATGTGGAAAGGTCACCAGGATACACATTGACCAGAGCCTTACTTTTCTCCACTATTGTCTCTTGTGAGAGGTTTACTAAATTCTGAGGCGTCAGGAATGAAAACCTATCATCAATGCAACGCAATCCTTCGAATCTCATTTGTAGCTGAGCTATTACAACATCTAGTGTTGCATTGAAAACTTTTACTTCAAATGATTTCACTGGGTCGTCAATTCTATGGTCAACTGATAATTCAACAAAGAAGCGTTTTACAACTCGCTTACGCTTATTTTTCATGTTACAAGTTATGTCCCATGACTGGGCCGACTGTTTAGCACCAGCAAGAAAGCCGGCAAAGTCCTTTCTTAAAACTTTTAACTCATCGCAAGCGCGGCTTAGAAACTGCCACGCTCTGCCTAGGTTAACAGTTGGCCTCTGTAGTGCTTTCGAAGTTATATTTACATTCTCTAAAATCTTAGTTTCAAGGCAGTGCACAAGAATAAATTCAAAGTTTTCCAGGTGGTTTCTAATTGCTAATGCTTCTTCTGCCTCGGGGTTTTTTGAGCTGTATAGAATAATTTCTGTCAAACACTTAATCACAATTTTGAAATCATTTCCTAAAGCTAACAGACAGTCGTGTCTAGAAGACCACCTTGTTGGACATAGTTTTTTAAAGTTAGATTTTTGGCAGAGCTGTCTTCTTTAACGGCAGTGTTAAGTTCTTGCTATCTATGTAAGCTTTCACTGAAAAACACATAAGTTTTCTGTACTATGCCATAAAATTGTCTTATTTCAGAAATATTTGATACTGAATCATTGATCACCAAGTTCAGGTTATGTGCAGCACAGTGTACGTAATCCGCGTTTGGGACTATATCCATAATTCTTTTCTGTAACCCAGAGTATTTCCCGCTCATTGTTGCTGCACCGTCATAACCTTGACCTCTACACTTACTAATGTCAATTTCATTTGTTTTCAAAAAGACTAAAATCTTACTTTGAAACCCCTCACTGTTGGGATCCTTTATTTCTTGAAATCCCAATACGGACTTACTAATCACAGTTTTATAATTGCCAGGAGATTCTTCTACTATGTTAATGTATCTGATTACAACACTCTTTTTCCAAGTGGCATACGTGAGACAAGATTGTAAATGAGCATTGCTACTTTCATGAACTTTAATTTTTTTACTGAGACCTTTCCAATCTCTAATATCGCCTTCACGCCAGCTTTGGGCATCAGCACTTTGGCTGAAAAGCCAACATGGTAAACAATAGACTCCGTCTAGATTACGAGAGTAACAAACCCAAAACCTGTGAACAATTTGGCCTGCTGCAGTTTTGAAAGAATAATATGCTGTACTGAAAGACCGATTAGAAACGGAATCCTTCGGGAAAGGACCCTTTGTTTGACAAAGTTCACTTAACGTTATTCACTTTTTCACCTCGTCTGTCATTGTAGCTTGATTTTTATAGAATGCAATATCTGTCTTAAAACTTTGGCAGTTTGGATCGGAAGGGCCTGCTAAACTAGTTTTATTTGCGTGATTACTTATAACTTCAGTTGGTTCAAACTGATTTTCTGATCCAGGTATGTCTTCGGACTGGCGAACACATTCAATGCCTAGCAGTTGTTCTTCTTGTTTATGTTGCAGTTGCTTATTTGTTTCCGTAGTTGTATCACTTGTATCCGACGGACTAATGATTAAATCAGGTTTATTGTCACTGTCACAATCAACTTCAAGTCCGATTTTTGTTTCTTTTTCATTACTTGCACTTGACCCGGGTTTGGGTTGTTCAACTTCACATTTTGATGATTTTTTAAAAAACTGGTAGAGTTTTAAAAGTTTACTTTTAGATTCTTCTCGTTGTTTTTGCAGTTTCCTTTTCGTAGCACCACTTAAATATTCACGCTTACTTTCCATTTTATAAACTCTGTCTCTAACACTCTAACTCTACACAAAATACAAAAAATTAATCAAATGTTAAGTCATTAAACTTAAACGGCACTAAATTACGAAATGAATGCAATACAGTATTATCGCGCAGGAGATGCGACGCACTACTGAGTACTGAACTACATTGTGCTGTGTTTGTTTACGTCTCCTCAGTGCCGAGTGACTCATCGCACGGACGTAAGGGCACCACAAGAGATAAGATAAGCTTCGCTTACAAACTACAAACAATAATGTAATTTCGGAAAACGTAGTTTTTTTGCATGTCTATACACTTAAATAAAACGTATATTTCGTATTTTAAATACAAATTTGCCGGTAGTCGGACCCCATTAAAACTTTTTTTCCTATTATAGCTCGTTTCATATTTTTTTCTAGGGGCCAGAGTGGCGGGGCCCCCCAGAGGGTCAGGGCCCCCCCGTGCCGCAGGGTCTGCGGGGGCCTTATCGCCGCCACTGCATGCGAATCTGTTAGTAGTTATTAGAAGGAAGAAGGTGAGTAAGGTTAGATGTATAAATGCCAATTTAATAAATCGAATCATAGTGGATAACTGAAAATCACCCAACCTAATAAATGAGGAAAATAAATAATAGAAAATCATAGTTGACATGTAATAATAAATGAAATGTTATGTAAAAGGAAGGTTAATAACAAAGAAAAAATTTTTGGAAAAGTTAATGGTATAGTAAATGATAAATAATTGATGATTAATTAATAGAAGTTCAATTGAAATTAAAATATAATGTCTATAATTTTATATGCAAATGTAAGGATGTAAGGTGTGTAATTTCTGATCAACCTTAAATGTGAATTGTTTATTTTAATGGAATAATCACAATGTTAGTTATGAGTGTATTGTATGTATTATGTTAGTGTAGAAATCTTAAATAAAACCAAACATATAAGAGTTTACCATCTGTGAATTGTAGTAACGGTGTCAGTGTGAGCCTTATATGTCTTTTGGTAGTTTCCCCAAATTTCGGGCGGTCACGGCTTCACCGAATCCTGACCGTGGAATTATGTAAGTAGATTCTAAATTGGTGAACATTGAAACTGACCGGGGGGAAGGTGGTGATAGTGCCGTTTTAAGGGTGTGTGAATCATTTTAGTATGATTACTGGTGTCCTCGGACATCAGTAATGCCAAATTTTGTATATAACGCTGAAACAAGAATGGGGTAGGCAGCGTCTACACCCAAGTTAAAAAATTCAGTTCTTGTGGATGCAAATGGGCGCTACAGTCCACCATAATCAACAATAGAGTGTGTGGAAAGGGAGCTGGCCGTTACAAGCCAGGGGTGTAAACAATAGAGTGTTTATGCAACCAGGTAAATGCCTTGCACGGCTTACCCGTGAGGTGATTTACCTAATTGTAACTGGGATAAAGGAGGGATATTAGATTTTTTTGTAGAAGGAGGTTACTGAATTGTTAGTAATGAGTTGAATATTAGATTGCATTATGTAAATGATATAAAATATGTAGTTGATTTTATGATGTACTTAGATGATTTTATGGAGATGTTTAACCAAGTTTGAGAAAGATATAAGGAAATAATTTGTTTAGATATAGTTGATTTTGTCATATATAAGAATTTTTAAATGATTTAATTGTTTTGAGATATTAATCCTAGGAGGAAAGGTATTTGTAATATTGTAATGGGAAATGTTTATTTAAATTCTGATAGAATCAGAGGAATATATTTTGAATTTTAGGAGTAAGATGTAACAAGAGAAGGGTATAAAGAATGTTGATATTGAGGCTGGTTGTTTTATATTTTGTTATAATAAATACAATATTTATTCATATATATATGTTAGGAGTTAAGGAAAAAACCAGTGTTTCTTAACGCAAACCAGCACAGCTAAGGGGAAACATCAGTTAGGGATATAGTAGTGTATAAGGCCACTAGTTGATATTTTGATTTGTTGTTTCAGAGTCTGGTGATGCTGTGGCGGTGATCCTGAGCTGGCCGCTCAGAGCAGGAGCGTTAAGTACCTGTCTGATTTATGGTGTTGGGATCTCGAGAGAGAAGTCCAGTAAGGTCATTAAGGTGTGGTCACAGTCACTGGACTGAGGGTGAGTTAAATATTTTTTATGTAAACCGTAAAGGGGGTTGTGGCGACATATTCTGACTAATTTCTTTAGGCAGTATGAATGTGTCAATGAGAGTTTTTATGCTTCGGCATAAAACCTCCCATTGAGGGGGTATTGTAACGGGACATTTAGGCCTACCCAGGGTAATAAATAAATTTTATTGTGTTTAATAAAAAGGTAATAAAATTTTATGATGTAATAATAATTTTGGGAGACATAAACGTAAATTCACAATAAAACTCAATTTATTGGAAACAAAATTAGAAAGAATAATTGTAAAATATTATCCATG
This sequence comes from Magicicada septendecula, assembly GCA_034769895.1. NCBI lineage: Eukaryota > Metazoa > Arthropoda > Insecta > Hemiptera > Cicadidae > Magicicada > Magicicada septendecula. The sequence goes on along the minus strand of CM068368.1, from coordinate 194,860,316 downwards.
AATTAAAACGACGCAACAAACCAACATATGGATTTGTGTCAAGGTCAACATACAGACGCAAGAAAAACAGTTACATATTATGTAACAGAACACCAGACCATATTACGTCAGTGTGTATGTCACGCTGGAATCTGGGCGTGTCGGCCGAACCTTATACTGGCGTACTGATACAAGAACTTAGGACAATGGGATTTGGTGAAACAGCCACGGCCACTTCACAAAATAGTGCCGTTCGTCTCATCCCAGTTAAACTTTGCTACTTGAGCCGGCCGGCTGTAAAAAAGAGTTCTAGAATATAAAATAGCAGGCGCCCGCACTAAAATGTGAATACCGCATGCACATATAATTTTTAAAATGTGAAATAACAAATTAAAACCTTGATCAGAGTTAATTAACAGTAAAATTAGTTTAAAAAAAAACATGAATGCAGTGAAGTTGAAATAGTGGTCTAAGTGGTGTGTGTGGGACAATGTGGCATCTTCAAAAATCATCAGCAGCGGAGTAACAAATGGGGTAAAGTAAAATATTAAAAAGGGCTAAACTAAAATTATAATGTTATTATTGTCATTTAAAATATTGAGATCTCTAAGGCTATGGGGTAATAGCGTGTGTGCATGTGTGTGAGAAATATGTTAAACAAAGAAGGCTGGTTTGTGTTTAAATCTAAGTTTGCGTTTAATTTTTTGTCATAGAATTAAAATAATAATTTTATTTGTTCAAGAGGTCTACAAAATCATATAACCAAGATATTGTTTAATGTTAGATTCATAACAGGTAATGGAGGGGAAAAGAATATTTGTTTGTGTATAATGAAAGAAATATAATTCATAAATAATAAAAAAATCAATAATGGAAAAGATGTAAGAAAATTAATTTTAATTGATTTCATTTCATGAGTTTGTAGCAAAATCTGCAAGTAGTTAAATGCAGGAAAAGAAGTTTTATGGTTTTACTATGTGTATTATGGAATAAATAAAATTTTTTTGTTCAATGCAAATATGAATTAAACTAATTACTGCAAATAAACCATTTTGATCTCCTGTGTTCGCCGAAAACAAACTGGCCCGAAATGGTAAGTACATATATTTTTTCTTGTAGTTGGAACAAATACAAGATGGCGCCCAAAAAAATGAGAACAAAAAACGTGAATAAAAGTAAAATTAATTAAGCTTTAATTATAATAAATAAAGTTATATCACAATTGGCGCCCGAACAGGGACATTTATATAAAGAAATTTATATAAATATAGGCCTACTTGGAGAGCAGAATGGTGGTTTGAAATGAATAAAGTATAAATAAGGTACGTAGGAGGTTACGAGAAGTAACGTAAAGTGTTATGTAAGTAGAATACTGTACATTGTTGTGTGATAAGTAGATGTTATATATGTTAGTATTTTGATATAAAAGTAATAATTTTACCATTACAAAATGGAAAATAAAGAGATAAATCTTGAAAACACTCTTACAGAGTCCATGATAATCAACAATGTAGAAGCACAGTCTACTCCAATGACAGCTAGAGTAAAAGAGTTGTCGATGCACTATATGTTTCACCTAATAAGAACAATGTCCGAAAATATAAATAGTAATCTAAATGAATTGAAAGAACAAAATAAAGAACAAAAGAGTGATTCTGATGTTAAATATGATAAAATAAATGTTAAATTTGATGAAATGAATACGCAAAATGTTAAATTTGAAACTAACATGAATAAACGTCTGAATGAGATTGATGAACGTTTTAATACAATTAAAGAACAAATATTAGAATCAATAAGTAGCAATTGCGAGAAAAAGATTGACGATATGAATAAAAATTTAGAAGGTAAATTAAATCAGATAATGAATAAGAAGTTAGGTGACAATGTTATAGTTATGACAAATATTAATAATGACAAAATAGTGGAAGAGGTAGTGTTAGATAATAAAGTATTGAATAGTGATGATAATGATGTTAATTCCAATTCTGAGAGTATAGTGGGGGTAAAGAATAGTGGAGAAACAGATAAATTAGACGAAAATAAAGACAATCAGATGACAGATAATGAAGTAAGTAGGGGTGAGATTTATAAGAATATAATTGAAAATAGTGATGATGAAGTTTTAGTGGATGTAGGATGTAATAATGGAATGTTAGTGTGTGTTGATGGGTTAAAGAGAGTGTGTAAAGAGAGTATAGAGGTAGAAGGGTTGCAGATGGTAGGTTTTCCCAAGGTTTATTGTGAACCAAGGTGTTTACAAACGTTGTTGTTAAAGGGCAGGAGTCCCTTATTATTGGAAGACATGAGGTCTTTGAGTTGTTCCCCGAAATTTTATGAGTTAGTGCCCTCTGTATGGAATGGTAGAGAAAGTGTGATATGGTGTTATGGTGAGAGATATTTAGAGAGAGAGTTGTGTGTAGATAGGGAGATAGAATTATATCAGTTAAAGAGAAATTATAAAGAGTTGAAAGAGAGGTTAGAATTGAAGGAGATAAACAATATGAAATGCTTACCATATATAATGAAGATTGATGATTATTTTGATGATACTGTTGTAAATGATAAACACTTACCTAATGATGTAATTGATGTAGTGGAGGAGTATAATGATAAGATAACTTACCTTGTGGTAACCAAAATTACTGATGGAGACTGGACAAAAATAACTAATGCAGACAAGGTTTATGAAAGAATAAAGAGGAATAATCCTATAAATTATACTGGTATAATAAATGACATAGAAGTAATGGGTTATTATCTAAATGGTCATAATGTAATGTATGTTGACAAGAACGACTTGTGTTACAAATATGTAAGACTAATCTATGATGACGGTGGTTAAAATAAAAAATTCAGTGAATGGACATTTTAAGTATTTTAGTTTATGGTAATGACCTGGCTAGATTATGAAATGAAGTGTGGTAAATAAGAAAAGTAATGACATAAAATTGTAAATAAATTTATAGTAAAATTAATTGTGTTTGTGTTGCAACAGGTATTTTATGTAAACAATGTGTGTATGAAGTAGAAATTGATTAATATTTCAGCAGGTTAAATAAATAATGAGACTTTATAATAAATGAATTGTAATTGTTTTGGAAGAAAGTAATTAAAATAACTTGTGTTTCCAAGAATTGATTTGAGATGAATTAATTGATTAATGATTGTTATACAAATAAATTTTGATAATGACTTTATGAGAGTTAAACTTGATAATAAATAGTGAATACATATAAAGTTGTAAAAGATAGAATTTGGGTGATAATGATAAATAAGGCATGTGAGTTAGTCAAAGTTAATGTTAAATGGGTGTTAGAGAGAATAAGAGTTGAAATACAAATAATACAGAAAAACGGTATTAGATATTTTAGGGACACAGTAGTGCTAGTGATTATATGTAGAGAAGGTGAGTAATGTAAATGGAGATTAAATAGTTGATGGTGATATTTTGTAGATGAGGGTGATGTTGTAGGGAATGATCAACGTGCGTTGTCGGGCAGGTAGTTGCGAAGGGTTGAAGAGTGTTTGCTGATATTTGGTGGAGGGGCAAAAGGTTATGCATGGAATTGCCAGGTTGGGAACACACATCCTAGTTACAAAGAGGGTATTAGATATTTTATTTTATGAGGAAAATGATTTAAGTGGAATTAGTGTTGGAGGGGGTTATTATTGAGAGATGGGTGTCATGACATGCGAATCTGTTAGTAGTTATTAGAAGGAAGAAGGTGAGTAAGGTTAGATGTATAAATGCCAATTTAATAAATCGAATCATAGTGGATAACTGAAAATCACCCAAACTAATAAATGAGGAAAATAAATAATAGAAAATCATAGTTGACATGTAATAATAAATGAAATGTTATGTAAAAGGAAGGTTAATAACAAAGAAAAATTTTTGGAAAAGTTAATGGTATAGTAAATGATAAATAATTGATGATTAATTAATAGAAGGTCAATTGAAATTAAAATATAATGTCTATAATTTTATATGCAAATGTAAGGATGTAAGGTGTGTAATTTCTGATCAACCTTAAATGTGAATTGTTTATTTTAATGGAATAATCACAATGTTAATTATGAGTGTATTGTATGTATTATGTTAGTGTAGAAATCTTAAATAAAACCAAACATATAAGAGTTTACCATCTGTGAATTGTAGTAACGGTGTCAGTGTGAGCCTTATATGTATTTTGGTAGTTTCCCCAAATTTCGGGCGGTCACGGCTTCACCGAATCCTGACCGTGGAATTATGTAAGTAGATTCTAAATTGGTGAACATTGAAACTGACCGGGGGGAAGGTGGCGATAGTGCCGTTTTAAGGGTGTGTGAATCATTTTAGTATGATTACTGGTGTCCTCGGACATCAGTAATGCCAAATTTTGTATATAACGCTGAAACAAGAATGGGTTGGCAGCGTCTACACCCTAGTTAAAAAATTCAGTTCTTGTGGAGGCAAATGGGCGCTACAGTCCACCATAATCAACAATAGAGTGTGTGGAAAGGGAGCTGGCCGTTACAAGCCAGGGGTGTAAACAATAGAGTGTTTATGCAACCAGGTAAATCCCTTGCACAGCTTACCCGTGAGGTGATTTACCTAATTGTAACTGGGATAAAGGAGGGATATTAGATTTTGATGTAGAAGGAGGTTACTGAATTGTTAGTAATTAGTTGAATATTAGATTGCATTATGTAAATGATATAAAATACGTAGTTGATTTTATGATGTACTTAGATGATTTTATGGAGATGTTTAACCAAGTTTGAGAAAGATATAAGGAAATAATTTGTTTAGATGTAGTTTATTTTGTCATATATAAGAATTTTTAAATGATTTAATTGTTTTGAGATATTAATCCTAGGAGGAAAGGTATTTGTAATATTGTAATGGGAAATGTTTATTTAAATTCTGATAGAATCAGAGGAATATATTTTGAATTTTAGGAGTAAGATGTAACAAGAGAAGGGTATAAAGAATGTTGATATTGAGGCTGGTTGTTTTATATTTTGTTATAATAAATACAATATTTATTCATATATATATATATATATATATATGTTAGGAGTTAAGGAAAAAACCAGTGTTACTTAACGCAAACCAGCACAGCTAAGGGGAAACATCAGTTAGGGATATAGTAGTGTATAAGCCCACTAGTTGATATTTTAATTTGTTGTTTCAGAGTCTGGTGATGCTGTGGCGGTGATCCTGAGCTGGCCGCTCAGAGCAGGAGCGTTAAGTACCTGTCTGACTTTATGGTGTTGGGATCTCGACAGAGAAGTCCAGTAAGGTCATTAAGGTGTGGTCACAGTCACTGGACTGAGGGTGAGTTAAATATTTTTTATGTAAACCGTAAAGGGGGTTGTGGCGACATATCCTGACTAATTTCTTTAGGCAGTATGAATGTGTCAATGAGAGTTTTTATGCTTCGGCATAAAACCTCCCATTGAGGGGGTATTGTAATGGGACATTTAGGCCTACCCAGGGTAATAAATAAATTTTATTGTGTTTAATAAAAAGGAAATAAAATTTTATGATGTAATAATAATTTTGGAAGACATAAACGTAAATTCACAATAAAACTCAATTTATTGGAAACAAAATTAGAAAGAATAATTGTAAAATATTATCCATGAATTAAAATGACGCAACAAACCAACATATGGATTTGTGTCAAGGTCAACATACAGACGCAAGAAAAACAGTTACATATTATGTAACAGAACATCAGACCATATTACGTCAGTGTGTACGTCACGCTGGAATCTGGGCGTGTCGGCCGAACCTTATACTGGCGTACTGATACAAGAACTTAGGACAATGGGATTTGGTGAAACAGCCACGGCCACTTCACAAAATAGTGCCGTTCGTCTCATCCCAGTTAAACTTTGCTACTCGAGCTGGCCGGCTGTAAAAAAGAGTTCTAGAATGTAAAATAGTGGGCGCCCGCACTAAAATGTGAATACCGCATGCACGTATAACTTTTAAAATGTGAAATAACAAATTAAAACCTTGATCAGAGTTAATTAACAGTAAAATTGGTTTAAAAAAAAAAAACATGAATGCAGTGAAGTTGAAATAGTGGTCTAAGTGGTGTGTGTGGGACAATGTGGCATCTTCAAAACTCATCAGCAGCGGAGTAACAAATGGGGTAAAGTAAAATATTAAAAAGGGCTAAACTAAAATTATAATGTTATTATTGTCTTTTAAAAAATTGAGATCTCTAAGGGTATGGGGTAATAGCGTGTGTGCATGTGTGTGAGAAATATGTTAAACAAAGAAAGCTGGTTTGTGTTTAAATCTAAGTTTGCGTTTAATTTTTTGTCATAGAAATAAAATAATAATTTTATTTGTTCAAGAGGTCTACAAAATCATATAACCAAGATATTGTTTAATGTTAGATTCATAACAGGTAATGGAGGGGAAAAGAATATTTGTTTGGGTATAAAAGAAAGAAATATAATTCATAAATAATAAAAAAATCAATAATGGAAAAGATGTAAGAAAACTAATTTTAATTGATTTCATTTCATGAGTTTGTAGCAAAATCTGCAAGTAGTTAAATGCAGGAAAAGAAGTTTTATGGTTTTACTATGTGTATTATGGAATAAATAAAATTTTTTTGTTCAATGCAAATATGAATTAAACTAATTACTGCAAATAAACCATTCTGATCTCCTGTGTTCACCGAAAAGAAACTGGCCCGAAATGGTAAGTACATATATTTTTTCTTGTAGTTGGTACAAATACAAGATGGCGCCCAAAAAAAATGAGAACAACAAACGTGAATAAAAGTAAAATTAATTAAGCTTTAATTATAATAAATAAAGTTATATCACAATTGGCGCCCGAACAGGGACATTTATATAAAGAAATTTATATAAATATAGGCCTACTTGGAGAGCAGAATGGTGGTTTGAAATGAATAAAGTATAAATAAGGTACGTAGGAGGTTACGAGAAGTAACGTAAAGTGTTATGTAAGTAGAATACATTGTTGTGTGATAAGTAGATGTTATATATGTTAGTATTTTGATATAAAAGTAATAATTTTACCATTACAAAATGGAAAATAAAGAGATAAATCTTGAAAACACTCTTACAGAGTCCATGATAATCAATAATGTAGAAGCACAGTCTACTCCAATGACAGCTAGAGTAAAAGAGTTGTCGATGGACGATATGTTTAACCTAATAAGAACAATGTCCGAAAATATAAATAGTAATCTAAATGAATTGAAAGAACAAAATAAAGAACAAAAGAGTGATTCTGATGTTAAATATGATAAAATAAATGTTAAATTTGATGAAATGAATACGCAAAATGTTAAATTTGAAACTAACATGAATAAACGTCTGAATGAGATTGATGAACGTTTTAATACAATTAAAGAACAAATATTAGAATCAATAAGTAGCAATTGCGAGAAAAAGATTGACGATATGAATAAAAATTTAGAAGGTAAATTAAATCAGATAATGAATAAGAAGTTAGGTGACAATGTTATAGTTATGACAAATATTAATAATGACAAAATAATGGAAGAGGTAGTGTTAGATAATAAAGTATTGAATAGTGATGATAATGATGTTAATTACAATTCTGAGAGTATAGTGGGGGTAAAGAATAGTGGAGAAACAGATAAATTAGACGAAAATAAAGACAATCAGATGACAGATAATGAAGTAAGTAGTGGTAAGATTTATAAGAATATAATTGAAAATAGTGATGATGAAGTTTTAGTGGAAGTAGGATGTAATAATGGAATGTTAGTGTGTTGATGGGTTAAAGAGAGTGTGTAAAGAGAGTATAGTGGTAGAAGGGTTGCAGAGGGTAGGTTTTCCCAAGGTTTATTGTGAACCAAGGTGTTTACAAACATTGTTGTTGAAGGGCAGGAGTCCCTTATTATTGGAAGACATGAGGTCTTTGAGTTGTTCCCCGAAATTTTATGAGTTAGTGCCCTCTGTATGGAATGGTAGAGAAAGTGTGATATGGTGTTATGGTGAGAGATATTTAGAGAGAGAGTTGTTTGTAGATAGGGAGATAGAATTATATCAGTTAAAGAGAAATTATAAAGAGTTGAAAGAGAGGTTAGAATTGAAGGAGATAAACAATATGAAATGCTTACCATATATAATGAAGATTGATGATTATTTTGATGATACTGTTGTAAATGATAAACACTTACCTAATGATGTAATTGATGTAGTGGAGGAGTATAATGATAAGATAACTTACCTTGTGGTAACCAAAATTACTGATGGAGACTGGACAAAAATAACTAATGCAGACAAGGTTTATGAAAGAATAAAGAGGAATAATCCTATAAATTATACTGGTATAATAAATGACATAGAAGTAATGGGTTATTATCTAAATGGTCATAATGTAATGTATGTTGACAAGAACGACTTGTTTTACAAATATGTAAGACTAATCTATGATGACGGTGGTTAAAATAAAAAATTCAGTGAATGGACATTTTAAGTATTTTAGTTTATGGTAATGACCTGGCTAGATTATGAAATCAAGTGTGGTAAATAAGAAAAGTAATGACATAAAATTGTAAATAAATTTATAGTAAAATTAATTGTGTTTGTGTTGCAACAGGTATTTTATGTAAACAATGTGTGTATGTAGTAGAAATTGATTAATATTTCAGCAGGTTAAATAAATAATGAGAGTTTATAATAAATGAATTGTAATTGTTTTGGAAGAAAGTAATTAAAATAACTTGTGTTTCCAAGAATTGATTTGAGATGAATTAATTGATTAATGATTGTTATACAAATAAATTTTGATAATGACTTTATGAGAGTTAAACTTGATAATAAATAGTGAATAGATATAAAGTTGTAAAAGATAGAATTTGGGTGATAATGATAAATAAGGCATGTGAGTTAGTCAAAGTTAATGTTAAATGGGTGTTAGAGAGAATAAGAGTTGAAATACAAATAATACAGAAAAACGGTATTAGATATTTTAGGGACACAGTAGTGCTAGTGATTAATGTAGAGAAGGTGAGTAATGTAAATGGAGATTAAATAGTTGATGGTGATATTTTGTAGATGAGGGTGATGTTGTAGGGAATGATCAACGTGCGTTGTCGGGCAGGTAGTTGCGAAGGGTTGAAGAGTGTTTGCTGATATTTGGTGGAGGGGCAAAAGGTTATGCATGGAATTGCCAGGTTGGGAAAACACATCCTAGTTACAAAGAGGGTATTAGATATTTTATTTTATGAGGAAAATGATTTAAGTGGAATTGGTGTTGGAGGGGGTTATTATTGAGAGATGGGTGTCATGACATGCGAATCTGTTAGTAGTTATTAGAAGGAAGAAGGTGAGTAAGGTTAGATGTATAAATGCCAATTTAATAAATCGAATCATAGTGGATAACTGAAAATCACCCAAACTAATAAATGAGGAAAATAAATAATAGAAAATCATAGTTGACATGTAATAATAAATGAAATGTTATGTAAAAGGAAGGTTAATAACAAAGAAAAATTTTTGGAAAAGTTAATGGTATAGTAAATGATAAATAATTGATGATTAATTAATAGAAGTTCAATTGAAATTAAAATATAACGTCTATAATTTTATATGCAAATGTAAGGATGTAAGGTGTGTAATTTCTGATCAACCTTAAATGTGAATTGTTTGTTTTAAGGGAATAATCACAATGTTAATTATGAGTGTATTGTATGTATTATGTTAGTGTAGAAATCTTAAATAAAACCAAACATATAAGAGTTTACCATCTGTGAATTGTAGTAACGGTGTCAGTGTGAGCCTTATATGTCTTTTGGTAGTTTCCCCAAATTTCGGGCGGTCATGGCTTCACCGAATCCTGAACGTGGAATTATGTAAGTAGATTCTAAATTGGTGAACATTGAAACTGACCGGGGGGAAGGTGGCGATAGTGCCGTTTTAAGGGTGTGTGAATCATTTTAGTATGATTACTGGTGTCCTCGGACATCAGTAATGCCAAATTTTGTATATAACGCTGAAACAAGAATGGGGTAGGCAGCGTCTACACCCTAGTTAACAAATTCAGTTCTTGTGGATGCAAATGGGTGCTACAGTCCACCATAATCAACAATAGAGTGTGTGGAAAGGGAGCTGGCCGTTACAAGCCAGGGGTGTAAACAATAGAGTGTTTATGCAACCAGGTAAATGCCTTGCACGGCTTACCCGTGAGGTGATTTACCTAATTGTAACTGGGATAAAAGAGGGATATTAGATTTTGATGTAGAAGGAGGTTACTGAATTGTTAGTAATTAGTTGAATATTAGATTGCATTATGTAAATGATATAAAATACGTAGTTGATTTTATGATGTACTTAGATGATTTTATGGAGATGTTTAACCAAGTTTAAGAAAGATATAAGGAAATAATTTGTTTAGATGTAGTTGATTTTGTCATATATAAGAATTTTTAAATGAATTTAATTGTTTTGAGATATTAATCCTAGGAGGAAAGGTATTTGTAATATTGTAATGGGAAATGTTTATTTAAATTCTGATAGAATCAGAGGAATATATTTTGAATTTTAGGAGTAAGATGTAACAAGAGAAGGGTATAAAGAATGTTGATATTGAGGCTGGTTGTTTTATATTTTGTTATAATAAATACAATATTTATTCATATATATATATATATTGTAGCATGACAGATAATCCACACAAATACATTACTCAATGATCATTAATGAAGCTCTAATATATGGAGTATCTAAATGAGAATCGTTTAAAATGCACTATTTACTAAATATATTCACAAGAAAGGTTAAATAAAGAAAAATTCTGCAAATAATATAATATAATACAAATTTAAAAACCCAGAAGGCTAGAAATGATAATAACAAAATTACCCAGGTAAGATAGAGGCAGGCAATTAATATACCCCGTCAAAGAAACCAGACCAGAAAAAACAAAGCTACTGAAGAAAGAAGAACTAATTAAAACTACTATTACTGAAGAATTAAGAAAGAAGAACAATCAAAGATACAGAAGACAGAAGAAGGAAGAATAATTAAAACTACTACTACCGAAGACAGAAGAAAGAAGAATAATTAGAACTAAAGAAGAAAGAAGAATAATTAAAACTACTATTACTGAAGAATGAAGAAAGAAGAATAATTAAAACTAGAGAAGAAAGAAGAACAATCAAAGATACAGAAGAATGAAGAAAGAAGAATAATTAAAACTAGAGAAGAAAGAAGAACAATCAAAGATACAGAAGACAGAAGAAAGAAGAAGAATTAAAACTACTATTACTGAAGAAAGAAGAACAATCAAAGATACAGAAGACAGAAGAAAGAAGAACTAATTAAAACTACTATTACTGAAGAATGAAGAAAGAAGAACAATCAAAGATACAGAAGACAGAAGAAGGAAGAATAATTAAAACTACTACTACCGAAGACAGAAGAAAGAAGAATAATTAGAACTAAAGAAGAAAGAAGAATAATTAGAACTAAAGAAGAAAGAAGAATAATTAAAACTACTATTACTGAAGAATGAAGAAAGAAGAACAATCAAAGCTACTAAAGACAGAAGAAGGAAGAACAATCAAAGCTAAAAAAGAAGGAAGAACAATTAAAACTCAAAGAAGAAAGAAGAATAATCAAAACTAAATCTACAGAAGAAGGAAGAATAAAGAAGAACCAAACTCAAGAAGAAAGAAGAAGAATTAAGACGACCCATATAAAACAAAAACCCCATAGGGAAAGAACCCCCAAAAAACAACAAAATCAATGAATGCCCAAAGAGAAAGTATAACACCCTAAAAAACCATATCACTGTAAAACTGACAAAAAACTAAAAGTGTTAGCAGTAGTAAATATTAGTGCATTCAAAAAGTTATTGTGTAATGTGTATGAACAAATCTTCACAGTTCCCCCATGGTTGAATATTTCATATTAAAAACTAGAAAAAGACTAGTAAATATAGTAATAATTCACCATGGAAAAGTGTAAGTGATCAAATTATAAATAATAAACTTTAAAAGGGTACATGAGTTGCAGTACATAGTAACAAACTTTAAGTTTTGTGAACAGTGTCTACTTTGATAATGAAGTAGTAATTTTACTAATAAAAAGCTACTAAAACTGTATGAACATTCCATAGAATGGAATATAACTTAGATAGCCAGGGTTATACTTTAAGAGGGGGCATAAATCTTATAAAATGGGGAATTACAGAACTAACTGTTTATGATGAAGTAGTAGAAGGTATTAACAATTATATATGGATCCAAATGTGGGGTTCCAATTAAATATAGCATTTAGATAAGTAAGGGTTAGTCATAAGAGATATTAGTATTATAATTGTTATTTTATTGTTCATGTTAATTTAGGAATGCATTATCTAAAATTAGATATCATTCCAATGTTGTAGAAAAACTTTTTATTATGTTATTAGGTGATATACCAAAACAATGTTATTAAGAACACCAGTTTTATATATCTGGGTGTTATATTTTAATTGTATAATCTGTAATTACTGTTATGCCAGATCAGAGAACTAATTTTTAATCAAATATATCAGAGTCAGAAGTCAGAGAAGGAAATAAAATAATTACATTAGTAAAACATTCTGCAAATGGCCACAATTCAAATCTAGGCAATATAATAAAGTTAAAATGCAGAATAATTAATAAACCTAATCTTATAAACCAGGCAAACTGACAATATTTAGGCAAGATACACCCAACATATTAAATACTATGTAAATAAGGCTTTCTAAAGATATGGTCATTATATGAGTAAAATTATTTGATTGTCTAATGAAATACCATTTGAAACTGAAATAGGTTCACTAACTTTATCAGAAGGGGAATCATATACAACTGAATTATGTGAAAAAACCATCATTAGTATACTAAATTGCAATAAAATAAGTGAGAATTGATAATTATACAAATTTCAGATTTCATAGAATAATAATTATATTAGTTAAAATGGCTATTATTTACATAGAAGACAGGGAAGTATAATTTTAGGCCTACCTCCCAAAAAATTATAAGAAATATGATTTTCTCATAAAACTTTGTAATACTAACTTAATTACTATCAAAATAAGTAGAATAGAATAGTGAAAACGAATATGTATTTTATATTGCAAACAGTTAACTAATAACGAATTTATTTTATGAACATAGTGTACTATTTTAAAACGTGTCGGAAGTTATGGCAATTTTTAACAATGTCTGAACTATATTATATAGGCTAAGATTTTCATGAGATGAAGGAAATACAGACAGTTCATTATTATACATTGAAGAGAGCACTTGACAGGAATATTTGATAAAACCAAACTTAATGACGGTTACGTATAACAAGAGTTCGGAATCAGTTTTGTGTAAAAATTAAAATTTTAACTATTCTAATCATTGTGAAGTGGTGAAGTTGCCATACGAACTACATAACACTAATAAACAGAACCACATATAACTATTTAAATGAAGTGACACTGGAATCACACCAAATACCAAGTGAATATTCGAGGTTAAACGGACACACATAAACACCAATTGATATACTTAATTAACAACATTTTAACACCAAGTGAATTAGTCCATATTACTACAGTGATATTAAACTATACACCAGAAGATAATATACGATTGCGAAGAAGATTTAACCGCAGAAGGGACATATTTATTCCATAAATACTCTGTCAGTGTTAGAAGGTGAACTCCGCGCATGCGCCAGGCGGCCATTTTGACCCAATCTCGTCATCTCAACTAGACAACTGTTTGCTGAACTGGGGTGAATAAAAATTATATATAAACTTTTATTATTAATAATTACCATTATATTGTTTAATTTTAATACATTTTTAGAATTGTAAGTGTTATACTTTCTGACCCTGACCTTCTCTGGCTTTTTATATAATTAACCGTTCGAAGAACCTATTTTTGTAATACAATTGTAAAACTTCTAATATCGACCGACCCTGAGCAAGAACTCGATATCGCTTGTAACTTCGATTAATTAATCGACCAACCTTATTATTGTATTTAATAAACGTATTTGTCTGTTTTTTGGTAAATTGGAGTTGATTTCTCTTATAAAAGGACATAATCATTAATTAACCAAGAAAAATAGATAATCTTTAAAGGCAGTATATGGGAAACTACAACATTTCAAGAGTAAGAAGAAGAGAGCCGTTTTCGCCTAACTTGAAGTTAATTGGATTATCTTTTTAACAAATTTACCGAACAGAAATTTATTACCAAATTAAACACCTTACTATTATAATTATAATTACGATCCACAACCTCAATTTATTCCTATTATTAAGCACATAAATACCTCGAAAATATTTGTTCCGAAATTATTTTTTTTTATAAATATAAATTTAAAATTTATATTTTATTTCAATTTGCTACACAGCAAAATACACTTTATTTAATTGATGGTAATAACATCCCAATTACCAATAACAAAGACCAGGAACTTTACCAAATTGACGATTCCCAGAGCGGAACGTCACTACTGAACATACACACCATAAAAATTATCCTGGATAATATTATACCAGAACACTATACAATTACAATTATAGTAGGGTTGTATTACTAAAGCGAAGGTCAACAGTGAGAGCTTAGAAGACAAGAAGATATTAGCTACGTACTACACATATTATAAATTAAGCTATATTTTGCAATATCGTTTTATTACAAAATCAGCTAGCACAACCAGTGGGACTTACAGGAGAGCACAATCTACATACAGCAACCTTTTATTTATTTTATTATACCCACTCAATCATAGTTATATTATAAAATTGGCGAACCCAACTTGTGGGGCTTGATTACATCAGAATATTGAGAACACCATAGAACAGTAACATCATAGTTATATTACATAATTTGGCGTCCAACTAAAGGGCTGTAATTAGGGGTTGAAAGGCGGTAATTACTTACCCAATTCCTAATTCAGCTTGGCAGCGGTTAGTCAGCCAGGGAATCAGGGAAGAAGATGCGTCGTGCCACATCAAAGAAGAGAGCGGCGGAGGCCGAGAAAGAACTCGATATGGAGGATAAGGAGGCGACCCCAGTGGAGGACGTGGAGAAAATATTAGAACGGGTGGAACGTAAAAAACCAGCACCACCAGAGGAACAACCCGAAGCGCACACACAAACAGGGGAAATCGATGTCCGGGAGGAACGAATAGAACAACCCGAGAAACCACCACGAGCAGAGAATAGTAGCATACAGGAGATGTTCAGGATAATGATGGAAAGGATGGAAGAAAACAAAGAAGAGTTGAAGAATGATAACCAATCGTTAAAAGAAGAATTGAAGAAGGACAACCAAGCAACAAAAGAAGAATTGAAGAAGGACAACCAAGCAACCAAGGAAGAATTAAGTAAGAAAATGGATTCTACTACAGAAGAAAATAATAAAAGATTAGAAGATTTGAAGAATGATAATAAACTGTTTAGGGAAAAATTAAGAGAGGACAGATTAAAAAGAGAAGAATTAAGAAAGGAGAGGACCAAGGAAATAAAATATGAAAGCAAACCAGAACCAGAAGAAGTACCAAATGATATAAGGCAGGAACAAGTAATGGTAGTACCTGAAATTGAAACTAACCGAAACAAAGAAAATATTAAACAAAAGAGAATGAAAAGAAGGCATCCAAAGAAATTAATGAAAACAAGGGAAGAAATGGAAATGATGAACCATGGTTTATTTGATAATGATAATATCCCTATTACCAACAATGAAGAAATCGTGAGTTCCAGAAATTATGGAAATAGATTGATGGTAATCTCAGAGATGGTTTACCAGCAGACAGTAGTTTATCACTGGGAAGGGACCAGAGGTAAACTGAGTAAAACATGGAGACTAGATCAGTTTCAGCGCAGGACTGGACAGTGTATTCCAGAAAGATGGAAGTATGACATCTTACCAGACTGTGATGACGGCACAGATGAATCACCAGGATGTGTTCCATTAGTGTACCATCCAGGACAGTTCCAGTATACAGGTACACTAAAATGTATTCCTTCAGGGTGGATGTGTGATGATGAACCAGATTATGGGGCTTCAGATAAGCAAATAATTAATAATTCAGATGAAGATCCTCACAGATATTTCTCATGCAATACCACATATGGACCAGAGAAGTACTGGTGTATAAAACACTATGATAGAGGGAGCCGAATAAGCTTAGCAGCCAACAAAGGAATAGCAGCTAGAAAAATGAAATACAAGACAAAGGGTAGAGATGTCACTAGTACCGGAACGATGATGAAGACTATGGTCATCCGGACAATGAGAGCAAATGAAGTGACAGACTACGGTTAAGTCTAATACCATACACCTCCACAAAAAGGGACTGATGTTATGATAACCGGCAATGGCAAAAAACTATGTCAAAGAAAAAGAAATTATGAGCAATTGTCCAACCTAATAAAAATCTTCAACCTGGGTATTTAAAAGAAAAATAATTATAAGAAGTACATTTGAAATAAAGAAAAGAAGAGAGCTAATACCATATTTAGGGTAATAATATGATATGTTAACCATATTTATGAAAAAATATTATGAGTAATTGAATTTATGAATCAGAAAGAAAATGAATTTTGAATTAAAAGTCAAAATTCAAAAAAGAAGTAATGACTACTTACTTACCTATTATTTAGAAAACAATTTATGAATCAAGAAGAAAATGAATTTTGAATTAAATCATCAAAATTCAAAAACCCAAGTAAAAACAATTTACTACCTTATTTTAAAAACAACTTTTAGAAATGAACAAGAAGAAAGGTAATTTGGATAAAACATTACAAACAATTATATATGGAACCAATTCTGAAAAACTTTCAAGAATAAAGAAATGGCAGTACAAACCACTGATACAATTTAAATGAATAAACTTATTGTGAAGTAAAATTAATGAGAATTTTATGTCAAATAAACAGAAATATTAAACATATGGAATTAAAAATAAAGGAGTGCATTTGGATAAAAAGCAAGAGCAGGATAACAGTGTGAAAAAAGGAAGAAAAATCTATATATAAATAAATCCATAAGAAAAAGATGATCATATAATAAATGTCAATTATAAGAAGTACAATTAAAAGAGTAATTGAAAAAACATAATACTAGTGGAATGATTCAAAAATATAATACAAAATATATGCTACCAATGACCAGAAGGAGATTGTAATAACAGTCAAAAAATGACAGAGAATTAAAAACTTTACACTGAATAAGGAGTGATAATTATATTATACCAGCTTCCAATCACAAGGAGAAATAAAATGCCTACAGAGCTAACCATTGAGAAAAATAACTGAGATAGAGATTCACTAAGATAGAAATATTAATAGATCTGTTCGTATACGAAGTGAAATATCCAAAGATATTTAATTTTTTTTTATAGTCATAAGGTGGACTATTCTTATATAATTTTTATAAATAACTGTCTGAGATAAGTCCAGCAGTATTATTATGTATTGGTCAGAGATGATTTACCTCTGTTATCAATAAATGACGTAGTATGGCCAGCAGAGTGAGATGCCTACAGAGCCCCTCTGGACACTGCCCCAGCTAACGTGTTAGGGAATTTTAGGGAATAAATATCCCAAGGATAAAGAAACGAGTTAAGAAGAAAATGGAAAAATAAAAAATAACGAACCTCAGATGACTATTACTATCAGTAAGAATCCAGTTAATAATGAAATATAGATAAGCTCAAAAATATGGGAGAAACAATTTTTTAGAAATGTGAAGGAAGTAAAGAAATATAATTTATAATATAATGTCATAAGCAATTATTTCAGACAAACTAATTATGATCTGAACTAATCACTTCTGGAAGAGAGCAATCTGTAGCATGACAGATAATCCACACAAATACATTACTCAATGATCATTAATGAAGCTCTAATATATGGAGTATCTAAATGAGAATCGTTTAAAATGCACTATTTACTAAATATATTCACAAGAAAGGTTAAATAAAGAAAAATTCTGCAAATAATATAATATAATACAAATTTAAAAACCCAGAAGACTAAAGATGATAATAACAAAATTACCCAGGTAAGATAGAGGCAGGCAATTAATATACCCCGTCAAAGAAACCAGACCAGAAAAAACAAAGCTACTGAAGAAAGAAGAACTAATTAAAACTACTATTACTGAAGAATGAAGAAAGAAGAACAATCAAAGATGCAGAAGACAGAAGAAGGAAGAATAATTAAAACTACTACTACCGAAGACAGAAGAAAGAAGAATAATTAGAACTAAAGAAGAAAGAAGAATAATTAAAACTACTATTACTGAAGAATGAAGAAAGAAGAATAATTAAAACTAGAGAAGAAAGAAGAACAATCAAAGATACAGAAGAATGAAGAAAGAAGAATAATTAAAACTAGAGAAGAAAGAAGAACAATCAAAGATACAGAAGACAGAAGAAAGAAGAACTAATTAAAACTACTATTACTGAAGAATGAAGAAAGAAGAACAATCAAAGATACAGAAGACAGAAGAAGGAAGAATAATTAAAACTACTACTACCGAAGACAGAAGAAAGAAGAATAATTAGAACTAAAGAAGAAAGAAGAATAATTAGAACTAAAGAAGAAAGAAGAATAATTAAAACTACTATTACTGAAGAATGAAGAAAGAAGAACAATCAAAGCTACTGAAGACAGAAGAAGGAAGAACAATCAAAGCTAAAGAAGAAGGAAGAACAATTAAAACTCAAAGAAGAAAGAAGAATAATCAAAACTAAATCTACAGAAGAAGGAAGAATAAAGAAGAACCAAACTCAAGAAGAAAGAAGAAGAATTAAGACGACCCATATAAAACAAAAACCCCATAGGGAAAGAACCCCCAAAAAACAACAAAATCAATGAATGCCCAAAGAGAAAGTATAACACCCTAAAAAACCATATCACTGTAAAACTGACAAAAAACTAAAAGTGTTAGCAGTAGTAAATATTAGTGCATTCAAAAAGTTATTGTGTAATGTGTATGAACAAATCTTCACAGTTCCCCCATGGTTGAATATTTCATATTAAAAACTAGAAAAAGACTAGTAAATATAGTAATAATTCACCATGGAAAAGTGTAAGTGATCAAATTATAAATAATAAACTTTAAAAGGGTACATGAGTTGCAGTACATAGTAACAAACTTTAAGTTTTGTGAACAGTGTCTACTTTGATAATGAAGTAGTAATTTTACTAATAAAAAGCTACTAAAACTGTATGAACATTCCATAGAATGGAATATAACTTAGATAGCCAGGGTTATACTTTAAGAGGGGGCATAAATCTTATAAAATGGGGAATTACAGAACTAACTGTTTATGATGAAGTAGTAGAAGGTATTAACAATTATATATGGATCCAAATGTGGGGTTCCAATTAAATATAGCATTTAGATAAGTAAGGGTTAGTCATAAGAGATATTAGTATTATAATTGTTATTTTATTGTTCATGTTAATTTAGGAATGCATTATCTAAAATTAGATATCATTCCAATGTTGTAGAAATACTTTTTATTATGTTATTAGGTGATATACCAAAACAATGTTATTAAGAACACCAGTTTTATATATCTGGGTGTTATATTTTAATTGTATAATCTGTAATTACTGTTATGCCAGATCAGAGAACTAATTTTTAATCAAATATATCAGAGTCAGAAGTCAGAGAAGGAAATAAAATAATTACATTAGTAAAACATTCTGCAAATGGCCACAATTCAAATCTAGGCAATATAATAAAGTTAAAATGCAGAATAATTAATAAACCTAATCTTATAAACCAGGCAAACTGACAATATTTAGGCAAGATACACCCAACATATTAAATACTATGTAAATAAGGCTTTCTAAAGATATGGTCATTATATGAGTAAAATTATTTGATTGTCTAATGAAATACCATTTGAAACTGAAATAGGTTCACTAACTTTATCAGAAGGGGAATCATATACAACTGAATTATGTGAAAAAACCATCATTAGTATACTAAATTGCAATAAAATAAGTGAGAATTGATAATTATACAAATTTCAGATTTCATAGAATAATAATTATATTAGTTAAAATGGCTATTATTTACATAGAAGACAGGGAAGTATAATTTTAGGCCTACCTCCCAAAAAATTATAAGAAATATGATTTTCTCATAAAACTTTGTAATACTAACTTAATTACTATCAAAATAAGTAGAATAGAATAGTGAAAACGAATATGTATTTTATATTGCAAACAGTTAACTAATAACGAATTTATTTTATGAACATAGTGTACTATTTTAAAACGTGTCGGAAGTTATGGCAATTTTTAACAATGTCTGAACTATATTATATAGGCTAAGATTTTCATGAGATGAAGGAAATACAGACAGTTCATTATTATACATTGAAGAGAGCACTTGACAGGAATATTTGATAAAACCAAACTTAATGACGGTTACGTATAACAAGAGTTCGGAATCAGTTTTGTGTAAAAATTAAAATTTTAACTATTCTAATCATTGTGAAGTGGTGAAGTTGCCATACGAACTACATAACACTAATAAACAGAACCACATATAACTATTTAAATGAAGTAACACTGGAATCACACCAAATACCAAGTGAATATTCGAGGTTAAACGGACACACATAAACACCAATTGATATACTTAATTAACAACATTTTAACACCAAGTGAATTAGTCCATATTACTACAGTGATATTAAACTATACACCAGAAGATAATATACGATTGCGAAGAAGATTTAACCGCAGAAGGGACATATTTATTCCATAAATACTCTGTCAGTGTTAGAAGGTGAACTCCGCGCATGCGCCAGGCGGCCATTTTGACCCAATCTCGTCATCTCAACTAGACAACTGTTTGCTGAACTGGGGTGAATAAAAATTATATATAAACTTTTATTATTAATAATTACCATTATATTGTTTAATTTTAATACATTTTTAGAATTGTAAGTGTTATACTTTCTGACCCTGACCTTCTCTGGCTTTTTATATAATTAACCGTTCGAAGAACCTATTTTTGTAATACAATTGTAAAACTTCTAATATCGACCGACCCTGAGCAAGAACTCGATATGGCTTGTAACTTCGATTAATTAATCGACCAACCTTATTATTGTATTTAATAAACGTATTTGTCTGTTTTTTGGTAAATTGGAGTTGATTTCTCTTATAAAAGGACATAATCATTAATTAACCAAGAAAAATAGATAATCTTTAAAGGCAGTATATGCGAAACTACAACATTTCAAGAGTAAGAAGAAGAGAGCCGTTTTCGCCTAACTTGAAGTTAATTGGATTATCTTTTTAACAAATTTACCGAACAGAAATTTATTACCAAATTAAACACCTTACTATTATAATTATAATTACGATCCACAACCTCAATTTATTCCTATTATTAAGCACATAAATACCTCGAAAATATTTGTTCCGAAATTATTTTTTTTTATAAATATAAATTTAAAATTTATATTTTATTTCAATTTGCTACACAGCAAAATACACTTTATTTAATTGATGGTAATAACATCCCAATTACCAATAACAAAGACCAGGAACTTTACCAAATCGACGATTCCCAGAGCGGAACGTCACTACTGAACATACACACCATAAAAATTATCCTGGATAATATTATACCAGAACACTATACAATTACAATTATAGTAGGGTTGTATTACTAAAGCGAAGGTCAACAGTGAGAGCTTAGAAGACAAGAAGATATTAGCTACGTACTACACATATTATAAATTAAGCTATATTTTGCAATATCGTTTTATTACAAAATCAGCTATCACAACCAGTGGGACTTACAGGAGAGCACAATCTACATACAGCAACCTTTTATTTATTTTATTATACCCACTCAATCATAGTTATCTTATAAAATTGGCGAACCCAACTTGTGGGGCTTGATTACATCAGAATATTGAGAACACCACAGAACAGTAACATCATAGTTATATTACAATATATATATGTTAGGAGTTAAGGAAAAAACCAGTGTTACTTAACGCAAACCAGCACAGCTAAGGGGAAACATCAGTTAGGGATATAGTAGTGTATAAGCCCACTAGTTGATATTTTAATTTGTTGTTTCAGAGTCTGGTGATGCTGTGGCGGTGATCCTGAGCTGGCCGCTCAGAGCAGGAGCGTTAAGTACCTGTCTGACTTTATGGTGTTGGGATCTCGACAGAGAAGTCCAGTAAGGTCATTAAGGTGTGGTCACAGTCACTGGACTGAGGGTGAGTTAAATATTTTTTATGTAAACCGTAAAGGGGGTTGTGGCGACATATCCTGACTAATTTCTTTAGGCAGTATGAATGTGTCAATGAGAGTTTTTATGCTTCGGCATAAAACCTCCCATTGAGGGGGTATTGTAACGGGACATTTAGGCCTACCCAGGGTAATAAATAAATTTTATTGTGTTTAATAAAAAGGAAATAAAATTTTATGATGTAATAATAATTTTGGGAGACATAAACGTAAATTCACAATAAAACTCAATTTATTGGAAACAAAATTAGAAAGAATAATTGTAAAATATTATCCATGAATTAAAACGACGCAACAAACCAACATATGGATTTGTGTCAAGGTCAACATACAGACGCAAGAAAAACAGTTACATATTATGTAACAGAACATCAGACCATATTACGTCAGTGTGTACGTCACGCTGGAATCTGGGCGTGTCGGCCGAACCTTATACTGGCGTACTGATACAAGAACTTAGGACAATGGGATTTGGTGAAACAGCCACGGCCACTTCACAAAATAGTGCCGTTCGTCTCATCCCAGTTAAACTTTGCTACTCGAGCCGGCCGGCTGTAAAAAAGAGTTCTAGAATGTAAAATAGTGGGCGCCCACACTAAAATGTGAATACCACATGCACGTATAACTTTTAAAATGTGAAATAACAAATTAAAACCTTGATCAGAGTTAATTAACAGTAAAATTGGTTTAAAAAAAAAACATGAATGCAGTGAAGTTGAAATAGTGGTCTAAGTGGTGTGTGTGGGACAATGTGGCATCTTCAAAACTCATCAGCAGCGGAGTAACAAATGGGGTAAAGTAAAATATTAAAAAGGGCTAAACTAAAATTATAATGTTATTATTGTCTTTTAAAAAATTGAGATCTCTAAGGGTATGGGGTAATAGCGTGTGTGAGAAATATGTTAAACAAAGAAGGCTGGTTTGTGTTTAAATCTAAGTTTGTGTTTAATTTTTTGTCATAGAAATAAAATAATAATTTTATTTGTTCAAGAGGTCTACAAAATCATATAACCAAGATATTGTTTAATGTTAGATTCATAACAGGTAATGGAGGGGAAAAGAATATTTGTTTGTGTATAAAAGAAAGAAATATAATTCATAAATAATAAAAAAATCAATAATGGAAAAGATGTAAGAAAATTAATTTTAATTGATTTCATTTCATGAGTTTGTAGCAAAATCTGCAAGTAGTTAAATGCAGGAAAAGAAGTTTTATGGTTTTACTATGTGTATTATGGAATAAATAAATTTTTTTGTTCAATGCAAATATGAATTAAACTAATTACTGCAAATAAACCATTCTGATCTCCTGTGTTCACCGAAAAGAAACTGGCCCGAAATGGTAAATACATATATTTTTTCTTGTAGTTGGTACAAATACAAGATGGCGCCCAAAAAAAATGAGAACAACAAACGTGAATAAAAGTAAAATTAATTAAGCTTTAATTATAATAAATAAAGTTATATCACAATTGGCGCCCGAACAGGGACATTTATATAAAGAAATTTATATAAATATAGGCCTACTTGGAGAGCAGAATGGTGGTTTGAAATGAATAAAGTATAAATAAGGTACGTAGGAGGTTACGAGAAGTAACGTAAAGTGTTATGTAAGTAGAATACATTGTTGTGTGATAAGTAGATGTTATATATGTTAGTATTTTGATATAAAAGTAATAATTTTACCATTACAAAATGGAAAATAAAGAGATAAATCTTGAAAACACTCTTACAGAGTCCATGATAATCAATAATGTAGAAGCACAGTCTACTCCAATGACAGCTAGAGTAAAAGAGTTGTCGATGGACGATATGTTTAACCTAATAAGAACAATGTCCGAAAATATAAATAGTAATCTAAATGAATTGAAAGAACATAATAAAGAACAAAAGAGTGATTCTGATGTTAAATATGATAAAATAAATGTTAAATTTGATGAAATGAATACGCAAAATGTTAAATTTGAAACTAACATGAATAAACGTCTGAATGAGATTGATGAACGTTTTAATACAATTAAAGAACAAATATTAGAATCAATAAGTAGCAATTGCGAGAAAAAGATTGACGATATGAATAAAAATTTAGAAGGTAAATTAAATCAGATAATGAATAAGAAGTTAGGTGACAATGTTATAGTTATGACAAATATTAATAATGACAAAATAATGGAAGAGGTAGTGTTAGATAATAAAGTATTGAATAGTGATGATAATGATGTTAATTACAATTCTGAGAGTATAGTGGGGGTAAAGAATAGTGGAGAAACAGATAAATTAGACAAAAATAAAGACAATCAGATGACAGATAATGAAGTAAGTAGGGGTAAGATTTATAAGAATATAATTGAAAATAGTGATGATGAAGTTTTAGTGGAAGTAGGATGTAATAATGGAATGTTAGTGTGTGTTGATGGGTTAAAGAGAGTGTGTAAAGAGAGTATAGAGGTAGAAGGGTTGCAGAGGGTAGGTTTTCCCAAGGTTTATTGTGAACCAAGGTGTTTACAAACGTTGTTGTTGAAGGGCAGGAGTCCCTTATTATTGGAAGACATGAGGTCTTTGAGTTGTTCCCCGAAATTTTATGAGTTAGTGCCCTCTGTATGGAATGGTAGAGAAAGTGTGATATGGTGTTATGGTGAGAGATATTTAGAGAGAGAGTTGTTTGTAGATAGGGAGATAGAATTATATCAGTTAAAGAGAAATTATAAAGAGTTGAAAGAGAGGTTAGAATTGAAGGAGATAAACAATATGAAGAACCATATACCATATATAATGAAGATTGATGATTATTTTGATGATACTGTTGTAAATGATAAACACTTACCTAATGATGTAATTGATGTAGTGGAGGAGTATAATGATAAGATAACTTACCTTGTGGTAACCAAAATTACTGATGGAGACTGGACAAAAATAACTAATGCAGACAAGGTTTATGAAAGAATAAAGAGGAATAATCCTATAAATTATACTGGTATAATAAATGACATAGAAGTAATGGGTTATTATCTAAATGGTCATAATGTAATGTATGTTGACAAGAACGACTTGTATTACAAATATGTAAGACTAATCTATGATGACGGTGGTTAAAATAAAAAATTCAGTGAATGGACATTTTAAGTATTTTAGTTTATGGTAATGACCTGGCTAGATTATGAAATGAAGTGTGGTAAATAAGAAAAGTAATGACATAAAATTGTAAATAAATTTATAGTAAAATTAATTGTGTTTGTGTTGCAACAGGTATTTTATGTAAACAATGTGTGTATGTAGTAGAAATTGATTAATATTTCAGCAGGTTAAATAAATAATGAGAGTTTATAATAAATGAATTGTAATTGTTTTGGAAGAAAGTAATTAAAATAACTTGTGTTTCCAAGAATTGATTTGAGATGAATTAATTGATTAATGATTGTTATACAAATAAATTTTGATAATGACTTTATGAGAGTTAAACTTGATAATAAATAGTGAATAGATATAAAGTTGTAAAAGATAGAATTTGGGTGATAATGATAAATAAGGCATGTGAGTTAGTCAAAGATAATGTTAAATGGGTGTTAGAGAGAATAAGAGTTGAAATACAAATAATACAGAAAAACGGTATTAGATATTTTAGGGACACAGTAGTGCTAGTGATTATATGTAGAGAAGGTGAGTAATGTAAATGGAGATTAAATAGTTGATGGTGATATTTTGTAGATGAGGGTGATGTTGTAGGGAATGATCAACGTGCGTTGTCGGGCAGGTAGTTGCGAAGGGTTGAAGAGTGTTTGCTGATATTTGGTGGAGGGGCAAAAGGTTATGCATGGAATTGCCAGGTTGGGAACACACATCCTAGTTACAAAGAGGGTATTAGATATTTTATTTTATGAGGAAAATGATTTAAGTGGAATTAGTGTTGGAGGGGGTTTGTGACGGTACGGATTTGTGAGCTACCCCAGTTTAATTTCATATTAATTCAAATCATCATTTTAAGCACTTTCCAAATTGCCAGACTTTCACCTGTAAGGAGCCTCCAGTACAGCAATGCAACATACACAGCCAGCCAAAACAACTGCCAGACGCATTGCACAATCACATAGCAGCAGGCTTGTGTGTGAAACCCAGTCTGCTGTGTGTCATTAGTAAGCACACTTCTTCACCAGTGTTTGCATCGGACAGTAAAGAGCAGTTTGACAAGTTCGTTAAAACGGTGGCCTCGGGAGTACAAGATGGGCCGTAGAATAAATTCGGCCTATCTAGTTAAGTGTTAAAACATTTATAAAAAGTTCTACTGCAACTCATGGCCGCGTGGCTAGCCTATTTACCATCCAAGCGCTCGAGCAAATTTTAAAAGCCAGCCAGCTATATAAATATATACCTTACAGTGCATAAAGTTTAAAGTAACTAACAACAACTAAACTCAATGCAAACTAGTGTCGGAGTGCGTCGAAACCAAGCAAGCGTCTCAACAGGCAGTGCTACGAATCGGACCATGGGCAGTTAAGTAAAAGCGAAAGCACATAATTAAATGGCCAAAACAAATTATAATTTTTCCATAATAAAAAAATTATTATTTTCAATAAAAATGTCCAGTTTAAATGAGATCTCTAAGGGAACAGATAAATTACGTATTGGTTCATTAAATAGAATTCATTATAGTTAATTCTTTACTATACGTTACGGTACTATTTAGAAACAGTTAAGGAAAGTTTTTTTTTTGGATGTATACCTGTTCTGATTGATAATTACTTACAATTTATTGATAACAGCAAGAAAAGGTAGAGTCATAAAAATATAATAACCTGTTGTATTATGAGTGCTAAATAAAAAAGAAAGATAATTTGTTACAATTTGAAAATTTTGGTGTTAACGTAATTATTGAACATATCAAATCCGAGTAATCCTTTTTGCAGCAGTTTCGTCTGAACGACCCTTGGAGTAAAAAACCCGAAGGTAAGAGATAAATATAATTATACTTTGGTAAGTAATTCGTAGAGTTACATTTGGCGCCCGAACAGGGACCCGAGTCATATAATTTGTCCGTAATTAATCGTAGAGTTACATTTGGCGCCCGAACAGGGACGCGAGTATAGGTTACAACCTATATTCGCCAGACCTAATTAAGCTGCAGAAAGGGTTATTTGAGAGGGAGGACGTTTTGGTAAATTATATAAACGTCGTGATATATTAAAAGGGTTAAGTCAATAGTGGATAAGATTAATATTCTTGTGTAACATTATATAAACTTGTATAAAATGGCAGCGAATAATGACGATGTCAATGAAGTAACTAATGTTGACAATTTTGATGAATCGGCTATTATGCATAATATTGAGGTCCACTCGACTCCAGATGGGAGTCAGGACAATAAAATAAAACCAGATATTACAAATGAAATAAATAATACAGATGATTCGGGGATCCAAATAACCCCAAAATTGAATAGGGAAAATAAAATTAATAATGAAGTCAGCTTCACTGACAAAAATGTAGTAGCACAATCTACCCCAACGACAACACGAATTAAACAGTTGTCAATGGAAGATATGTGTAATTTCATGAAAACAATATCTGATAACTTGAGTAGTTTTAACGCGAAATTTGATGAACAGAAGAGTGACTCGGACGCTAAATTCAATATACAGAATAGTAAGTTCCATGAGTTAAAGGGCGATATAAATAATATTGACCAAAAATTTGATAAGCGTTTATGCGAAATGAATACAAAATTTGATGTGCGTTTATATGATATGAAACAACAGAGTGTTAAGTTAGAAGACAATATTCAGAAACGTTTAAATGAGACGAATGAATGTTTCAATACATGGAAAGAACAAATAGTAGAGTCAGTAGCAGAACAGATTAAAAGTAAGAAATTAACAAATGTTAACAATGATATTGAAAATGATAATGATGATATAATTAAGAATGGGGTATCAGAAAGTGATACATTGAAAATAGATAGTGAAACAGTAAGTGAGAGTGAGAAAATGATAAGTTGTAATGAAGTAATAATTAGTGTTGTTGAATTGGAAAAGGAATGGAAAGAAAGAGTAGATGAATGTGTAGCGCAGAGGGTAAATTTTCCCCTTATTTGTGATGAACCAGAGTGTTCAAAATTGTTAGTATTGGAGGGCAAGAGACCCTTATTAGTGAAAGATTTGAGTTGCTTATTTTTGTTGAATAATTTTGTACCCTCTGCATGGAATGAGAGAGAAAGTATGATATGGTGTTATGATGAGAGAAGTTTAAATATAGAATGGTGTAGTGAAAGAGAGACAGAGTTATACAAAGTAAAGAGAGACTATAATGAGTTGAGAGAGATGTTAGAGACGAAATACTTACCTGTTAAAATAGAGAATGAAGATTATTTTGATGATACATGTTCAAACAATAATAATTTACCTTATGATGAAAAAATAACTGACTTGATAATGAACATTACTGATGGAGACTTTACAAAGAATACTGATGTTGACCTGGTATATGATTATTATGGTAAAATGAACAAACAGAAATTTTATGGTTACTATATACAAGATAACCGTATACAGAATGTAAATAAAATTCAAAATTGTTATTTGAAACCCCGATTAATTTTTGACGATGGAGGTTGAAATGCATAAACGAACAATATAAATATGTCAATATATGGTAATGACCTAGCTGAATTTTGATATTGAAGTGTGATACAACTGAATAATTATTGTTGAAGAGTTGTAAATACATATGTAGTGAAAGTAATTGTATGTATTATAAAATGTTGAATTGTTTGTATGAAATAACATTGTTGTTAAATGTTTCAGAGGTTACACGGAGACATTGGTGTGTGTGTGTGGTGTGTATTTTGTATTCATGTCAATAAGTGGATTGTAAGTATAAAGTTCATAATACTAATCAGATAGAATAAAATGTTTACAGGTGTGAAAAGAGTGTAATAATAATAATAATGGTATTGAGATAATAGTATTAAATAGAAACTGTAATTGAAAGGTAATAATAATTGAAAGGTGAATTAAAAGTATATTTGGTTGAACTGTAAGAAATAGACATTGATAAATATGTTATCTAAAAAATTTATAAAGACTGAAAAGTACAGGTGTTAGTACATGATGTAACCAGAATGTTTATACTATGTGAGTCTTGCAGACTAGTGTTTATATAAACATGTGTGGTATGTTGAGACTAAGGTCTGTAGTCATGCTTGGTGACAATAACAAAAAATGTAGTCTGCTGAATCAGTATCTTATTGTGATAGAAGAGAATTGAAATTAAATTTTTTTACAGACCAAATAATAACGAGGCAATTACTGTAACTTTTGAGATTAATTGAATTAATTAAAGTAAATTAAATACAATTAAACTAATTTAGTAATAAAATTAATAGAAACGATTTTTAACAATGAACTTAACTTTATTTTCATTTAAATTCAAATTGGAATTATAAATTAAATGCTAATTGATGCCAATAATGATTAAAACATTTATTTAACACTGACAATTGATGAAAACTGAAAGAACGTCCAAGCTGAGATAGTGCTTGGAAAATAAGATGTGTATATTACGGTCCATATAGATTTTTCATATGTCATGAATTTTTTGTCTTGTACATATATAGTGGGTAAGGATACCTTGTATAATCTATGTACCATTTTGGAGGGCAACATTGTATGGGGAATATTATTCAATTTAACTGGAATTTATGTGTATCATTGTAAACCAATATTGTTTTATTAATATTATTCTTTAGGGTCTATAATATATAAAATGAGCCAGTACGTTGTCAATGAACCAGTACGGCTAAGAGGAAACAAATCAGTTGTAGGATATGGAGGGATGGAAAGCCGTTTGTCAATTTTTAATTACATGTTTTAAAGTCAGGCGATACTGGGACGGGTATCTATTCGGTTTTTCGGTGTTGGGATCTCGAACAGAGAAGTCCAGTAAGATCGGATGGGTGCTGTCGCAGTCGCCAGACTAGGGGGGTAAGAACCCATGATTTAGTAGTGTTCAGGGGGGTTGCGGCGCCATATCCTCACTGATCCTCTTAGGTTTAGGCAATAAGAGTTTGAACGCTTCGGCCTTCAATCTCTTATTGGGGGGGTATTGTGACGGTACGGATTTGTGAGCTACCCCAGTTTAATTTCATATTAATTCAAATCATCATTTTAAGCACTTTCCAAATTGCCAGACTTTCACCTGTAAGGAGCCTCCAGTACAGCAATGCAACATACACAGCCAGCCAAAACAACTGCCAGACGCATTGCACAATCACATAGCAGCAGGCTTGTGTGTGAAACCCAGTCTGCTGTGTGTCATTAGTAAGCACACTTCTTCACCAGTGTTTGCATCGGACAGTAAAGAGCAGTTTGACAAGTTCGTTAAAACGGTGGCCTCGGGAGTACAAGATGGGCCGTAGAATAAATTCGGCCTATCTAGTTAAGTGTTAAAACATTTATAAAAAGTTCTACTGCAACTCATGGCCGCGTGGCTAGCCTATTTACCATCCAAGCGCTCGAGCAAATTTTAAAAGCCAGCCAGCTATATAAATATATACCTTACAGTGCATAAAGTTTAAAGTAACTAACAACAACTAAACTCAATGCAAACTAGTGTCGGAGTGCGTCGAAACCAAGCAAGCGTCTCAACAGGCAGTGCTACGAATCGGACCATGGGCAGTTAAGTAAAAGCGAAAGCACATAATTAAATGGCCAAAACAAATTATAATTTTTCCATAATAAAAAAATTATTATTTTCAATAAAAATGTCCAGTTTAAATGAGATCTCTAAGGGAACAGATAAATTACGTATTGGTTCATTAAATAGAATTCATTATAGTTAATTCTTTACTATACGTTACGGTACTATTTAGAAACAGTTAAGGAAAGTTTTTTTTTGGATGTATACCTGTTCTGATTGATAATTACTTACAATTTATTGATAACAGCAAGAAAAGGTAGAGTCATAAAAATATAATAACCTGTTGTATTATGAGTGTTAAATAAAAAAGAAAGATAATTTGTTACAATTTGAAAATTTTGGTGTTAACGTAATTATTGAACATATCAAATCCGAGTAATCCTTTTTGCAGCAGTTTCGTCTGAACGACCCTTGGAGTAAAAAACCCGAAGGTAAGAGATAAATATAATTATACTTTGGTAAGTAATTCGTAGAGTTACATTTGGCGCCCGAACAGGGACCCGAGTCATATAATTTGTCCGTAATTAATCGTAGAGTTACAGGTTATTATTGAGAGATGGGTGTCATGACATGCGAATCTGTTAGTAGTTATTAGAAGGAAGAAGGTGAGTAAGGTTAGATGTATAAATGCCAATTTAATAAATCGAATCATAGTGGATAACTGAAAATCACCCAAACTAATAAATGAGGAAAATAAATAATAGAAAATCATAGTTGACATGTAATAATAAATGAAATGTTATGTAAAAGGAAGGTTAATAACAAAGAAACATTTTTGGAAAAGTTAATGGTATAGTAAATGATAAATAATTGATGATTAATTAATAGAAGTTCAATTGAAATTAAAATATAACGTCTATAATTTTATATGCAAATGTAAGGATGTAAGGTGTGTAATTTCTGATCAACCTTAAATGTGAATTGTTTATTTTAATGGAATAATCACAATGTTAGTTATGAGTGTATTGTATGTATTATGTTAGTGTAGAAATCTTAAATAAAACCAAACATATAAGAGTTTACCATCTGTGAATTGTAGTAACGGTGTCAGTGTGAGCCTTATATGTCTTTTGGTAGTTTCCCCAAATTTCGGGCGGTCATGGCTTCACCGAATCCTGACCGTGGAATTATGTAAGTAGATTCTAAATTGGTGAACATGAAACTGACCGGGGGGAAGGTGGCGATAGTGCCGTTTTAAGGGTGTGTGAATCATTTTAGTATGATTACTGGTGTCCTCGGACATCAGTAATGCCAAATTTTGTATATAACGCTGAAACAAGAATGGGGTAGGCAGCGTCTACACCCTAGTTAACAAATTCAGTTCTTGTGGATGCAAATGGGCGCTACAGTCCACCATAATCAACAATAGAGTGTGTGGAAAGGGAGCTGGCCGTTACAAGCCAGGGGTGTAAACAATAGAGTGTTTATGCAACCAGGTAAATGCCTTGCATGGCTTACCCGTGAGGTGATTTACCTAATTGTAACTGGGATAAAAGAGGGATATTAGATTTTGATGTAGAAGGAGGTTACTGAATTGTTAGTAATTAGTTGAATATTAGATTGCATTATGTAAATGATATAAAATACGTAGTTGATTTTATGATGTACTTAGATGATTTTATGGAGATGTTTAACCAAGTTTGAGAAAGATATAAGGAAATAATTTGTTTAGATGTAGTTGATTTTGTCATATATAAGAATTTTTAAATGAATTTAATTGTTTTGAGATATTAATCCTAGGAGGAAAGGTATTTGTAATATTGTAATGGGAAATGTTTATTTAAATTCTGATAGAATCAGAGGAATATATTTTGAATTTTAGGAGTAAGATGTAACAAGAGAAGGGTATAAAGAATGTTGATATTGAGGCTGGTTGTTTTATATTTTGTTATAATAAATACAATATTTATTCATATATATATATATATATATATATATATATATATATATGTTAGGAGTTAAGGAAAAAACCAGTGTTACTTAACGCAAACCAGCACAGCTAAGGGGAAACATCAGTTAGGGATATAGTAGTGTATAAGCCCACTAGTTGATATTTTAATTTGTTGTTTCAGAGTCTGGTGATGCTGTGGCGGTGATCCTGAGCTGGCCGCTCAGAGCAGGAGCGTTAAGTACCTGTCTGACTTTATGGTGTTGGGATCTCGACAGAGAAGTCCAGTAAGGTCATTAAGGTGTGGTCACAGTCACTGGACTGAGGGTGAGTTAAATATTTTTTATGTAAACCGTAAAGGGGGTTGCGGCGTCATATCCTGACTAATTTCTTTAGGCAGTATGAATGTGTCAATGAGAGTTTTTATGCTTCGGCATAAAACCTCCCATTGAGGGGGTATTGTAACGGGACATTTAGGACTACCCAGGGTAATAAATATATTTTATTGTGTTTAATAAAA
This sequence comes from Magicicada septendecula, assembly GCA_034769895.1. Classification (NCBI taxonomy): domain Eukaryota; kingdom Metazoa; phylum Arthropoda; class Insecta; order Hemiptera; family Cicadidae; genus Magicicada; species Magicicada septendecula. Next base: position 194,826,937 of record CM068368.1, on the reverse strand, counting down.
AGGAAATAAAATTTTATGATGTAATAATAATTTTGGGAGACATAAACGTAAATTCACAATAAAACTCAATTTATTGGAAACAAAATTAGAAAGAATAATTGTAAAATATTATCCATGAATTAAAACGACGCAACAAACCAACATATGGATTTGTGTCAAGGTCAACATACAGACGCAAGAAAAACAGTTACATATTATGTAACAGAACATCAGACCATATTACGTCAGTGTGTACGTCACGCTGGAATCTGGGCGTGTCGGCCTAACCTTATACTGGCGTACTGATACAAGAACTTAGGACAATGGGATTTGGTGAAACAGCCACGGCCACTTCACAAAATAGTGCCGTTCGTCTCATCCCAGTTAAACTTTGCTACTCGAGCCGGCCGGCTGTAAAAAAGGGTTCTAGAATGTAAAATAGTGGGCGCCCACACTAAAATGTGAATACCACATGCACGTATAACTTTTAAAATGTGAAATAACAAATTAAAACCTTGATCAGAGTTAATTAACAGTAAAATTGGTTTAAAAAAAAAACATGAATGCAGTGAAGTTGAAATAGTGGTCTAAGTGGTGTGTGTGGGACAATGTGGCATCTTCAAAACTCATCAGCAGCGGAGTAACAAATGGGGTAAAGTAAAATATTAAAAAGGGCTAAACTAAAATTATAATGTTATTATTGTCTTTTAAAAAATTGAGATCTCTAAGGGTATGGGGTAATAGCGTGTGTGAGAAATATGTTAAACAAAGAAGGCTGGTTTGTGTTTAAATCTAAGTTTGTGTTTAATTTTTTGTCATAGAAATAAAATAATAATTTTATTTGTTCAAGAGGTCTACAAAATCATATAACCAAGATATTGTTTAATGTTAGATTCATAACAGGTAATGGAGGGGAAAAGAATATTTGTTTGTGTATAAAAGAAAGAAATATAATTCATAAATAATAAAAAAATCAATAATGGAAAAGATGTAAGAAAATTAATTTTAATTGATTTCATTTCATGAGTTTGTAGCAAAATCTGCAAGTAGTTAAATGCAGGAAAAGAAGTTTTATGGTTTTACTATGTGTATTATGGAATAAATAAATTTTTTTTGTTCAATGCAAATATGAATTAAACTAATTACTGCAAATAAACCATTCTGATCTCCTGTGTTCACCGAAAAGAAACTGGCCCGAAATGGTAAATACATATATTTTTTCTTGTAGTTGGTACAAATACAAGATGGCGCCCAAAAAAAATGAGAACAACAAACGTGAATAAAAGTAAAATTAATTAAGCTTTAATTATAATAAATAAAGTTATATCACAATTGGCGCCCGAACAGGGACATTTATATAAAGAAATTTATATAAATATAGGCCTACTTGGAGAGCAGAATGTTGGTTTGAAATGAATAAAGTATAAATAAGGTACGTAGGAGGTTACGAGAAGTAACGTAAAGTGTTATGTAAGTAGAATACATTGTTGTGTGATAAGTAGATGTTATATATGTTAGTATTTTGATATAAAAGTAATAATTTTACCATTACAAAATGGAAAATAAAGAGATAAATCTTGAAAACACTCTTACAGAGTCCATGATAATCAATAATGTAGAAGCACAGTCTACTCCAATGACAGCTAGAGTAAAAGAGTTGTCGATGGACGATATGTTTAACCTAATAAGAACAATGTCCGAAAATATAAATAGTAATCTAAATGAATTGAAAGAACAAAATAAAGAACAAAAGAGTGATTCTGATGTTAAATATGATAAAATAAATGTTAAATTTGATGAAATGAATACGCAAAATGTTAAATTTGAAACTAACATGAATAAACGTCTGAATGAGATTGATGAACGTTTTAATACAATTAAAGAACAAATATTAGAATCAATAAGTAGCAATTGCGAGAAAAAGATTGACGATATGAATAAAAATTTAGAAGGTAAATTAAATCATATAATGAATAAGAAGTTAGGTGACAATGTTATAGTTATGACAAATATTAATAATGACAAAATAATGGAAGAGGTAGTGTTAGATAATAAAGTATTGAATAGTGATGATAATGATGTTAATTACAATTCTGAGAGTATAGTGGGGGTAAAGAATAGTGGAGAAACAGATAAATTAGACGAAAATAAAGACAATCAGATGACAGATAATGAAGTAAGTAGGGGTAAGATTTATAAGAATATAATTGAAAATAGTGATGATGAAGTTTTAGTGGAAGTAGGATGTAATAATGGAATGTTAGTGTGTGTTGATAGGTTAAAGAGAGTGTGTAAAGAGAGTATAGAGGTAGAAGGGTTGCAGAGGGTAGGTTTTCCCAAGTTTTATTGTGAACCAAGGTGTTTACAAACGTTGTTGTTGAAGGGCAGGAGTCCCTTATTATTGGAAGACATGAGGTCTTTGAGTTGTTCCCCGAAATTTTATGAGTTAGTGCCCTCTGTATGGAATGGTAGAGAAAGTGTGATATGGTGTTATGGTGAGAGATATTTAGAGAGAGAGTTGTTTGTAGATAGGGAGATAGAATTATATCAGTTAAAGAGAAATTATAAAGAGTTGAAAGAGAGGTTAGAATTGAAGGAGATAAACAATATGAAATGCTTACCATATATATTGAAGATTGATGATTATTTTGATGATACTGTTGTAAGAATGAAGAAAGAAGAACAATCAAAGCTACTGAAGACAGAAGAAGGAAGAACAATCAAAGCTAAAGAAGAAGGAAGAACAATTAAAACTCAAAGAAGAAAGAAGAATAATCAAAACTAAATCTACAGAAGAAGGAAGAATAAAGAAGAACCAAACTCAAGAAGAAAGAAGAATAATTAAGACGACCCATATAAAACAAAAACCCCATAGGGAAAGAACCCCCAAAAAACCCCAAAATCAATGAATGCCCAAAGAGAAAGTATAACACCCTAAAAAACCATATCACTGTAAAACTGACAAAAAACTAAAAGTGTTAGCAGTAGTAAATATTAGTGCATTCAAAAAGTTATTGTGTAATGTGTATGAACAAATCTTCACAGTTCCCCCATGGTTGAATATTTCATATTAAAAACTAGAAAAAGACTAGTAAATATAGTAATAATTCACCATGGAAAAGTGTAAGTGATCAAATTATAAATAATAAACTTTAAAAGGGTACATGAGTTGCAGTACATAGTAACAAACTTTAAGTTTTGTGAACAGTGTCTACTTTGATAATGAAGTAGTAATTTTACTAATAAAAAGCTACTAAAACTGTATGAACATTCCATAGAATGGAATATAACTTAGATAGCCAGGGTTATACTTTAAGAGGGGGCATAAATCTTATAAAATGGGGAATTACAGAACTAACTGTTTATGATGAAGTAGTAGAAGGTATTAACAATTATATATGGATCCAAATGTGGGGTTCCAATTAAATATAGCATTTAGATAAGTAAGGGTTAGTCATAAGAGATATTAGTATTATAATTGTTATTTTATTGTTCATGTTAATTTAGGAATGCATTATCTAAAATTAGATATCATTCCAATGTTGTAGAAATACTTTTTATTATGTTATTAGGTGATATACCAAAACAATGTTATTAAGAACACCAGTTTTATATATCTGGGTGTTATATTTTAATTGTATAATCTGTAATTACTGTTATGCCAGATCAGAGAACTAATTTTTAATCAAATATATCAGAGTCAGAAGTCAGAGAAGGAAATAAAATAATTACATTAGTAAAACATTCTGCAAATGGCCACAATTCAAATCTAGGCAATATAATAAAGTTAAAATGCAGAATAATTAATAAACCTAATCTTATAAACCAGGCAAACTGACAATATTTAGGCAAGATACACCCAACATATTAAATACTATGTAAATAAGGCTTTCTAAAGATATGGTCATTATATGAGTAAAATTATTTGATTGTCTAATGAAATACCATTTGAAACTGAAATAGGTTCACTAACTTTATCAGAAGGGGAATCATATACAACTGAATTATGTGAAAAAACCATCATTAGTATACTAAATTGCAATAAAATAAGTGAGAATTGATAATTATACAAATTTCAGATTTCATAGAATAATAATTATATTAGTTAAAATGGCTATTATTTACATAGAAGACAGGGAAGTATAATTTTAGGCCTACCTCCCAAAAAATTATAAGAAATATGATTTTCTCATAAAACTTTGTAATACTAACTTAATTACTATCAAAATAAGTAGAATAGAATAGTGAAAACGAATATGTATTTTATATTGCAAACAGTTAACTAATAACGAATTTATTTTATGAACATAGTGTACTATTTTAAAACGTGTCGGAAGTTATGGCAATTTTTAACAATGTCTGAACTATATTATATAGGCTAAGATTTTCATGAGATGAAGGAAATACAGACAGTTCATTATTATACATTGAAGAGAGCACTTGACAGGAATATTTGATAAAACCAAACTTAATGACGGTTACGTATAACAAGAGTTCGGAATCAGTTTTGTGTAAAAATTAAATTTTTAACTATTCTAATCATTGTGAAGTGGTGAAGTTGCCATACGAACTACATAACACTAATAAACAGAACCACATATAACTATTTAAATGAAGTAACACTGGAATCACACTAAATACCAAGTGAATATTCGAGGTTAAACGGACACACATAAACACCAATTGATATACTTAATTAACAACATTTTAACACCAAGTGAATTAGTCCATATTACTACAGTGATATTAAACTATACACCAGAAGATAATATACGATTGCGAAGAAGATTTAACCGCAGAAGGGACATATTTATTCCATAAATACTCTGTCAGTGTTAGAAGGTGAACTCCGCGCATGCGCCAGGCGGCCATTTTGACCCAATCTCGTCATCTCAACTAGACAACTGTTTGCTGAACTGGGGTGAATAAAAATTATATATAAACTTTTATTATTAATAATTACCATTATATTGTTTAATTTTAATACATTTTTAGAATTGTAAGTGTTATACTTTCTGACCCTAACCTTCTCTGGCTTTTTATATAATTAACCGTTCGAAGAACCTATTTTTGTAATACAATTGTAAAACTTCTAATATCGACCGACCCTGAGCAAGAACTCGATATGGCTTGTAACTTCGATTAATTAATCGACCAACCTTATTATTGTATTTAATAAACGTATTTGTCTGTTTTTTGGTAAATTGGAGTTGATTTCTCTTATAAAAGGACATAATCATTAATTAACCAAGAAAAATAGATAATCTTTAAAGGCAGTATATGCGAAACTACAACATTTCAAGAGTAAGAAGAAGAGAGCCGTTTTCGCCTAACTTGAAGTTAATTGGATTATCTTTTTAACAAATTTACCGAACAGAAATTTATTACCAAATTAAACACCTTACTATTATAATTATAATTACGGTCCACAACCTCAATTTATTCCTATTATTAAGCACATAAATACCTCGAAAATATTTGTTCCGAAATTATTTTTTTGTATAAATATAAATTTAAAATTTATATTTTATTTCAATTTGCTACACAGCAAAATACACTTTATTTAATTGATGGTAATAACATCCCAATTACCAATAACAAAGACCAGGAACTTTACCAAATCGACGATTCCCAGAGCGGAACGTCACTACTGAACATACACACCATAAAAATTATCCTGGATAATATTATACCAGAACACTATACAATTACAATTATAGTAGGGTTGTATTACTAAAGCGAAGGTCAACAGTGAGAGCTTAGAAGACAAGAAGATATTAGCTACGTACTACACATATTATAAATTAAGCTATATTTTGCAATATCGTTTTATTACAAAATCAGCTAGCACAACCAGTGGGACTTACAGGAGAGCACAATCTACATACAGCAACCTTTTATTTATTTTATTATACCCACTCAATCATAGTTATATTATAAAATTGGCGAACCCAACTTGTGGGGCTTGATTACATCAGAATATTGAGAACACCATAGAACAGTAACATCATAGTTATATTACATAATTTGGCGTCCAACTAAAGGGCTGTAATTAGGGGTTGAAAGGCGGTAATTACTTACCCAATTCCTAATTCAGCTTGGCAGCGGTTAGTCAGCCAGGGAATCAGGGAAGAAGATGCGTCGTGCCACATCAAAGAAGAGAGCGGCGGAGGCCGAGAAAGAACTCGATATGGAGGATAAGGAGGCGACCCCAGTGGAGGACGTGGAGAAAATATTAGAACGGGTGGAACGTAAAAAACCAGCACCACCAGAGGAACAACCCGAAGCGCACACACAAACAGGGGAAATCGATGTCCGGGAGGAACGAATAGAACAACCCGAGAAACCACCACGAGCAGAGAATAGTAGCATACAGGAGATGTTCAGGATAATGATGGAAAGGATGGAAGAAAACAAAGAAGAGTTGAAGAATGATAACCAATCGTTAAAAGAAGAATTGAAGAAGGACAACCAAGCAACAAAAGAAGAATTGAAGAAGGACAACCAAGCAACCAAGGAAGAATTAAGTAAGAAAATGGATTCTACTACAGAAGAAAATAATAAAAGATTAGAAGATTTGAAGAATGATAATAAACTGTTTAGGGAAAAATTAAGAGAGGACAGATTAAAAAGAGAAGAATTAAGAAAGGAGAGGACCAAGGAAATAAAATATGAAAGCAAACCAGAACCAGAAGAAGTACCAAATGATATAAGGCAGGAACAAGTAATGGTAGTACCTGAAATTGAAACTAACCGAAACAAAGAAAATATTAAACAAAAGAGAATGAAAAGAACGCATCCAAAGAAATTAATGAAAACAAGGGAAGAAATGGAAATGATGAACCATGGTTTATTTGATAATGATAATATCCCTATTACCAACAATGAAGAAATCGTGAGTTCCAGAAATTATGGAAATAGATTGATGGTAATCTCAGAGATGGTTTACCAGCAGACAGTAGTTTATCACTGGGAAGGGACCAGAGGTAAACTGAGTAAAACATGGAGACTAGATCAGTTTCAGCGCAGGACTGGACAGTGTATTCCAGAAAGATGGAAGTATGACATCTTACCAGACTGTGATGACGGCACAGATGAATCACCAGGATGTGTTCCATTAGTGTACCATCCAGGACAGTTCCAGTATACAGGTACACTAAAATGTATTCCTTCAGGGTGGATGTGTGATGATGAACCAGATTATGGGGCTTCAGATAAGCAAATAATTAATAATTCAGATGAAGATCCTCACAGATATTTCTCATGCAATACCACATATGGACCAGAGAAGTACTGGTGTATAAAACACTATGATAGAGGGAGCCGAATAAGCTTAGCAGCCAACAAAGGAATAGCAGCTAGAAAAATGAAATACAAGACAAAGGCTAGAGATGTCACTAGTACCGGAACGATGATGAAGACTATGGTCATCCGGACAATGAGAGCAAATGAAGTGACAGACTACGGTTAAGTCTAATACCATACACCTCCACAAAAAGGGACTGATGTTATGATAACCGGCAATGGCAAAAAACTATGTCAAAGAAAAAGAAATTATGAGCAATTGTCCAACCTAATAAAAATCTTCAACCTGGGTATTTAAAAGAAAAATAATTATAAGAAGTACATTTGAAATAAAGAAAAGAAGAGAGCTAATACCATATTTAGGGTAATAATATGATATGTTAACCATATTTATGAAAAAATATTATGAGTAATTGAATTTATGAATCAGAAAGAAAATGAATTTTGAATTAAAAGTCAAAATTCAAAAAAGAAGTAATGACTACTTACTTACCTATTATTTAGAAAACAATTTATGAATCAAGAAGAAAATGAATTTTGAATTAAATCATCAAAATTCAAAAACCCAAGTAAAAACAATTTACTACCTTATTTTAAAAACAACTTTTAGAAATGAACAAGAAGAAAGGTAATTTGGATAAAACATTACAAACAATTATATATGGAACCAATTCTGAAAAACTTTCAAGAATAAAGAAATGGCAGTACAAACCACTGATACAATTTAAATGAATAAACTTATTGTGAAGTAAAATTAATGAGAATTTTATGTCAAATAAACAGAAATATTAAACATATGGAATTAAAAATAAAGGAGTGCATTTGGATAAAAAGCAAGAGCAGGATAACAGTGTGAAAAAAGGAAGAAAAATCTATATATAAATAAATCCATAAGAAAAAGATGATCATATAATAAATGTCAATTATAAGAAGTACAATTAAAAGAGTAATTGAAAAAACATAATACTAGTGGAATGATTCAAAAATATAATACAAAATATATGCTACCAATGACCAGAAGGAGATTGTAATAACAGTCAAAAAATGACAGAGAATTAAAAACTTTACACTGAATAAGGAGTGATAATTATATTATACCAGCTTCCAATCACAAGGAGAAATAAAATGCCTACAGAGCTAACCATTGAGAAAAATAACTGAGATAGAGATTCACTAAGATAGAAATATTAATAGATCTGTTCGTATACGAAGTGAAATATCCAAAGATATTTAATTTTTTTTTATAGTCATAAGGTGGACTATTCTTATATAATTTTTATAAATAACTGTCTGAGATAAGTCCAGCAGTATTATTATGTATTGGTCAGAGATGATTTACCTCTGTTATCAATAAATGACGTAGTATGGCCAGCAGAGTGAGATGCCTACAGAGCCCCTCTGGACACTGCCCCAGCTAACGTGTTAGGGAATTTTAGGGAATAAATATCCCAAGGATAAAGAAACGAGTTAAGAAGAAAATGGAAAAATAAAAAATAACGAACCTCAGATGACTATTACTATCAGTAAGAATCCAGTTAATAATGAAATATAGATAAGCTCAAAAATATGGGAGAAACAATTTTTTAGAAATGTGAAGGAAGTAAAGAAATATAATTTATAATATAATGTCATAAGCAATTATTTCAGACAAACTAATTATGATCTGAACTAATCACTTCTGGAAGAGAGCAATCTGTAGCATGACAGATAATCCACACAAATACATTACTCAATGATCATTAATGAAGCTCTAATATATGGAGTATCTAAATGAGAATCGTTTAAAATGCACTATTTACTAAATATATTCACAAGAAAGGTTAAATAAAGAAAAATTCTGCAAATAATATAATATAATACAAATTTAAAAACCCAGAAGACTAAAGATGATAATAACAAAATTACCCAGGTAAGATAGAGGCAGGCAATTAATATACCCCGTCAAAGAAACCAGACCAGAAAAAACAAAGCTACTGAAGAAAGAAGAACTAATTAAAACTACTATTACTGAAGAATGAAGAAAGAAGAACAATCAAAGATGCAGAAGACAGAAGAAGGAAGAATAATTAAAACTACTACTACCGAAGACAGAAGAAAGAAGAATAATTAGAACTAAAGAAGAAAGAAGAATAATTAAAACTACTATTACTGAAGAATGAAGAAAGAAGAATAATTAAAACTAGAGAAGAAAGAAGAACAATCAAAGATACAGAAGAATGAAGAAAGAAGAATAATTAAAACTAGAGAAGAAAGAAGAACAATCAAAGATACAGAAGACAGAAGAAAGAAGAACTAATTAAAACTACTATTACTGAAGAATGAAGAAAGAAGAACAATCAAAGATACAGAAGACAGAAGAAGGAAGAATAATTAAAACTACTACTACCGAAGACAGAAGAAAGAAGAATAATTAGAACTAAAGAAGAAAGAAGAATAATTAGAACTAAAGAAGAAAGAAGAATAATTAAAACTACTATTACTGAAGAATGAAGAAAGAAGAACAATCAAAGCTACTGAAGACAGAAGAAGGAAGAACAATCAAAGCTAAAGAAGAAGGAAGAACAATTAAAACTCAAAGAAGAAAGAAGAATAATCAAAACTAAATCTACAGAAGAAGGAAGAATAAAGAAGAACCAAACTCAAGAAGAAAGAAGAATAATTAAGACGACCCATATAAAACAAAAACCCCATAGGGAAAGAACCCCCAAAAAACCCCAAAATCAATGAATGCCCAAAGAGAAAGTATAACACCCTAAAAAACCATATCACTGTAAAACTGACAAAAAACTAAAAGTGTTAGCAGTAGTAAATATTAGTGCATTCAAAAAGTTATTGTGTAATGTGTATGAACAAATCTTCACAGTTCCCCCATGGTTGAATATTTCATATTAAAAACTAGAAAAAGACTAGTAAATATAGTAATAATTCACCATGGAAAAGTGTAAGTGATCAAATTATAAATAATAAACTTTAAAAGGGTACATGAGTTGCAGTACATAGTAACAAACTTTAAGTTTTGTGAACAGTGTCTACTTTGATAATGAAGTAGTAATTTTACTAATAAAAAGCTACTAAAACTGTATGAACATTCCATAGAATGGAATATAACTTAGATAGCCAGGGTTATACTTTAAGAGGGGGCATAAATCTTATAAAATGGGGAATTACAGAACTAACTGTTTATGATGAAGTAGTAGAAGGTATTAACAATTATATATGGATCCAAATGTGGGGTTCCAATTAAATATAGCATTTAGATAAGTAAGGGTTAGTCATAAGAGATATTAGTATTATAATTGTTATTTTATTGTTCATGTTAATTTAGGAATGCATTATCTAAAATTAGATATCATTCCAATGTTGTAGAAATACTTTTTATTATGTTATTAGGTGATATACCAAAACAATGTTATTAAGAACACCAGTTTTATATATCTGGGTGTTATATTTTAATTGTATAATCTGTAATTACTGTTATGCCAGATCAGAGAACTAATTTTTAATCAAATATATCAGAGTCAGAAGTCAGAGAAGGAAATAAAATAATTACATTAGTAAAACATTCTGCAAATGGCCACAATTCAAATCTAGGCAATATAATAAAGTTAAAATGCAGAATAATTAATAAACCTAATCTTATAAACCAGGCAAACTGACAATATTTAGGCAAGATACACCCAACATATTAAATACTATGTAAATAAGGCTTTCTAAAGATATGGTCATTATATGAGTAAAATTATTTGATTGTCTAATGAAATACCATTTGAAACTGAAATAGGTTCACTAACTTTATCAGAAGGGGAATCATATACAACTGAATTATGTGAAAAAACCATCATTAGTATACTAAATTGCAATAAAATAAGTGAGAATTGATAATTATACAAATTTCAGATTTCATAGAATAATAATTATATTAGTTAAAATGGCTATTATTTACATAGAAGACAGGGAAGTATAATTTTAGGCCTACCTCCCAAAAAATTATAAGAAATATGATTTTCTCATAAAACTTTGTAATACTAACTTAATTACTATCAAAATAAGTAGAATAGAATAGTGAAAACGAATATGTATTTTATATTGCAAACAGTTAACTAATAACGAATTTATTTTATGAACATAGTGTACTATTTTAAAACGTGTCGGAAGTTATGGCAATTTTTAACAATGTCTGAACTATATTATATAGGCTAAGATTTTCATGAGATGAAGGAAATACAGACAGTTCATTATTATACATTGAAGAGAGCACTTGACAGGAATATTTGATAAAACCAAACTTAATGACGGTTACGTATAACAAGAGTTCGGAATCAGTTTTGTGTAAAAATTAAATTTTTAACTATTCTAATCATTGTGAAGTGGTGAAGTTGCCATACGAACTACATAACACTAATAAACAGAACCACATATAACTATTTAAATGAAGTAACACTGGAATCACACTAAATACCAAGTGAATATTCGAGGTTAAACGGACACACATAAACACCAATTGATATACTTAATTAACAACATTTTAACACCAAGTGAATTAGTCCATATTACTACAGTGATATTAAACTATACACCAGAAGATAATATACGATTGCGAAGAAGATTTAACCGCAGAAGGGACATATTTATTCCATAAATACTCTGTCAGTGTTAGAAGGTGAACTCCGCGCATGCGCCAGGCGGCCATTTTGACCCAATCTCGTCATCTCAACTAGACAACTGTTTGCTGAACTGGGGTGAATAAAAATTATATATAAACTTTTATTATTAATAATTACCATTATATTGTTTAATTTTAATACATTTTTAGAATTGTAAGTGTTATACTTTCTGACCCTGACCTTCTCTGGCTTTTTATATAATTAACCGTTCGAAGAACCTATTTTTGTAATACAATTGTAAAACTTCTAATATCGACCGACCCTGAGCAAGAACTCGATATCGCTTGTAACTTCGATTAATTAATCGACCAACCTTATTATTGTATTTAATAAACGTATTTGTCTGTTTTTTGGTAAATTGGAGTTGATTTCTCTTATAAAAGGACATAATCATTAATTAACCAAGAAAAATAGATAATCTTTAAAGGCAGTATATGGGAAACTACAACATTTCAAGAGTAAGAAGAAGAGAGCCGTTTTCGCCTAACTTGAAGTTAATTGGATTATCTTTTTAACAAATTTACCGAACAGAAATTTATTACCAAATTAAACACCTTACTATTATAATTATAATTACGATCCACAACCTCAATTTATTCCTATTATTAAGCACATAAATACCTCGAAAATATTTGTTCCGAAATTATTTTTTTTTATAAATATAAATTTAAAATTTATATTTTATTTCAATTTGCTACACAGCAAAATACACTTTATTTAATTGATGGTAATAACATCCCAATTACCAATAACAAAGACCAGGAACTTTACCAAATCGACGATTCCCAGAGCGGAACGTCACTACTGAACATACACACCATAAAAATTATCCTGGATAATATTATACCAGAACACTATACAATTACAATTATAGTAGGGTTGTATTACTAAAGCGAAGGTCAACAGTGAGAGCTTAGAAGACAAGAAGATATTAGCTACGTACTACACATATTATAAATTAAGCTATATTTTGCAATATCGTTTTATTACAAAATCAGCTAGCACAACCAGTGGGACTTACAGGAGAGCACAATCTACATACAGCAACCTTTTATTTATTTTATTATACCCACTCAATCATAGTTATATTATAAAATTGGCGAACCCAACTTGTGGGGCTTGATTACATCAGAATATTGAGAACACCATAGAACAGTAACATCATAGTTATATTACAATATATATATGTTAGGAGTTACGGAAAAAACCAGTGTTACTTAACGCAAACCAGCACAGCTAAGGGGAAACATCAGTTAGGGATATAGTAGTGTATAAGCCCACTAGTTGATATTTTAATTTGTTGTTTCAGAGTCTGGTGATGCTGTGGCGGTGATCCTGAGCTGGCCGCTCAGAGCAGGAGCGTTAAGTACCTGTCTGACTTTATGGTGTTGGGATCTTGACAGAGAAGTCCAGTAAGGTCATTAAGGTGTGGTCACAGTCACTGGACTGAGGGTGAGTTAAATATTTTTTATGTAAACCGTAAAGGGGGTTGTGGCGACATATCCTGACTAATTTCTTTAGGCAGTATGAATGTGTCAATGAGAGTTTTTATGCTTCGGCATAAAACCTCCCATTGAGGGGGTATTGTAACGGGACATTTAGGCCTACCCAGGGTAATAAATAAATTTTATTGTGTTTAATAAAAAGGAAATAAAATTTTATGATGTAATAATAATTTTGGGAGACATAAACGTAAATTCACAATAAAACTCAATTTATTGGAAACAAAATTAGAAAGAATAATTGTAAAATATTATCCATGAATTAAAACGACGCAACAAACCAACATATGGATTTGTGTCAAGGTCAACATACAGACGCAAGAAAAACAGTTACATATTATGTAACAGAACATCAGACCATATTACGTCAGTGTGTACGTCACGCTGGAATCTGGGCGTGTCGGCCTAACCTTATACTGGCGTACTGATACAAGAACTTAGGACAATGGGATTTGGTGAAACAGCCACGCCCACTTCACAAAATAGTGCCGTTCGTCTCATCCCAGTTAAACTTTGCTACTCGAGCCGGCTGGCTGTAAAAAAGAGTTCTAGAATGTAAAATAGTGGGCGCCCACACTAAAATGTGAATACCACATGCACGTATAACTTTTAAAATGTGAAATAACAAATTAAAACCTTGATCAGAGTTAATTAACAGTAAAATTGGTTTAAAAAAAAAACATGAATGCAGTGAAGTTGAAATAGTGGTCTAAGTGGTGTGTGTGGGACAATGTGGCATCTTCAAAACTCATCAGCAGCGGAGTAACAAATGGGGTAAAGTAAAATATTAAAAAGGGCTAAACTAAAATTATAATGTTATTATTGTCTTTTAAAAAATTGAGATCTCTAAGGGTATGGGGTAATAGCGTGTGTGAGAAATATGTTAAACAAAGAAGGCTGGTTTGTGTTTAAATCTAAGTTTGTGTTTAATTTTTTGTCATAGAAATAAAATAATAATTTTATTTGTTCAAGAGGTCTACAAAATCATATAACCAAGATATTGTTTAATGTTAGATTCATAACAGTTAATGGAGGGGAAAAGAATATTTGTTTGTGTATAAAAGAAAGAAATATAATTCATAAATAATAAAAAAATCAATAATGGAAAAGATGTAAGAAAATTAATTTTAATTGATTTCATTTCATGAGTTTGTAGCAAAATCTGCAAGTAGTTAAATGCAGGAAAAGAAGTTTTATGGTTTTACTATGTGTATTATGGAATAAATAAATTTTTTTTGTTCAATGCAAATATGAATTAAACTAATTACTGCAAATAAACCATTCTGATCTCCTGTGTTCACCGAAAAGAAACTGGCCCGAAATGGTAAATACATATATTTTTTCTTGTAGTTGGTACAAATACAAGATGGCGCCCAAAAAAAATGAGAACAACAAACGTGAATAAAAGTAAAATTAATTAAGCTTTAATTATAATAAATAAAGTTATATCACAATTGGCGCCCGAACAGGGACATTTATATAAAGAAATTTATATAAATATAGGCCTACTTGGAGAGCAGAATGGTGGTTTGAAATGAATAAAGTATAAATAAGGTACGTAGGAGGTTACGAGAAGTAACGTAAAGTGTTATGTAAGTAGAATACATTGTTGTGTGATAAGTAGATGTTATATATGTTAGTATTTTGATATAAAAGTAATAATTTTACCATTACAAAATGGAAAATAAAGAGATAAATCTTGAAAACACTCTTACAGAGTCCATGATAATCAATAATGTAGAAGCACAGTCTACTCCAATGACAGCTAGAGTAAAAGAGTTGTCGATGGACGATATGTTTAACCTAATAAGAACAATGTCCGAAAATATAAATAGTAATCTAAATGAATTGAAAGAACAAAATAAAGAACAAAAGAGTGATTCTGATGTTAAATATGATAAAATAAATGTTAAATTTGATGAAATGAATACGCAAAATGTTAAATTTGAAACTAACATGAATAAACGTCTGAATGAGATTGATGAACGTTTTAATACAATTAAAGAACAAATATTAGAATCAATAAGTAGCAATTGCGAGAAAAAGATTGACGATATGAATAAAAATTTAGAAGGTAAATTAAATCAGATAATGAATAAGAAGTTAGGTGACAATGTTATAGTTATGACAAATATTAATAATGACAAAATAATGGAAGAGGTAGTGTTAGATAATAAAGTATTGAATAGTGATGATAATGATGTTAATTACAATTCTGAGAGTATAGTGGGGGTAAAGAATAGTGGAGAAACAGATAAATTAGACGAAAATAAAGACAATCAGATGACAGATAATGAAGTAAGTAGGGGTAAGATTTATAAGAATATAATTGAAAATAGTGATGATGAAGTTTTAGTGGAAGTAGGATGTAATAATGGAATGTTAGTGTGTGTTGATAGGTTAAAGAGAGTGTGTAAAGAGAGTATAGAGGTAGAAGGGTTGCAGAGGGTAGGTTTTCCCAAGTTTTATTGTGAACCAAGGTGTTTACAAACGTTGTTGTTGAAGGGCAGGAGTCCCTTATTATTGGAAGACATGAGGTCTTTGAGTTGTTCCCCGAAATTTTATGAGTTAGTGCCCTCTGTATGGAATGGTAGAGAAAGTGTGATATGGTGTTATGGTGAGAGATATTTAGAGAGAGAGTTGTTTGTAGATAGGGAGATAGAATTATATCAGTTAAAGAGAAATTATAAAGAGTTGAAAGAGAGGTTAGAATTGAAGGAGATAAACAATATGAAATGCTTACCATATATAATGAAGATTGATGATTATTTTGATGATACTGTTGTAAATGATAAACACTTACCTAATGATGTAATTGATGTAGTGGAGGAGTATAATGATAAGATAACTTACCTTGTGGTAACCAAAATTACTGATGGAGACTGGACAAAAATAACTAATGCAGACAAGGTTTATGAAAGAATAAAGAGGAATAATCCTATAAATTATACTGGTATAATAAATGACATAGAAGTAATGGGTTATTATCTAAATGGTCATAATGTAATGTATGTTGACAAGAACGACTTGTATTACAAATATGTAAGACTAATCTATGATGACGGTGGTTAAAATAAAAAATTCAGTGAATGGACATTTTAAGTATTTTAGTTTATGGTAATGACCTGGCTAGATTATGAAATGAAGTGTGGTAAATAAGAAAAGTAATGACATAAAATTGTAAATAAATTTATAGTAAAATTAATTGTGTTTGTGTTGCAACAGGTATTTTATGTAAACAATGTGTGTATGTAGTAGAAATTGATTAATATTTCAGCAGGTTAAATAAATAATGAGAGTTTATAATAAATGAATTGTAATTGTTTTGGAAGAAAGTAATTAAAATAACTTGTGTTTCCAAGAATTGATTTGAGATGAATTAATTGATTAATGATTGTTATACAAATAAATTTTGATAATGACTTTATGAGAGTTAAACTTGATAATAAATAGTGAATAGATATAAAGTTGTAAAAGATAGAATTTGGGTGATAATGATAAATAAGGCATGTGAGTTAGTCAAAGTTAATGTTAAATGGGTGTTAGAGAGAATAAGAGTTGAAATACAAATAATACAGAAAAACGGTATTAGATATTTTAGGGACACAGTAGTGCTAGTGATTATATGTAGAGAAGGTGAGTAATGTAAATGGAGATTAAATAGTTGATGGCGATATTTTGTAGATGAGGGTGATGTTGTAGGGAATGATCAACGTGCGTTGTCGGGCAGGTAGTTGCGAAGGGTTGAAGAGTGTTTGCTGATATTTGGTGGAGGGGCAAAAGGTTATGCATGGAATTGCCAGGTTGGGAACACACATCCTAGTTACAAAGAGGGTATTAGATATTTTATTTTATGAGGAAAATGATTTAAGTGGAATTAGTGTTGGAGGGGGTTATTATTGAGAGATGGGTGTCATGACATGCGAATCTGTTAGTAGTTATTAGAAGGAAGAAGGTGAGTAAGGTTAGATGTATAAATGCCAATTTAATAAATCGAATCATAGTGGATAACTGAAAATCACCCAAACTAATAAATGAGGAAAATAAATAATAGAAAATCATAGTTGACATGTAATAATAAATGAAATGTTATGTAAAAGGAAGGTTAATAACAAAGAAAAATTTTTGGAAAAGTTAATGGTATAGTAAATGATAAATAATTGATGATTAATTAATAGAAGTTCAATTGAAATTAAAATATAACGTCTATAATTTTATATGCAAATGTAAGGATGTAAGGTGTGTAATTTCTGATCAACCTTAAATGTGAATTGTTTGTTTTAATGGAATAATCACAATGTTAATTATGAGTGTATTGTATGTATTATGTTAGTGTAGAAATCTTAAATAAAACCAAACATATAAGAGTTTACCATCTGTGAATTGTAGTAACGGTGTCAGTGTGAGCCTTATATGTCTTTTGGTAGTTTCCCCAAATTTCGGGCGGTCATGGCTTCACCAAATCCTGACCGTGGAATTATGTAAGTAGATTCTAAATTGGTGAACATTGAAACTGACCGGGGGGGGGGGAAGGTGGCGATAGTGCTGTTTTAAGGGTGTGTGAATCATTTTAGTAGGATTACTGGTGTCCTCGGACATCAGTAATGCTAAATTTGGTATATAACGCTGAAACAAGAATGGGGTAGGCAGCGTCTACACCCTAGTTAAAAAATTCAGTTCTTGTGGATGAAAATGGGCGCTACAGTCCACCATAATCAACAATAGAGTGTGTGGAAAGGGAGCTGGCCGTTACAAGCCAGGGGTGTAAACAATAGAGTGTTTATGCAACCAGGTAAATGCCTTGCACGGCTTACCCGTGAGGTGATTTACCTAATTGTAACTGGGATAAAGGAGGGATATTAGATTTTTTTGTAGAAGGAGGTTACTGAATTGTTAGTAATGAGTTGAATATTAGATTGCATTATGTAAATGATATAAAATATGTAGTTGATTTTATGATGTACTTAGATGATTTTATGGAGATGTTTAACCAAGTTTGAGAAAGATATAAGGAAATAATTTGTTTAGATGTAGTTGATTTTGTCATATATAAGAATTTTTAAATGAATTTAATTGTTTTGAGATATTAATCCTAGGAGGAAAGGTATTTGTAATATTGTAATAGGAAATGTTTATTTAAATTCTGATAGAATCAGAGGAATATATTTTGAATTTTAGGAGTAAGATGTAACAAGAGAAGGATATAAAGAATGTTGATATTGAGGCTGGTTGTTTTATATTTTGTTATAATAAATACAATATTTATTCATATATATATGTTAGGAGTTAAGGAAAAAACCAGTGATTGTTAACGCAAACCAGCACAGCTAAGGGGAAACATCAGTTAGGGATATAGTAGTGTATAAGCCCACTAGTTGATATTTTGATTTGTTGTTTCAGAGTCTGGTGATGCTGTGGCGGTGATCCTGAGCTGGCCACTCAGAGCAGGAGCGTTAAGTACCTGTCTGACTTTATGGTGTTGGGATCTCGACAGAGAAGTCCAGTAAGGTCATTAAGGTGTGGTCACAGTCACTGGACTGAGGGTGAGTTAAATATTTTTTATGTAAACCGTAAAGGGGGTTGTGGCGACATATCCTGACTAATTTCTTTAGGCAGTATGAATGTGTCAATGAGAGTTTTTATGCTTCGGCATAAAACCTCCCATTGAGGGGGTATTGTAATGGGACATTTAGGCCTACCCAGGGTAATAAATAAATTTTATTGTGTTTAATAAAAAGGAAATAAAATTTTATGATGTAATAATAATTTTGGGAGACATAAACGTAAATTCACAATAAAACTCAATTTATTGGAAACAAAATTAGAAAGAATAATTGTAAAATATTATCCATGAATTAAAACGACGCAACAAACCAACATATGGATTTGTGTCAAGGTCAACATACAGACGCAAGAAAAACAGTTACATATTATGTAACAGAACATCAGACCATATTACGTCAGTGTGTACGTCACGCTGGAATCTGGGCGTGTCGGCCGAACCTTATACTGGCGTACTGATACAAGAACTTAGGACAATGGGATTTGGTGAAACAGCCACGGCCACTTCACAAAATAGTGCCGTTCGTCTCATCCCAGTTAAACTTTGCTACTCGAGCCGGCCGGCTGTAAAAAAGAGTTCTAGAATGTAAAATAGTGGGCGCCCGCACTAAAATGTGAATACCGCATGCACGTATAACTTTTAAAATGTGAAATAACAAATTAAAACCTTGATCAGAGTTAATTAACAGTAAAATTGGTTTAAAAAAAAAAAAAACATGAATGCAGTGAAGTTGAAATAGTGGTCTAAGTGGTGTGTGTGGGACAATGTGGCATCTTCAAAACTCATCAGCAGCGGAGTAACAAATGGGGTAAAGTAAAATATTAAAAAGGGCTAAACTAAAATTATAATGTTATTATTGTCTTTTAAAAAATTGAGATCTCTAAGGGTATGGGGTAATAGCGTGTGTGCATGTGTGTGAGAAATATGTTAAACAAAGAAGGCTGGTTTGTGTTTAAATCTAAGTTTGCGTTTAATTTTTTGTCATAGAAATAAAATAATAATTTTATTTGTTCAAGAGGTCTACAAAATCATATAACCAAGATATTGTTTAATGTTAGATTCATAACAGGTAATGGAGGGGAAAAGAATATTTGTTTGTGTATAAAAGAAAGAAATATAATTCATAAATAATAAAAAAATCAATAATGGAAAAGATGTAAGAAAATTAATTTTAATTGATTTCATTTCATGAGTTTGTAGCAAAATCTGCAAGTAGTTAAATGCAGGAAAAGAAGTTTTATGGTTTTACTATGTGTATTATGGAATAAATAAAATTTTTTTGTTCAATGCAAATATGAATTAACTAATTACTGCAAATAAACCATTCTGATCTCCTGTGTTCACCGAAAAGAAACTGGCCCGAAATGGTAAGTACATATATTTTTTCTTGTAGTTGGTACAAATACAAGATGGCGCCCAAAAAAATGAGAACAACAAACGTGAATAAAAGTAAAATTAATTAAGCTTTAATTATAATAAATAAAGTTATATCACAATTGGCGCCCGAACAGGGACATTTATATAAAGAAATTTATATAAATATAGGCCTACTTGGAGAGCAGAATGGTGGTTTGAAATGAATAAAGTATAAATAAGGTACGTAGGAGGTTACGAGAAGTAACGTAAAGTGTTATGTAAGTAGAATACATTGTTGTGTGATAAGTAGATGTTATATATGTTAGTATTTTGATATAAAAGTAATAATTTTACCATTACAAAATGGAAAATAAAGAGATAAATCTTGAAAACACTCTTACAGAGTCCATGATAATCAATAATGTAGAAGCACAGTCTACTCCAATGACAGCTAGAGTAAAAGAGTTGTCGATGGACGATATGTTTAACCTAATAAGAACAATGTCCGAAAATATAAATAGTAATCTAAATGAATTGAAAGAACAAAATAAAGAACAAAAGAGTGATTCTGATGTTAAATATGATAAAATAAATGTTAAATTTGATGAAATGAATACGCAAAATGTTAAATTTGAAACTAACATGAATAAACGTCTGAATGAGATTGATGAACGTTTTAATACAATTAAAGAACAAATATTAGAATCAATAAGTAGCAATTGCGAGAAAAAGATTGACGATATGAATAAAAATTTAGAAGGTAAATTAAATCAGATAATGAATAAGAAGTTAGGTGACAATGTTATAGTTATGACAAATATTAATAATGACAAAATAATGGAAGAGGTAGTGTTAGATAATAAAGTATTGAATAGTGATGATAATGATGTTAATTACAATTCTGAGAGTATAGTGGGGGTAAAGAATAGTGGAGAAACAGATAAATTAGACGAAAATAAAGACAATCAGATGACAGATAATGAAGTAAGTAGGGGTAAGATTTATAAGAATATAATTGAAAATAGTGATGATGAAGTTTTAGTGGAAGTAGGATGTAATAATGGAATGTTAGTGTGTGTTGATAGGTAAAAGAGAGTGTGTAAAGAGAGTATAGAGGTAGAAGGGTTGCAGAGGGTAGGTTTTCCCAAGTTTTATTGTGAACCAAGGTGTTTACAAACGTTGTTGTTGAAGGGCAGGAGTCCCTTATTATTGGAAGACATGAGGTCTTTGAGTTGTTCCCCGAAATTTTATGAGTTAGTGCCCTCTGTATGGAATGGTAGAGAAAGTGTGATATGGTGTTATGGTGAGAGATATTTAGAGAGAGAGTTGTTTGTAGATAGGGAGATAGAATTATATCAGTTAAAGAGAAATTATAAAGAGTTGAAAGAGAGGTTAGAATTGAAGGAGATAAACAATATGAAATGCTTACCATATATAATGAAGATTGATGATTATTTTGATGATACTGTTGTAAATGATAAACACTTACCTAATGATGTAATTGATGTAGTGGAGGAGTATAATGATAAGATAACTTACCTTGTGGTAACCAAAATTACTGATGGAGACTGGACAAAAATAACTAATGCAGACAAGGTTTATGAAAGAATAAAGAGGAATAATCCTATAAATTATACTGGTATAATAAATGACATAGAAGTAATGGGTTATTATCTAAATGGTCATAATGTAATGTATGTTGACAAGAACGACTTGTATTACAAATATGTAAGACTAATCTATGATGACGGTGGTTAAAATAAAAAATTCAGTGAATGGACATTTTAAGTATTTTAGTTTATGGTAATGACCTGGCTAGATTATGAAATGAAGTGTGGTAAATAAGAAAAGTAATGACATAAAATTGTAAATAAATTTATAGTAAAATTAATTGTGTTTGTGTTGCAACAGGTATTTTATGTAAACAATGTGTGTATGTAGTAGAAATTGATTAATATTTCAGCAGGTTAAATAAATAATGAGAGTTTATAATAAATGAATTGTAATTGTTTTGGAAGAAAGTAATTAAAATAACTTGTGTTTCCAAGAATTGATTTGAGATGAATTAATTGATTAATGATTGTTATACAAATAAATTTTGATAATGACTTTATGAGAGTTAAACTTGATAATAAATAGTGAATAGATATAAAGTTGTAAAAGATAGAATTTGGGTGATAATGATAAATAAGGCATGTGAGTTAGTCAAAGTTAATGTTAAATGGGTGTTAGAGAGAATAAGAGTTGAAATACAAATAATACAGAAAAACGGTATTAGATATTTTAGGGACACAGTAGTGCTAGTGATTATATGTAGAGAAGGTGAGTAATGTAAATGGAGATTAAATAGTTGATGGCGATATTTTGTAGATGAGGGTGATGTTGTAGGGAATGATCAACGTGCGTTGTCGGGCAGGTAGTTGCGAAGGGTTGAAGAGTGTTTGCTGATATTTGGTGGAGGGGCAAAAGGTTATGCATGGAATTGCCAGGTTGGGAACACACATCCTAGTTACAAAGAGGGTATTAGATATTTTATTTTATGAGGAAAATGATTTAAGTGGAATTAGTGTTGGAGGGGGTTATTATTGAGAGATGGGTGTCATGACATGCGAATCTGTTAGTAGTTATTAGAAGGAAGAAGGTGAGTAAGGTTAGATGTATAAATGCCAATTTAATAAATCGAATCATAGTGGATAACTGAAAATCACCCAAACTAATAAATGAGGAAAATAAATAATAGAAAATCATAGTTGACATGTAATAATAAATGAAATGTTATGTAAAAGGAAGGTTAATAACAAAGAAAAATTTTTGGAAAAGTTAATGGTATAGTAAATGATAAATAATTGATGATTAATTAATAGAAGTTCAATTGAAATTAAAATATAACGTCTATAATTTTATATGCAAATGTAAGGATGTAAGGTGTGTAATTTCTGATCAACCTTAAATGTGAATTGTTTGTTTTAATGGAATAATCACAATGTTAATTATGAGTGTATTGTATGTATTATGTTAGTGTAGAAATCTTAAATAAAACCAAACATATAAGAGTTTACCATCTGTGAATTGTAGTAACGGTGTCAGTGTGAGCCTTATATGTCTTTTGGTAGTTTCCCCAAATTTCGGGCGGTCATGGCTTCACCAAATCCTGACCGTGGAATTATGTAAGTAGATTCTAAATTGGTGAACCTTGAAACTGACCGGGGGGGGGGAAGGTGGCGATAGTGCTGTTTTAAGGGTGTGTGAATCATTTTAGTAGGATTACTGGTGTCCTCGGACATCAGTAATGCTAAATTTGGTATATAACGCTGAAACAAGAATGGGGTAGGCAGCGTCTACACCCTAGTTAAAAAATTCAGTTCTTGTGGATGAAAATGGGCGCTACAGTCCACCATAATCAACAATAGAGTGTGTGGAAAGGGAGCTGGCCGTTACAAGCCAGGGGTGTAAACAATAGAGTGTTTATGCAACCAGGTAAATGCCTTGCACGGCTTACCCGTGAGGTGATTTACCTAATTGTAACTGGGATAAAGGAGGGATATTAGATTTTTTTGTAAAAGGAGGTTACTGAATTGTTAGTAATGAGTTGAATATTAGATTGCATTATGTAAATGATATAAAATATGTAGTTGATTTTATGATGTACTTAGATGATTTTATGGAGATGTTTAACCAAGTTTGAGAAAGATATAAGGAAATAATTTGTTTAGATGTAGTTGATTTTGTCATATATAAGAATTTTTAAATGAATTTAATTGTTTTGAGATATTAATCCTAGGAGGAAAGGTATTTGTAATATTGGAATTGGAAATGTTTATTTAAATTCTGATAGAATCAGAGGAATATATTTTGAATTTTAGGAGTAAGATGTAACAAGAGAAGGGTATAAAGAATGTTGATATTGAGGCTGGTTGTTTTATATTTTGTTATAATAAATACAATATTTATTCATATATATATGTTAGGAGTTAAGGAAAAAACCAGTGATTGTTAACGCAAACCAGCACAGCTAAGGGGAAACATCAGTTAGGGATATAGTAGTGTATAAGCCCACTAGTTGATATTTTGATTTGTTGTTTCAGAGTCTGGTGATGCTGTGGCGGTGATCCTGAGCTGGCCACTCAGAGCAGGAGCGTTAAGTACCTGTCTGACTTTATGGTGTTGGGATCTCGACAGAGAAGTCCAGTAAGGTCATTAAGGTGTGGTCACAGTCACTGGACTGAGGGTGAGTTAAATATTTTTTATGTAAACCGTAAAGGGGGTTGTGGCGACATATCCTGACTAATTTCTTTAGGCAGTATGAATGTGTCAATGAGAGTTTTTATGCTTCGGCATAAAACCTCCCATTGAGGGGGTATTGTAATGGGACATTTAGGCCTACCCAGGGTAATAAATAAATTTTATTGTGTTTAATAAAAAGGAAATAAAATTTTATGATGTAATAATAATTTTGGGAGACATAAACATAAATTCACAATAAAACTCAATTTATTGGAAACAAAATTAGAAAGAATAATTGTAAAATATTATCCATGAATTAAAACGACGCAACAAACCAACATATGGATTTGTGTCAAGGTCAACATACAGACGCAAGAAAAACAGTTACATATTATGTAACAGAACATCAGACCATATTACGTCAGTGTGTACGTCACGCTGGAATCTGGGCGTGTCGGCCGAACCTTATACTGGCGTACTGATACAAGAACTTAGGACAATGGGATTTGGTGAAACAGCCACGGCCACTTCAC
The DNA here is from genome assembly GCA_034769895.1 of Magicicada septendecula. Lineage (NCBI taxonomy): Eukaryota > Metazoa > Arthropoda > Insecta > Hemiptera > Cicadidae > Magicicada > Magicicada septendecula. Next base: position 194,801,811 of record CM068368.1, on the reverse strand, counting down.
AAAATAGTGCCGTTCGTCTCATCCCAGTTAAACTTTGCTACTCGAGCCGGCCGGCTGTAAAAAAGAGTTCTAGAATGTAAAATAGTGGGCGCCCGCACTAAAATGTGAATACCGCATGCACGTATAACTTTTAAAATGTGAAATAACAAATTAAAACCTTGATCAGAGTTAATTAACAGTAAAATTGGTTTAAAAAAAAAAAAAACATGAATGCAGTGAAGTTGAAATAGTGGTCTAAGTGGTGTGTGTGGGACAATGTGGCATCTTCAAAACTCATCAGCAGCGGAGTAACAAATGGGGTAAAGTAAAATATTAAAAAGGGCTAAACTAAAATTATAATGTTATTATTGTCTTTTAAAAAATTGAGATCTCTAAGGGTATGGGGTAATAGCGTGTGTGCATGTGTGTGAGAAATATGTTAAACAAAGAAGGCTGGTTTGTGTTTAAATCTAAGTTTGCGTTTAATTTTTTGTCATAGAAATAAAATAATAATTTTATTTGTTCAAGAGGTCTACAAAATCATATAACCAAGATATTGTTTAATGTTAGATTCATAACAGGTAATGGAGGGGAAAAGAATATTTGTTTGTGTATAAAAGAAAGAAATATAATTCATAAATAATAAAAAAATCAATAATGGAAAAGATGTAAGAAAATTAATTTTAATTGATTTCATTTCATGAGTTTGTAGCAAAATCTGCAAGTAGTTAAATGCAGGAAAAGAAGTTTTATGGTTTTACTATGTGTATTATGGAATAAATAAAATTTTTTTGTTCAATGCAAATATGAATTAACTAATTACTGCAAATAAACCATTCTGATCTCCTGTGTTCACCGAAAAGAAACTGGCCCGAAATGGTAAGTACATATATTTTTTCTTGTAGTTGGTACAAATACAAGATGGCGCCCAAAAAAATGAGAACAACAAACGTGAATAAAAGTAAAATTAATTAAGCTTTAATTATAATAAATAAAGTTATATCACAATTGGCGCCCGAACAGGGACATTTATATAAAGAAATTTATATAAATATAGGCCTACTTGGAGAGCAGAATGTTGGTTTGAAATGAATAAAGTATAAATAAGGTACGTAGGAGGTTACGAGAAGTAACGTAAAGTGTTATGTAAGTAGAATACATTGTTGTGTGATAAGTAGATGTTATATATGTTAGTATTTTGATATAAAGGTAATAATTTTGCCATTACAAAATGGAAAATAAAGAGATAAATCTTGAAAACACTCTTACAGAGTCCATGATAATCAATAATGTAGAAGCACAGTCTACTCCAATGACAGCTAGAGTAAAAGAGTTGTCGATGGACGATATGTTTAACCTAATAAGAACAATGTCCGAAAATATAAATAGTAATCTAAATGAATTGAAAGAACAAAATAAAGAACAAAAGAGTGATTCTGATGTTAAATATGATAAAATAAATGTTAAATTTGATGAAATGAATACGCAAAATGTTAAATTTGAAACTAACATGAATAAACGTCTGAATGAGATTGATGAACGTTTTAATACAATTAAAGAACAAATATTAGAATCAATAAGTAGCAATTGCGAGAAAAAGATTGACGATATGAATAAAAATTTAGAAGGTAAATTAAATCAGATAATGAATAAGAAGTTAGGTGACAATGTTATAGTTATGACAAATATTAATAATGACAAAATAATGGAAGAGGTAGTGTTAGATAATAAAGTATTGAATAGTGATGATAATGATGGTAATTACAATTCTGAGAGTATAGTGGGGGTAAAGAATAGTGGAGAAACAGATAAATTAGACGAAAATAAAGACAATTAGATGACAGATAATGAAGTAAGTAGGGGTAAGATTTATAAGAATATAATTGAAAATAGTGATGATGAAGTTTTAGTGGAAGTAGGATGTAATAATGGAATGTTAGTGTGTGTTGATGGGTTAAAGAGAGTGTGTAAAGAGAGTATAGAGGTAGAAGGGTTGCAGAGGGTAGGTTTTCCCAAGGTTTATTGTGAACCAAGGTGTTTACAAACGTTGTTGTTGAAGGGCAGGAGTCCCTTATTATTGGAAGACATGAGGTCTTTGAGTTGTTCCCCAAAATTTTATGAGTTAGTGCCCTCTGTATGGAATGGTAGAGAAAGTGTGATATGGTGTTATGGTGAGAGATATTTAGAGAGAGAGTTGTTTGTAGATAGGGAGATAGAATTATATCAGTTAAAGAGAAATTATAAAGAGTTGAAAGAGAGGTTAGAGTCGAAGGAGATAAACAATATGAAATGCTTACCATATATAATGAAGATTGATGATTATTTTGATGATACTGTTGTAAATGATAAACACTTACCTAATGATGTAATTGATGTAGTGGAGGAGTATAATGATAAGATAACTTACCTTGTGGTAACCAAAATTACTGATGGAGACTGGACAAAAATAACTAATGCAGACAAGGTTTATGAAAGAATAAAGAGGAATAATCCTATAAATTATACTGGTATAATAAATGACACAGAAGTAATGGGTTATTATCTAAATGGTCATAATGTAATGTATGTTGACAAGAACGACTTGTATTACAAATATGTAAGACTAATCTATGATGACGGTGGTTAAAATAAAAAATTCAGTGAATGGACATTTTAAGTATTTTAGTTTATGGTAATGACCTGGCTAGATTATGAAATGAAGTGTGGTAAATAAGAAAAGTAATGACATAAAATTGTAAATAAATTTATAGTAAAATTAATTGTGTTTGTGTTGCAACAGGTATTTTATGTAAACAATGTGTGTATGTAGTAGAAATTGATTAATATTTCAGCAGGTTAAATAAATAATGAGAGTTTATAATAAATGAATTGTAATTGTTTTGGAAGAAAGTAATTAAAATAACTTGTGTTTCCAAGAATTGATTTGAGATGAATTAATTGATTAATGATTGTTATACAAATAAATTTTGATAATGACTTTATGAGAGTTAAACTTGATAATAAATAGTGAATAGATATAAAGTTGTAAAAGATAGAATTTGGGTGATAATGATAAATAAGGCATGTGAGTTAGTCAAAGTTAATGTTAAATGGGTGTTAGAGAGAATAAGAGTTGAAATACAAATAATACAGAAAAACGGTATTAGATATTTTAGGGACACAGTAGTGCTAGTGATTATATGTAGAGAAGGTGAGTAATGTAAATGGAGATTAAATAGTTGATGGTGATATTTTGTAGATAAGGGTGATGTAGGGAATGATCAACGTGCGTTGTCGGGCAGGTAGTTGCGAAGGGTTGAAGAGTGTTTGCTGATATTTGGTGGAGGGGCAACAGGTTATGCATGGAATTGCCAGGTTGGGAACACACATCCTAGTTACAAAGAGGGTATTAGATATTTTATTTTATGAGGAAAATGATTTAAGTGGAATTAGTGTTGGAGGGGGTTATTATTGAGAGATGGGTGTCATGACATGCTAATCTGTTAGTAGTTATTAGAAGGAAGAAGGTGAGTAAGGTTAGATGTATAAATGCCAATTTAATAAATCGAATCATAGTGGATAACTGAAAATCACCCAACCTAATAAATGAGGAAAATAAATAATAGAAAATCATAGTTGACATGTAATAATAAATGAAATGTTATGTAAAAGGAAGGTTAATAACAAAGAAAAATTTTTGGAAAAGTTAATGGTATAGTAAATGATAAATAATTGATGATTAATTAATAGAAGTTCAATTGAAATTAAAATATAACGTCTATAATTTTATATGCAAATGTAAGGATGTAAGGTGTGTAATTTCTGATCAACCTTAAATGTGAATTGTTTGTTTTAATGGAATAATCACAATGTTAATTATGAGTGTATTGTATGTATTATGTAAGTGTAGAAATCTTAAATAAAACCAAACATATAAGAGTTTACCATCTGTGAATTGTAGTAACGGTGTCAGTGTGAGCCTTATATGTCTTTTGGTAGTTTCCCCAAATTGTAACATGGCATTTTGGCCTACCTGAAGCAATCTAAAGGAATTTGTATATTTTTTGTAATAAATGAATAAAAATCTTCAATTTTGAATAAAATACAAAACTGAGGTAAATTTGTTATTTGGAGCGATGGCGACGATGGCAGCACTGCTTGAGACGGTGAAGACAATATTATTATTCGATCATATTTTGTAAAACAGCTTCAACCGACGCAGAATTAATAAACTGCCACTGTGTCAAGGTCAGACAATGACGAACACGACACCAGTAAACACATTATGTAATGGTAAACAAGTTATGTAACAGTGTCAGACCATCTGACGTCAGCAACTTACATAATGTTGCTATGCAGGGTGTGTCACGCCAGCAACATTGTGACACACAACAGAACAAAGTAGTCGGCATATAACTTCTGAACATATAAGACGCTAATAACTGTGCGTCGCCGGTTCGCCGGTATTAGGCGAAGTTTTGGTGTTCGCCGGCTGTGCGTGATTTCGCCCGCATACTGCATATAAAATGTGTATAAAACATTAAAAATGTAAAATAACAAAATTAACTTTCATTAGAGTGGCTAACAACTAAAATTCTTCTTCAAAACATGTAAATTTAGTGCGAAATAACAACGGTAGTGCGTGCACGAGGAGTCATCTGATGAACGTACATAGAAGGATCATAAAAGGAAAGTAAAAATTAATACAATCTTTATTAAAATCTTGCAAGTCCCCTATTCTAATATAAAATGACCTCATTAAGGGGAATATAAAATGTAACACAAGAATGTGTGTGTGCGTGAGTATGTAAAAAATATATTTAAACAAAGAAGTGCTGGTTTCGTAATTTGGTATAATAATCTTATATAGTAGTTAAGTTCATTTGATTTCTTGTTTACAATTAACTAAATAATGAGTTGTTTTTTTTTTAAATTGAGCCTCGTGGCCAAAATATAATCACAATATTATAATGAAATGGGAGTTTGGCAAATAAAATGAAAAGCATTCATTAACCATGAATGTGTGTTGATAATTTGCGTTAACCTATTTCTCTCTGCTAATGAGTACACCTGACGAGATCCTGGAATTTCACGAGAAGTTTAAACAATCAAATTACACAGTAATAAATTTATTTTAAAGCTAGTATCGCTTCAATGGCGCCCGAACAGGGACTTTGAAAAATTGAGTTAACAATTTTACAAACAGGTCGAAAAAATGGCAGAGGGAAATATGAACGCAGATTTAGGTAGAGGTAGCGTAGAAGAATCAATTTTAAATGTCACACAAGATCATATGATAACAACCAATGATTTTGTTGGTGAAAGTGTTGAAACAAATGTAGACGAAACTGTAGTAGCGGGGAGTAGTAGAGACGAGGGGGTAAATATATTTAACCAATTAGCATTGATGATGGAGATGATGTCAGGAGTGAAAAATGAAATGTCAGGAATGAAAACTGAGATTAAATCAGAAGTAAATTCTATAAATGTTAAACTAACTGATTTAAATAACGAGTTCATAAATGTGAGGAGCGAATTGAGAGCGAGTGAAATAAGTATGAATAGCCGTTTGGAAAGTATGAATGAGACTATTATTGGAATGAGAGATGAACTGACTAGTGTTATAAATAATGTACAAGACGAAATGAGAAACGATAGAAAAATATTTAACGAAAAACAAAAAGAAAAAATGTTAGAGACAAATCAAAAATTTGACACATTGACAAGTAAATGTAATGATAAAATCAAAAAGCCAAATGACAAAATGGACTGTAATGTTCAATGTTTAATTGATGAGTGTGAGCAAAGTGAAATACAAGAAAATATAAAAGATGCATTCAAAAGTAATTGTGAACAAGTTGATGCAATTAAAATTAATGTAACTAGCTTAAGGAATAAACAAGCAGAACATGAGTGTGAAATAATTAAAGTCAGAGAAGACTTAAATGTAACCATTAATCAGATATTAACTAATGTGAGTGTGAGAGATTTATATAGAGAGTTGTATGCAGAGCGAGAAATAGAATTGTATAAGTTAAAGAGAAATTATTATGAGTTAGAGAGAAAGTGGAAAGAGAGAATAGAGTATGTGGGGCAGAAGGTAAATTTTCCTATTAATTTTTCTGAACCAAGTGTTCACAAGTGTTGTGTAAGAAGGGAAAGAGTCCCGTATTGATGTTGTATAATGTTGTACCCTCTGTCTGTAATAATGATGTTGAAAGTATGATTTGGTATTGTGGTGAGAGAGATATAAGTGGAGAATGGTATGTTAATAAAGTAACAGAATTATATAATGTGAATCGAAAGTATGACGCATGGAGAGAAAGTTTAAAAGTGTACTTGAAGAATAATGAATATAATGATCTGACAAAAGTAATTAAACCAATCATGAATGTATTTACCGATGGAGACTGGACAATAATAACTTATGTTGACAAGTTGTATGAAATATTAATAGGGAATAACCCTATCAATTATAATGATATAATGAATGGAATGGAATAAAGGTAATGGATGATTATTATAATGATAGTAATAACAAATTGAGTGTGTATAACAATGAAGCATGCTACAAATACATTAGATATATATATAACGATGGAGGTTGAACTAAAATATCAGTGTATAGATGTTGGTAAATACTGTAAATTTTGGTAATGACCTTGTTGATTTGGACATATGAAGCGTGAAACAATTGAACAGTTCTTGAGGAATGATTTGTAAATAATTTGTGAATTCATTTGTGTATATATATTATTAATATTTTGCAGTTTACATAAATAATTATGAAGACAATAATTGATGCTTTGTAAATTTGATAATAATTGAAATATGTTGTGTTTAATAATCAATTGAAGTGAATAATTTGAGATAGTTAAATATTGTGATTTAATGTTGTATGATTGAATTTTTATTTCAAAATGAAATTTCAATTTCAATTTAATAACATAAAGGTTAAAAATAAATGTTAATAATAATTTTGAAATTTTAAGAAATTCTTCCTATTGTATGACGGTCCATATGAGGTTAGCCAAGTGAAAATGGAGAATGCTTATATTTTAATAGATTTGCAAACTCGAGAAATAAAGGGAACTTATAATGTGACCCAATTAAAAAAGTATTATCTAGCTGAGTGATGATGGATGTATTTATAAATATTAATATTTTTCATACATAAACAGACATTTTTATATTCTATTATTATAAATTGTTACTATTGTTTATACACACATTATGTATTTTATGTAAATGGACATTAAGATAGTTAAGAAAGAAATGTATTAGTTAAAACACCACCAAGACTAGAAATGTCATGTAATTTAAATTATTAATTTTAATTTTAAAAAGCATATTATACTTGTGATTCCCCAAATTTTCGGGCGGTCACGGCCTCACCGAACCCTGACCGTGGAATTGGTTTAGCTTTAACAGCTATGGTTGGGGCACATTACGATTACGCGCTGACCATAACTGGCCATAGCTGTTATCGTTGTAAAGGTGTACTTTGAAATTGATGGGGGGTGAAATTAAGGGGAATCACCAAACTTATGGAACAGCGGCTGCCACTCTGCCCGCGTAGGGGTAGCAGAGACAGGTGGTAGAACCGTATTAGGGGCGCATAATTATAGACAAAGATATGATGATATCTATACATTTTCAAATGTAACGCAGAAGCAAGGACACGGAGATGTCACATTCCTCCATAACTTCAGTCCTTGTGGACGCAACTGGACGCCACAGTCCAGGGGGGGTCATAGTGTGTGTGGCTGGGAGGTTACCCAAGGTGGGTAACGATTTAAAAATTTTTTTGTTGCATTTTAGTAATGATGACTCGCTATTAAATACTTTTATTAAAATTTGAAAAAATAGATGCACTAGATATTCTATATATTGTGTTTATTATGTCCTATTGAGTTGATTGCAGGTAGTATGTTAGGAATAAGAATTATAAAACTATAATAATAAGTTTTGTGTTTAAAGATTTTTACAAAAAATGAAATAAATGTATGATAGTTGAAATTTCACAAAAAAAAAAAAAAAAAAAAATTGAGAAACGAATTAATAAAAGTAAAGTGAGTTTAAAGGATAATTTTATGATTTTATATGCAAATTTAATGATGTAAAGTATGTAACAGTTTGAATACAAATTGTTTATTTTAAGATGATAATGCCAAGGTGAATTATTAATGTACTATGTTTTCTTATGTTATACTGTGTTTGTTAGTATAAGAGAATTTTATGAATTTAGATATTTTAAATGCATTTTAAATCGGGGATGAGATAAATGTAATATGATAATGGGAATGTTTATTTAAATTCTGATGGGAATCAGGGCAATAATTTTAAATTTTGGAATAAAGTTAATAAGAGAAAGTAGATGGAATTTTAAAAGAGGTATCATATTGTTGGTAGGTATTCTGATATGTTAGAAATAAGTAAAAACAAAACCAGTGCTTCTTAGCGCAAACCAGCACCGCTAGGGGGAAACAAATCAGTTGGGGATATGGTGTTGTATAAGGCCACTATTTAATATTTAATTTGTTGCTTCAGTGTTGGGTGATGCTGTGGCGGCGGACCTGAGCTGGCCAGCGCGTCAGAGCAGGGGCGTTGACTATCTGTCTGACTCTACGGTGTTGGGATCTCGAGAGAGAGAAGTCCAGTATTGTCATGCAGATGCGGTCACAGTCACCAGACCAAGGGTGAGTTGATTATATTTTTTGTAAACTATACGGGGGGTTATGGCGACATATCCTGGCTGATCCCTTTAGCAAGTATGAATGTGTCAATGAGGTTTTTTATGCTTCGGCATAAAATATCTCATTGAGGGGGGTATTGTAACATGGCATTTTGGCCTACCTGAAGCAATCTAAAGAAATTTGTATATTTTTTGTAATAAATGAATAAAAATCTTCAATTTTGAATAAAATACAAAACTGAGGTAAATTTGTTATTTGGAGCGATCGCGACGATGGCAGCACTGCTTGAGACGGTGAAGACAATATTATTATTCGATGATATTTTGTAAAACAGCTTCAACCAACGCAGAATTAATAAACTGCCACTGTGTCAAGGTCAGACAATGACGAACACGAAACCAGTAAACACATTATGTAACGGTAAACAAGTTATGTAACAGTGTCAGACCATCTGACGTCAGCAACTTACATAACGTTGCTATGCAGGGTGTGTCACGCCAGCAACATTGTGACACACAACAGAACAAAGTAGTCGGCATATAACTTCTGAACATATAAGACGCTAATAACTGTGCGTCGCCGGTTCGCCGGTATTAGGCGAAGTTTTGGTGTTCGCCGGCTGTGCGTGATTTCGCCCGCATACTGCATATAAAATGTGTATAAAACATTAAAAATGTAAAATAACAAAATTAACTTTCATTAGAGTGGCTAACAACTAAAATTCTTCTTCAAAACATGTAAATTTAGTGTGAAATAACAACGGTAGTGCGTGCACGAGGAGTCATCTGATGAACGTACATAGAAGGATCATAAAAGGAAAGTAAAAATTAATACAATCTTTATTAAAATCTTGCAAGTCCCCTATTCTAATATAAAATGACCTCATTAAGGGGAATATAAAATGTAACACAAGAATGTGTGTGTGCGTGAGTATGTAAAAAATATATTTAAACAAAGAAGTGCTGGTTTCGTAATTTGGTATAATAATCTTATATAGTAGTTAAGTTCATTTGATTTCTTGTTTACAATTAACTAAATAATGAGTTGTTTTTTTTTTTAATTGAGCCTCGTGGCCAAAATATAATCACAATATTATAATGAAATGGGAGTTTGGCAAATAAAATGAAAAGCGTTCATTAACCATGAATGTGTGTTGATAATTTGCGTTAACCTATTTCTCTCTGCTAATGAGTACACCTGACGAGATCCTGGAATTTCACGAGAAGTTTAAACAATCAAATTACACAGTAATAAATTTATTTTAAAGCTAGTATCGCTTAAAAATTTCGGGCGGTCATGGCTTCACCGAATCCTGACCGTGGAATTATGTAAGTAGATTCTAAATTGGTGAACATTGAAACTGACCGGGGGGGAAGGTGGCGATAGTGCTGTTTTAAGGGTGTGTGAATCATTTTAGTAGGATTACTGGTGTCCTCGGACATCAGTAATGCTAAATTTGGTATATAACGCTGAAACAAGAATGGGGTAGGCAGCATCTACACCCTAGTTAAAAAATTCAGTTCTTGTGGATGAAAATGGGCGCTACAGTCCACCATAATCAACAATAGAGTGTGTGGAAAGGGAGCTGGCCGTTACAAGCCAGGGGTGTAAACAATTGAGTGTTTATGCAACCAGGTAAATGCCTTGCACGGCTTACCCGTGAGGTGATTTACCTAATTGTAACTGGGATAAAGGAGGGATATTAGATTTTTTTGTAGAAGGAGGTTACTGAATTGTTAGTAATGAGTTGAATATTAGATTGCATTATGTAAATGATATAAAATATGTAGTTGATTTTATGATGTACTTAGATGATTTTATGGAGATGTTTAACCAAGTTTGAGAAAGATATAAGGAAATAATTTGTTTAGATGTAGTTGATTTTGTCATATATAAGAATTTTTAAATGAATTTAATTGTTTTGAGATATTAATCCTAGGAGGAAAGGTATTTGTAATATTGTAATGGGGAATGTTTATTTAAATTCTGATAGAATCAGAGGAATATATTTTGAATTTTAGGAGTAAGATGTAACAAGAGAAGGGTATAAAAAATGTTGATATTGAGGCTGGTTGTTTTATATTTTGTTATAATAAATACAATATTTATTCATATATATATGTTAGGAGTTAAGGAAAAAACCAGTGTTTCTTAACGCAAACCAGCACAGCTAAGGGGAAACATCAGTTAGGGATATAGTAGTGTATAAGCCCACTAGTTGATATTTTGATTTGTTGTTTCAGAGTCTGGTGATGCTGTGGCGGTGATCCTGAGCTGGCTGCTCAGAGCAGGAGCGTTAAGTACCTGTCTGACTTTATGGTGTTGGGATCTCGACAGAGAAGTCCAGTAAGGTCATTAAGGTGTGGTCACAGTCACTGGACTGAGGGTGAGTTAAATATTTTTTATGTAAACCGTAAAGCGGGTTGTGGCGACATATCCTGACTAATTTCTTTAGGCAGTATGAATGTGTCAATGAGAGTTTTTATGCTTCGGCATAAAACCTCCCATTGAGGGGGTATTGTAACGGGACATTTAGGCCTACCCAGGGTAATAAATAAATTTTATTGTGTTTAATAAAAAGGAAATAAAATTTTATGATGTAATAATAATTTTGGGAGACATAAACGTAAATTCACAATAAAACTCAATTTATTGGAAACAAAATTAGAAAGAATAATTGTAAAATATTATCCATGAATTAAAACGACGCAACAAACCAACATATGGATTTGTGTCAAGGTCAACATACAGACGCAAGAAAAACAGTTACATATTATGTAACAGAACATCAGACCATATTACGTCAGTGTGTACGTCACGCTGGAATCTGGGCGTGTCGGCCGAACCTTATACTGGCGTACTGATACAAGAACTTAGGACAATGGGATTTGGTGAAACAGCCACGGCCACTTCACAAAATAGTGCCGTTCGTCTCATCCCAGTTAAACTTTGCTACTCGAGCCGGCCGGCTGTAAAAAAGAGTTCTAGAATGTAAAATAGCGGGCGCCCGCACTAAAATGTGAATACCGCATGCACGTACAACTTTTAAAATGTGAAATAACAAATTAAAACCTTGATCAGAGTTAATTAACAGTAAAATTGGTTTAAAAAAACATGAATGCAGTGAAGTTGAAATAGTGGTCTAAGTGGTGTGTGTGGGACAATGTGGCATCTTCAAAACTCATCAGCAGCGGAGTAACAAATGGGGTAAAGTAAAATATTAAAAAGGGCTAAACTAAAATTATAATGTTATTATTGTCTTTTAAAAAATTGAGATCTCTAAGGGTATGGGGTAATAGCGTGTGTGCATGTGTGTGAGAAATATGTTAAACAAAGAAGGCTGGTTTGTGTTTAAATCTAAGTTTGCATTTAATTTTTTGTCATAGAAATAAAATAATAATTTTATTTGTTCAAGAGGTCTACAAAATCATATAACCAAGCTATTGTTTAATGTTAGATTCATAACAGGTAATGGAGGGGAAAAGAATATTTGTTTGTGTATAAAAGAAAGAAATATAATTCATAAATAATAAAAAAATCAATAATGGAAAAGATGTAAGAAAATTAATTTTAATTGATTTCGAGTTTGTAGCAAAATCTGCAAGTAGTTAAATGCAGGAAAAGAAGTTTTATGGTTTTACTATGTGTATTATGGAATAAATAAAATTTTTTTGTTCAATGCAAATATGAATTAAACTAATTACTGCAAATAAACCATTCTGATCTCCTGTGTTCACCGAAAAGAAACTGGCCCGAAATGGTAAGTACATATATTTTTTCTTGTAGTTGGTACAAATACAAGATGGCGCCCAAAAAAATGAGAACAACAAACATGAATAAAAGTAAAATTAATTAAGCTTTAATTATAATAAATAAAGTTATATCACAATTGGCGCCCGAACAGGGACATTTATATAAAGAAATTTATATAAATATAGGCCTACTTGGAGAGCAGAATGGTGGTTTGAAATGAATAAAGTATAAATAAGGTACGTAGGAGGTTACGAGAAGTAACGTAAAGTGTTATGTAAGTAGAATACATTGTTGTGTGATAAGTAGATGTTATATATGTTAGTATTTTGATATAAAAGTAATAATTTTACCATTACAAAATGGAAAATAAAGAGATAAATCTTGAAAACACTCTTACAGAGTCCATGATAATCAACAATGTAGAAGCACAGTCTACTCCAATGACAGCTAGAGTAAAAGAGTTGTCGATGGACGATATGTTTAACCTAATAAGAACAATGTCCGAAAATATAAATAGTAATCTAAATGAATTGAAAGAACAAAATAAAGAACAAAAGAGTGATTCTGATGTTAAATATGATAAAATAAATGTTAAATTTGATGAAATGAATACACAATGAACGTTTTAATACAATTAAAGAACAAATATTAGAATCAATAAGTAGCAATTGCGAGAAAAAGATTGACGATATGAATAAAAATTTAGAAGGTAAATTAAATCAGATAATGAATAAGAAGTTAGGTGACAATGTTATAGTTATGACAAATATTAATAATGACAAAATAATGGAAGAGGTAGTGTTAGATAATAAAGTATTGAATAGTGATGATAATGATGATAATTACAATTCTGAGAGTACAGTGGGGGTAAAGAATAGTGGAGAAACAGATAAATTAGACGAAAATAAAGACAATCAGATGACAGATAATGAAGTAAGTAGGGGTAAGATTTATAAGAATATAATTGAAAATAGTGATGATGAAGTTTTAGTGGAAGTAGGATGTAATAATGGAATGTTAGTGTGTGTTGATGGGTTAAAGAGAGTGTGTAAAGAGAGTATAGAGGTAGAAGGGTTGCAGAGGGTAGGTTTTCCCAAGGTTTATTGTGAACCAAGGTGTTTACAAACATTGTTGTTGAAGGGCAGGAGTCCCTTATTATTGGAAGACATGAGGTCTTTGAGTTGTTCCCCGAAATTTTATGAGTTAGTGCCCTCTGTATGGAATGGTAGAGAAAGTGTGATATGGTGTTATGGTGAGAGATATTTAGAGAGAGAGTTGTTTGTAGATAGGGAGATAGAATTATATCAGTTAAAGAGAAATTATAAAGAGTTGAAAGAGAGGTTAGAATTGAAGGAGATAAACAATATGAAGAACCATATACCATATATAATGAAGATTGATGATTATTTTGATGATACTGTTGTAAATGATAAACACTTACCTAATGATGTAATTGATGTAGTGGAGGAGTATAATGATAAGATAACTTACCTTGTGGTAACCAAAATTACTGATGGAGACTGGACAAAAATAACTAATGCAGACATGGTTTATGAAAGAATAAAGAGGAATAATCCTATAAATTATACTGGTATAATAAATGACATAGAAGTAATGGGTTATTATCTAAATGGTCATAATGTAATGTATGTTGACAAGAACGACTTGTATTACAAATATGTAAGACTAATCTATGATGACGGTGGTTAAAATAAAAAATTCAGTGAATGGACATTTTAAGTATTTTAGTTTATGGTAATGACCTGGCTAGATTATGAAATGAAGTGTGGTAAATAAGAAAAGTAATGACATAAAATTGTAAATAAATTTATAGTAAAATTAATTGTGTTTGTGTTGCAACAGGTATTTTATGTAAACAATGTGTGTATGTAGTAGAAATTGATTAATATTCAGCAGGTTAAATAAATAATGAGAGTTTATAATAAATGAATTGTAATTTTTTTGGAAGAAAGTAATTAAAATAACTTGTGTTTCCAAGAATTGATTTGAGATGAATTAATTGATTAATGATTGTTATACAAATAAATTTTGATAATGACTTTATGAGAGTTAAACTTGATAATAAATAGTGAATAGATATAAAGTTGTAAAAGATAGAATTTGGGTGATAATGATAAATAAGGCATGTGAGTTAGTCAAAGTTAATGTTAAATGGGTGTTAGAGAGAATAAGAGTTGAAATACAAATAATACAGAAAAACGGTATTAGTTATTTTAGGGACACAGTAGTGCTAGTGATTATATGTAGAGAAGGTGAGTAATGTAAATGGAGATTAAATAGTTGATGGTGATATTTTGTAGATAAGGGTGATGTTGTAGGGAATGATCAACGTGCGTTGTCGGGCAGGTAGTTGCGAAGGGTTGAAGAGTGTTTGCTGATATTTGGTGGAGGGGCAAAAGGTTATGCATGGAATTGCCAGGTTGGGAACACACATCCTAGTTACAAAGAGGGTATTAGATATTTTATTTTATGAGGAAAATGATTTAAGTGGAATTAGTGTTGGAGGGGGTTATTATTGAGAGATGGGTGTCATGACATGCGAATCTGTTAGTAGTTATTAGAAGGAAGAAGGTGAGTAAGGTTAGATGTATAAATGCCAATTTAATCAATCGAATCATAGTGGATAACTGAAAATCACCCAAACTAATAAATGAGGAAAATAAATAATAGAAAATCATAGTTGACATGTAATAATAAATGAAATGTTATGTAAAAGGAAGGTTAATAACAAAGAAAATTTTTTGGAAAAGTTAATGGTATAGTAAATGATAAATAATTGATGATTAATTAATAGAAGTTCAATTGAAATTAAAATATAATGTCTATAATTTTATATGCAAATGTAAGGATGTAAGGTGTGTAATTTCTGATCAACCTTAAATGTGAATTGTTTATTTTAATGGAATAATCACAATGTTAATTATGAGTGTATTGTATGTATTATGTTAGTGTAGAAATCTTAAATAAAACCAAACATATAAGAGTTTACCATCTGTGAATTGTAGTAACGGTGTCAGTGTGAGCCTTATATGTCTTTTGGTAGTTTCCCCAAATTTCGGGCGTTCACGGCTTCACCGAATCCTGACCGTGGAATTATGTAAGTAGATTCTAAATTGGTGAACATTGAAACTGACCGGAGGGGAAGGTGGCGATAGTGCCGTTTTAAGGGTGTGTGAATCATTTTAGTATGATTACTGGTGTCCTCGGACATCAGTAATGCCAAATTTTGTATATAACGCTGAAACAAGAATGGGGTAGGCAGCGTCTACACCCTAGTTAAAAAATTCAGTTCTTGTGGATGCAAATGGGCGCTACAGTCCACCATAATCAACAATAGAGTGTGTGGAAAGGGAGCTGGCCATTACAAGCCAGGGGTGTAAACAATAGAGTGTTTATGCAACCAGGTAAATGCCTTGCACGGCTTACCCGTGAGGTGATTTACCTAATTGTAACTGGGATAAAAGAGGGATATTAGATTTTGATGTAGAAGGAGGTTACTGAATTGTTAGTAATTAGTTGAATATTAGATTGCATTATGTAAATGATATAAAATACGTAGTTGATTTTATGATGTACTTAGATGATTTTATGGAGATGTTTAACCAAGTTTGAGAAAGATATAAGGAAATAATTTGTTTAGATGTAGTTGATTTTGTCATATATAAGAATTTTTAAATGAATTTAATTGTTTTGAGATATTAATCCTAGGAGGAAAGGTATTTGTAATATTGTAATGGGAAATGTTTATTTAAATTCTGATAGAATCAGAGGAATATATTTTGAATTTTAGGAGTAAGATGTAACAAGAGAAGGGTATAAAGAATGTTGATATTGAGGCTGGTTGTTTTATATTTTGTTATAATAAATACAATATTTATTCATGTTGTAACGTTTAAGACGTGGGACACTCTTCTTTAAGCCCCGCGATGGAAGCCAATATGTAACGTTTAAAGAAGGTCGTCCCTGTTAAAATGTCTCACACTTGTTTATATGGTGTATTAGTGTGAATGTAGTGTGTTTGCCTCACACTGGTTGTTACATAAATCGACGTCACTACTGGAGTCCGTAGCATTGTCAATGTCACCAGTACAACCTACCTGCTAATTCATAGGGATTACGATTCCCGGGTGGCGCCAAATTGTTTTTGTAAAACAATTAAAACATCTAATTTTTAAAGTAATATGTGGTATTAGCATGGACAGCTGTGGCGTTCGAATTATTCCCACTGCTACACAGGTTGTCGACTCGGCCACTCGTGACAAGCGCTAGTTGGCTATGACTTAAAACTTCGCTAACACACATATATTTACAAAAAAAATCCTATGAAATAACAAGATAGTAATGTACTGTACTGCGTTTTTTAATACACATTTAAGTATTAATAAACATGACAATTGAATCATAAACAAATTTATAATATTATGCTCCGGCTTAGAGCTTGAAACACAAAATATCTCAGGTTGGCAAAATTGGTTTCAAAACACTATCGTTCATTTACTTTTAACAAAATTACTATGTTTTTAAAACCTGGAGTTCTTTTGATCATGAAAATAGACATAAACGTTGATTACATGAAAAGAAAGTACACTATTATACCTTATACGTACTTAGGATTTATAATGTGTTTGTACAATTTGTTCAGTAGTGTCGTACTTCTGTTACAGTAGTTATGTTCACAAATAAGGTTATCTCTATAAGTTAGTCAAATGTTTTTTAATGTAAGTAAATTGTGCCTTTACCTTTGAAAGAAAATACTATTTTTTAAATAGTGAGAAATTTTATCATTTGAAAATAATTCAAGTAATTTAGGGTTTTTTGGGAGTAAGAAATTATTCAGTACTTATCAGTTCGTCTCACGTTGAAGGGTCGTCATCAGGGTAGGCGTGTATTTTTCGAATTTGGGCTGGTTGTAGGCTTCCAGCATCTTCTTCAAACTGGTCTGGGGTTTTTCTTTAATTAGTTTATTTAATTTCGCTCCTGGTCATCATTAATTCTGTATAGATCGACGTCTCTTCATATTGGATCATTTTGGTTCACTAGTTGACTTGTTGTAACTGTTTAAATTAAAGTTTTAGTTTGTCCAATTTCTTGTGTGGCGTACCCACGCTTCGTTTCTTCAGCGTCTATATAATTTAACGGAAAAATAAGCCTCAAACGACTCGTTGTCATAGTAACTAATAATTCAATGCTGGTTTAATTACTCCTTACTTACATTGTTAGAGATATTTGAATTTTTATTCAAATTTATTAAGTATTTTCCTAATGATTTTATTCCCTTATAATTCCTTTGGGATAATAAATGACATCACTATTATTTTTATTTCCTTTCAAAGTTTACAATGATACCTCATAAGGTCATATTCTGTTACACTTTAACTATAGTCTAATTAGTTGACATTTAATAAATAACATATCTTTCTTGAATTAAATTATTACAATAATATTTCTGTGTTGAAATAACTGATATACAATTATTGTCCATTCACTGTTCTTAGATTAGTAAGATTTTTTGTGAAATTGATACAATTTGCATTTGAATGTTCTTGGCAGTTAACTGTTTTCATAGTTACAAACAGCCATGATTGTTTTCTAGTGTATTTCCTTTTTAAATTACATTCTGAATTCAGCCTGATGGGCTTCATTTATTTGTTTGTGTTTTAATTATTATTCAACATACATTTTCATTACTTTTCATTTAAAATATAATAGTTAGGTTTATGGACTGTAAGTCCCCTTTCAGTCATATTCCTTCTTTAACATTGAATCAATTATTCTTTATAAGTCATAAATTATTCTTAGTACTAACATTGATTTCTTTCTGGTCTTATAAACTAGGGTGATAAACATTGTCACTTTCTTTAATATTATGAAGGTTAATTCCCCTTTCAACATGGGGTGTTGTATTCTTTATAATTTTAATCTTTAATAACAAACTTTACTTCTATCCTATCATGCCATGTTAACACAAGTTATGGTACTGGGCTTTCTCCCTGATATGTCACATGCTTCCCTTATATTAATTTTAAATACTATTTTTAATTACTTCTAGGTATACAACTAATCATAGTTCCACTCCAATCATTGGTGGTTTATCAATGTTTTAAAGAGTGTCTATTTCCTTAGCATTCTAATTTGAATGTTTCACATTCACTTTCACTATTTTTTAGGGCATTAACACTTCACTAAAGCACTTCACTTTGGTTCACTGTTTTGTAATGAGTGTTATTTAATGGGTAACCCCTATCCCTTCTCCTACCATTTCTTACTATTTTTGTTTTAGTATTATTTTTACTATAAACAATATTAGGCTAGTTGTGTTTTGGGTGGAATCTAACCTTTCTGACAGGGTTAGTGTACCTTTCCTATACTACATTGTTTTACAATTGTATTGTCTTAAAAATTGGATACATATGTTAAATTAATGCTAATGATAACATTGGTTTTATTAATATATAATTATTTAAGGTTTATTGACCATATTCTATCTTTAACATACAATCTTTCCCTTTTATATATGTGTGTTAGTTTCCCCTTGGGTTTTATCTGTCTCCTCTTCATTCTTCCTCTTCTTCTTCTTCAATAATCTTCATCTTCATTCTTCATCTTGGTTTGGTTCTCCTTTAGTTCTATGTCCATCATTGTTTTGTCAATCACATTTTCTTAAGTATGTTTGGGTTGTCGGCTCAATCATGTCAAAATATTTACATTTTAATAAGTATGTTACGTGGTTCCCTTCTTTATGTTTATGTTTTTTGGCTCAATCACTTGGGTTGGGTAATACCGTGGTACGTCTTGTCAAAGTATTTACATTTTAATCATTTTTTACACATTTTATTTCATATGAAGTAACTTTTATATTAAGAATTATCTTTTTTTATCACTGGTACGAGATTTGGCTTAATTGTATCGTTACATAATGCCTCTCCTCTAAAATTGATCATTTTAATAAAATACTAGCATAGTTTTTTATGAAATTATCAGTTATAGATAACTTTTTTCCTTCTCTTCCTTGTTTGTTTCTCCATTCTCCATTTCTCTTCTTACTTAATTCACTCCGTTTTATTTGGATCTGTTTTTATTTATTTCCATTGGTGCATATTCCCTCATACACAAAATTTATTTCCCTAACTTTATATAGTAGCGGGTTTCTCCCATTACTACTCAATTTTCTGAGACTAGAGGCACATCTTCTCTACTCAGTTCATATAGATTGCTGGACTTTTCAACAGTCAATCTTAAATCTTTGTCAACTTGTGACTTAATAATAATAATAATATAATTGGGATTGTCCACCTTGTGGTTTGTTTTTAGATCACTTTATCATTACTACTCATTCTTCCTTCCGCTATACCTTAACTATACAGTAACATCTACTCATATATTATATTGAGAAATTTTACCTTTACTCATATGTTAATTTCATCATATCTCACTTTTCATTATTTTGTTTTCAATGCTCGTTGTGATCATCTTAATTGTCTTAGACATTTTTTTTTTTTTTTCTTAGTCATTTAGCAGGATTCTGCTTTAGCCATATTTGTATATTGGTTTTATATACAATTTCTCTCTCTCCTTGTACCAGGTATAGTTTTATTTATTTTTTCTGATAATAGTGTTGATTCAGTACAATTTCAAGTATTTATCTCAGTAATTTGAACTTGATTTTATTTTTGTTTATTTTACACTGTATTCA
Source organism: Magicicada septendecula (assembly GCA_034769895.1). NCBI lineage: Eukaryota > Metazoa > Arthropoda > Insecta > Hemiptera > Cicadidae > Magicicada > Magicicada septendecula. Next base: position 194,781,690 of record CM068368.1, on the reverse strand, counting down.
ACATCATTTTTGATAATTCTTTGGTAAGTTAATGGTCTTACCTTAAAGGAATGTTTGTAGCGTATTCCTTTTTAGCTATTTTTTGTTTTTAATTATAATTGTAAGTTTGTGCTTCTTACATTTTTATTACATAGGAATGTGTGTAACTTATTCCTGATTATCTCACTTTTTACTTCATACTTCATATTTCAATTTTTTGTTATATTTTAAACTGATTTAAATTGAAAGGGATTTGTGTAACTGTTTCCTTTGTTTTTCTCTCTTTTTTTTTTTCATTAAAACTTTTTATTGTTCCGCATACATCATCTAAATATTTGAGTAAGCTGCTCTTACAATCTCTTTTAGAATTTTGAAATTGGTTTCATTTCACAATGGTTTTATTCTTCTTCGTAAAACTTTTTTATTGAAGTTTGGTTGTAAACTCCTTTGATTTTCCTTGTATTGATATTACTGATTTGGTAAGTATTATTACCATTGTCTCTTGTGATGATATACGGTCCCGTGTATAGCAATAATAATTTCTTTGCTATACCTTCCGTTGTACTTGGCAGTTCACGATTTTTGATTAGTATTTTTTCTCCCTCTTTATATTTGATTATTTTGGGTTGGTTCTTTGCATATTTGGCCTTTTGTTTCTCAATTTTTTCTACTATTAGGCTGTACCATTTATTTTTGTCATACGGGTCTTCTGGGTCTTTTGGGAATTCTATTATCTCTTGTATCTCTCTGTTTGGCTTCCTCTCGAACATCATCAAGTAAGGCGTACTTTCAGTGAATTGGTGGTAACTAATGTTTAAAAACACTTCGGTTGAAGGTAAATATTTGTACCATTCTCTCTGGTTGTTATGACAATAAGTTCTCAAAATGCGTCCCACCTCCCTCAACATTCTTTCTGCGGGATTGCTGCTAGGGTGGTAGACTGATGTTTTATAAGATTTAATATTTAATTTTAATAACTCTTCTCGCCATTTTCTTCCTTTAAATTGCGTTCCATGGTCTGTTATTAACATGTACGGTCTTCCAATTTCTATAATGTATTTATTTTTGATAATGTCTAATATTTTCCTTGTTGTGGCTCTGTTTATAGCATATAATTTGGTGTACTTGGTGTAATGGTCAAGTATTATAACAATGAATTTGTAGCCATGCCGACCTCCGCTACGTGGGAATGGTCCACATATGTCGAGGAACGCCTTCTCTAATTTGGCACTTGATGTGATGGGTATCATCGTTCCATCCTTCCTTTCGTTATTGGTTTTGACCATCTGACACAATGTGCAGGTTTTTATGTTTTTACTTACTTTTCTTGCAATATTTTTTATAAACAAATCTTCTTCTAATGCTTTTACCATTTTAATTGTTCCCATGTGGCCGTATCTCACATGATAATCTTTGATGATTTGATTTTCTAATGATTGAGGTATTACCAGTTTCCAAGTATCTTGGTTGTTTTTTGTTTTCATAAATAAAATATTGTTGTACACACAGTAAAATTGGTTAATAATGGCTTCAGACTCCATCAGTCTTCTTCTGTTGGATATTTTTGTATCTTGCTCTTGTTGCAACACTATTTGGTTCATAATATCTTCCAGGTCTTTTCTATCCTTCAACATATAATACACTTTTGCTATCTTCCCCTTTTCTCCTTCAAATGTCTGATTTACTACATTTATTCTGGACAAAACATCAGCCACTATATTTTTTCGTCCTGGAATATATTCCCATGTAATGTGGTATTCTTGCAAAGCAAGTATCCATCGAGTAAGTCAGCCATGATTGAACTTACATTGTTTTAGAAACGATATTGATTTATGATCGCTTCGGACCGTTATATTATATCCAAGTATGTACGTCCTAAACTTGCCGCACGCGAATACTATGCTGAGCAACTCCTTTTCTGTAACATTATAGTTACGCTCACAGCTATTGAGTATTCGGCTGGCGAAGCTAATGACTAGGTGATTGCCATCTTCATCTTCTTGGTATAATTCTGCGCCTAGACTTATATCACTAGCGTCGCAGTTTAGATAGAACTGTTTTGCGAAATTAGGGTGGTGTAAAATAACAGTGTCAACAAATTTTTGTTTGATTAATTTAAACACTTCTTCTTGTTCCACTCCCCACGTCCATTTCTCTTTTGAAGATAATTGCTTGGAAAATTTGGCTGTTAGGTGGGAGTAGTTGGTCTGAAATTGCCTGTAGTAATTACATACTCCTAGGAAGGATTGCAACTGTTTTTTGTTTCTTGGTGATGGAAAATTTTGTATGGCGTCAACCTTCTCTTGGGATGGAGAGATTCCCTCTTCAGTTAGGTTGAATCCTAAGAATTTTACTTCTTTAGCAATGAACTTTGATTTGTCTAACTTAAGTGTGATATTGTTGTTAGATAATTTTTCCAACACATGTCTGACTCTTTCACAGTGTTCATCCCAGTTTGCTGACGTGATAAGTAGGTCGTCAACGTACACTGTAGTAAATTCCAGTGCCTCTTGACCTAACACTTGGTCCATGCACTTCACGAACACTGCTACTGAATTTATTAGTCCAAATGGTAGCCTTTTGAACTGGTAGTTTCTACCGTCGAACAGGAATGCTAAGTATTGTCTACTGTGTGGGTGCAGCTCCACCTGCCAATACCCACATACAGTATCCCAAGTGCTAATATATCTGATTCCGTGGAATCTCTTCAGGATTTCTTCTATTTCTCCTGGTGAGGTTCTGTCATTTATAATCATCTTATTTATTTCTCGGGCGTCTAGGCAAATTCGCACCTTGCCATTTTTCTTGGGTATGGCAACTATGGGACTGGTATATTGAGAATGACTGTATTCAATTATGTCTTCGGCAATCATTCTATTTATTTCCATTCTAACTTCGTTTTTTAGAGAATGTGCTATTGGATATGATTTCCGGTGGAAGTCCACTGGTTCTCGGAATTGAATTTTACATTGATATCCCTTAACCTTTCCGGGGATGTTCGAAAATACATGCTGATATTCATTGTAAATGGCGATTAATTTTTTGGACTGTTCTTTACTAATCTCCTGCATAGGCCGTTCTCTTTGGAAGGTGATAATTTCTTCCAACTTCTGGTTCCATAAGGTCTTACGCTCCTCCTCCTCTACTATGGTGACATCTGGCTCATGCCTCTGGCAATAATAACTTTTCAGTTCTGCGTTTTGGCTTAAAGCAGTTGGACTTGGTACACAATTGATAATGTTCGCGGACCAGGTTCCTTGTTCTGAATTTAACAACACTATTCCCTTCTGCAGGTTTATTACTGCTGAATACCTTCTTAGTATATCACATCCGATGAGCATATTGAAAGGTAGCCCATTTGCCACGAGAAATATAATGGAGATGGTGGATTCTAGATTATCTAGTTCCAATGACACTTGCTTTTTCACTGTTTTGTTCTGTTTGCCCGTTGCGCCAATGATGACTATATTATTTATTGGTAATGTAGGTATTGGTGTTCGAGAGTGAGCTTGAATTCTTTCTAATTCAGGCTGGTTAATGAGAGAGATATTAGACCCCGTGTCTACCAGGATACTGGTTATGGTACCGTTTATTGTTGCCTTTATATGAACAATTTCGCTATTGTTCTGTGGTAATTGAGTGGCCTCTTCCTCGAGAAGTTCTTCTCGAATATTTTTTAAATAATTGTTGTAAATTATCGTGATTCCTTTGGTTTGTTTATCTGACATTGTTTGACGTATCAACCCAAGTGATTGGTCATGTGAAGGGCGTTCATACTTTATCACTGACCTTTTTAGTTTAAAGGTGGCTGCTGGCTGACGGCCAGGTTGCTTGGCTGGTCGTTCGTTTCATTGTGTGGCGCATTTTGCTGGTTATTTCCATTTTGTAGTGGTTCATGGTTCCTGTTCACTGATGGTCTGTTGTCAGTCTCGTTGGATGCATTGTACCATGGTTCTTGGTGCCAATTTGAGTTGTATCTTCGGTGGTTATTCCGCCTTCTACCACTAATAAAATTTACATGACGTCGATTGTCACTCCTATTTGGATTGCCCCCGGGTCCTCGGTTGTACTGGTAATTGGGATGATACCGGTTGCCGTAATAATTGTGGTCATTGGGGGGACTGTTGGTACGTTGTTCAGGTTCTCCTCCTTGATAATTCCCACTTGGTCGGTTGTTATTATTTGGGCTGCTTCTATTATTGTTTGGACTCCCTGGGTGATTGTTCTGTTGTCCTCGGTTACCAGGCTGGTTATTTGGATGACGATGCTGATCGTTTCCATTGAATGTTGGTTCTGCATTATTATTATTGTTATTCCGGCCCCAGTTGTTTCGATTATTGCCTTGTGGATAATTGTATGGTCCCTGGAAATTAGGTGTATTATTGTGTTCATTCCACTTATTGTATCTTTGGTTTGAGATCCTGTTTTTTCGATACTGGTTATCGTTCTCCAGGTCTTCCAGTAAGCTAACCATTCCTTGGATTGTTTTAATTTGGCCTTGTCGCCTGGCCTCCTGGATGGCCTCTTCGTAATGGTAACCCAGTTGTATCACCAACGACTCTTCCGGTATCCTGGGTTCCAAATTTCTGGCTAAACATACCTTTCCCAGAAAGTACGATGTTAACGTGTGTCCTCCTTGTGTCTCATACCTTCCGTTACTAATGTCATTGCGGACCACATTCTGTGTTGATTCGGACCAATACTTCTCCCTGAACTGTTTCTTGAACTCCTGAGTATCATTTATCTCAGGTCTTGTGGCCGTCCACCAATTGTCATGGGTGTCACGAAACATCTCGTCGATCATACTCCTCACACTAGACCATCTGGTTTCTCTGTTCTTCTCTATCAGTTCTTCTACCCGTTTGAGGAATTCTATCGGGTTTCTCCTGTAGCTACGAAAATTAATCATTTCTCTGTTCTCACTGGTTATGAACTGTGTGTGATTATATGGTTTTGCTCTTAATGCATCTAACTCTTCCTGCATCTGTTTCTCTCACATACTGATTCCCTGGATTTTTTCTCGGTTTTCTCGGGTCAGTCCGTCAATTTTATCTATGACGGTGTACACTTTCTCCACCCGATTGTTTACATCCAGTTGTAGCTCTTGGTGCCTCTCCTCCAGTTCCTTGACCACTTCTTGTTTATTCTTTTGGCACCCTTCAGTAAGGACTTGGTAGAACTCCGTCGCCCTCAATTTACCTTCCTCTTCAACGTTACTAATTTTATTATTTAATTCTTCTCTGATTTGTATCACTGTTTCGTTGGTCTCTGTTACCGTTTGTCTAATCTCTTCTCGACATTCCACTAGTTGTTGTTTCCATTCCTCCTTGGTTTTCTTACTTTCTTCCTCGATTTTCCTTTGGAGGATATCATGATTAGTTTCCATCTTTTTGTTTACAATCTCTAGATCCTTCTTGATCTGTTTCTTTAGTTCTTCACTCTTCTTCTCCAATACCTCTTGGCTTCTTTTCAAGTCTTCATGGTTGCTTTCTATTTTATCATTCAGGAATGCTATACTCTCCTTCATTTGCTTCTTCAAATCTTCACTGTTTTGGTCCAGTTTTTTATTTAACTCTTCCTTGTCTTGTCTTCTCTCTTCCTTGTCTTGTCTTCTCTCTTTATTCATTTGTCCGAATTGTTCCATCATGAACTCCATCATGCTATCTAAATTCGTTTCTTCTGTCGCTTTGATTGGTTGGTTATTTGCCATGACTTCTGCTTCCAATTCCGGTTCAGGTTCAGGTTCAGGTTGATTTGGATTTTCCATTTGATCCTCCTGCAGGTTTTCTTCTGACAATTCTCCAGTCGTTTCCTCCATTTCTACTTCTTCAACTTCCTCCACTTCTTCTGGGTTTGGTGTTTCCTTCCCTTTGCGTCTCGTAACCATCCCGTGTCTATTCATGATCGCCGCTAGTTATTCTTACCAGCCACACGTTGCTGGTCGCCAATATGTAACGTTTAAGACGTGGGACACCCTTCTTTAAGCCCCGCGATGGAAGCCAATATGTAACGTTTAAATAAGGTCGTCCCTGTTAAAATGTCTCACACTTGTTTATATGGTGTATTAGTGTGAATGTAGTGTGTTTGCCTCACACTGGTTGTTACATAAATCGACGTCACTACTGGAGTCCGTAGCATTGTCAATGTCACCAGTACAACCTACCTGCTAATTCATAGGGATTACGATTCCCGGGTGGCGCCAAATTGTTTTTGTAAAACAATTAAAACATCTAATTTTTAAAGTAATATGTGGTATTAGCATGGACAGCTGTGGCGTTCGAATTATTCCCACTGCTACACAGGTTGTCGACTCGGCCACTCGTGACAAGCGCTAGTTGGCTATGACTTAAAACTTCGCTAACACACATATATTTACAAAAAAAATCCTATGAAATAACAAGATAGTAATGTACTGTACTGCGTTTTTTAATACACATTTAAGTATTAATAAACATGACAATTGAATCATAAACAAATTTATAATATTATGCTCCGGCTTAGAGCTTGAAACACAAAATATCTCAGGTTGGCAAAATTGGTTTCAAAACACTATCGTTCATTTACTTTTAACAAAATTACTATGTTTTTAAAACCTGGAGTTCTTTTGATCATGAAAATAGACATAAACGTTGATTACATGAAAAGAAAGTACACTATTATACCTTATACGTACTTAGGATTTATAATGTGTTTGTACAATTTGTTCAGTAGTGTCGTACTTCTGTTACAGTAGTTATGTTCACAAATAAGGTTATCTCTATAAGTTAGTCAAATGTTTTTTAATGTAAGTAAATTGTGCCTTTACCTTTGAAAGAAAATACTATTTTTTAAATAGTGAGAAATTTTATCATTTGAAAATAATTCAAGTAATTTAGGGTTTTTTGGGAGTAAGAAATTATTCAGTACTTATCAGTTCGTCTCACGTTGAAGGGTCGTCATCAGGGTAGGCGTGTATTTTTCGAATTTGGGCTGGTTGTAGGCTTCCAGCATCTTCTTCAAACTGGTCTGGGTTTTTTCTTTAATTAGTTTATTTAATTTCGCTCCTGGTCATCATTAATTCTGTATAGATCGACGTCTCTTCATATTGGATCATTTTGGTTCACTAGTTGACTTGTTGTAACTGTTTAAATTAAAGTTTTAGTTTGTCCAATTTCTTGTGTGGCGTACCCACGCTTCGTTTCTTCAGCGTCTATATAATTTAACGGAAAAATAAGCCTCAAACGACTCGTTGTCATAGTAACTAATAATTCAATGCTGGTTTAATTACTCCTTACTTACATTGTTAGAGATATTTGAATTTTTATTCAAATTTATTAAGTATTTTCCTAATGATTTTATTCCCTTATAATTCCTTTGGGATAATAAATGACATCACTATTATTTTTATTTCCTTTCAAAGTTTACAATGATACCTCATAAGGTCATATTCTGTTACACTTTAACTATAGTCTAATTAGTTGACATTTAATAAATAACATATCTTTCTTGAATTAAATTATTACAATAATATTTCTGTGTTGAAATAACTGATATACAATTATTGTCCATTCACTGTTCTTAGATTAGTAAGATTTTTTGTGAAATTGATACAATTTGCATTTGAATGTTCTTGGCAGTTAACTGTTTTCATAGTTACAAACAGCCATGATTGTTTTCTAGTGTATTTCCTTTTTAAATTACATTCTGAATTCAGCCTGATGGGCTTCATTTATTTGTTTGTGTTTTAATTATTATTCAACATACATTTTCATTACTTTTCATTTAAAATATAATAGTTAGGTTTATGGACTGTAAGTCCCCTTTCAGTCATATTCCTTCTTAAACATTGAATCAATTATTCTTTATAAGTCATAAATTATTCTTAGTACTAACATTGATTTCTTTCTGGTCTTATAAACTAGGGTGATAAACATTGTCACTTTCTCTAATATTATGAAGGTTAATTCGCCTTTCAACATGGGGTGTTGTATTCTTTATAATTTTAATCTTTAATAACAAACTTTACTTCTATCCTATCATGCCATGTTAACACAAGTTATGGTACTGGGCTTTCTCTCTGATATGTCACATGCTTCCCTTATATTAATTTTAAATACTATTTTTAATTACTTCTAGGTATACAACTAATCATAGTTCCACTCCAATCATTGGTGGTTTATCAATGTTTTAAAGAGTGTCTATTTCCTTAGCATTCTAATTTGAATGTTTCACATTCACTTTCACTATTTTTTAGGGCATTAACACTTCACTAAAGCACTTCACTTTGGTTCACTGTTTTGTAATGAGTGTTATTTAATGGGTAACCCCTATCCCTTCTCCTACCATTTCTTACTATTTTTGTTTTAGTATTATTTTTACTATAAACAATATTAGGCTAGTTGTGTTTTGGGTGGAATCTAACCTTTCTGACAGGGTTAGTGTACCTTTCCTATACTACATTGTTTTACAATTGTATTGTCTTAAAAATTGGATACATATGTTAAATTAATGCTAATGATAACATTGGTTTTATTAATATATAATTATTTAAGGTTTATTGACCATATTCTATCTTTAACATACAATCTTTCCCTTTTATATATGTGTGTTAGTTTCCCCTTGGGTTTTATCTGTCTCCTCTTCATTCTTCCTCTTCTTCTTCTTCAATAATCTTCATCTTCATTCTTCATCTTGGTTTGGTTCTCCTTTAGTTCTATGTCCATCATTGTTTTGTCAATCACATTTTCTTAAGTATGTTTGGGTTGTCGGCTCAATCATGTCAAAATATTTACATTTTAATAAGTATGTTACGTGGTTCCCTTCTTTATGTTTATGTTTTTTGGCTCAATCACTTGGGTTGGGTAATACCGTGGTACGTCTTGTCAAAGTATTTACATTTTAATCATTTTTTACACATTTTATTTCATATGAAGTAACTTTTATATTAAGAATTATCTTTTTTTATCACTGGTACGAGATTTGGCTTAATTGTATCGTTACAATATATATATGTTAGGAGTTAAGGAAAAAACCAGTGTTTCTTAACGCAAACCAGCACAGCTAAGGGGAAACATCAGTTAGGGATATAGTAGTGTATAAGCCCACTAGTTGATATTTTGATTTGTTGTTTCAGAGTCTGGTGATGCTGTGGCGGTGATCCTGAGCTGGCCGCTCAGAGCAGGAGCGTTAAGTACCTGTCTGACTTTATGGTGTTGGGATCTCGACAGAGAAGTCCAATAAGGTCATTAAGGTGTGGTCACAGTCACTGGACTGAGGGTGAGTTAAATATTTTTTATGTAAACCGTAAAGGGGGTTGTGGCGACATATCCTGACTAATTTCTTTAGGCAGTACGAATGTGTCAATGAGAGTTTTTATGCTTCAGCATAAAACCTCCCATTGAGGGGGTATTGTAACGGGACATTTAGGCCTACCCAGGGTAATAAATAAATTTTATTGTGTTTAATAAAAAGGAAATAAAATTTTATGATGTAATAATAATTTTGGGAGACATAAACGTAAATTCACAATAAAACTCAATTTATTGGAAACAAAATTAGAAAGAATAATTGTAAAATATTATCCATGAATTAAAACGACACAACAAACCGACATATGGATTTGTGTCAAGGTCAACATACAGACGCAAGAAAAACAGTTACATATTATGTAACAGAACATCAGACCATATTACGTCAGTGTGTACGTCACGCTGGAATCTGGGCGTGTCGGCCGAACCTTATACTGGCGTACTGATACAAGAACTTAGGACAATGGGATTTGGTGAAACAGCCACGGCCACTTCACAAAATAGTGCCGTTCGTCTCATCCGAGTTAAACTTTGCTACTCGAGCCGGCCGGCTGTAAAAAAGAGTTCTAGAATGTAAAATAGCGGGCGCCCGCACTAAAATGTGAATACCGCATGCACGTTTAACTTTTAAAATGTGAAATAACAAATTAAAACCTTGATCAGAGTTAATTAACAGTAAAATTGGTTTAAAAAAAAAAAAAACATAAATGCAGTGAAGTTGAAATAGTGGTCTAAGTGGTGTGTGTGGGACAATGTGGCATCTTCAAAACTCATCAGCAGCGGAGTAACAAATGGGGTAAAGTAAAATATTAAAAAGGGCTAAACTAAAATTATAATGTTATTATTGTCTTTTAAAAAATTGAGATCTCTAAGGGTATGGGGTAATAGCATGTGTGCATGTGTGTGAGAAATATGTTAAACAAAGAAGGCTGGTTTGTGTTTAAATCTAAGTTTGCGTTTAATTTTTTGTCATAGAAATAAAATAATAATTTTATTTGTTCAAGAGGTCTACAAAATCATATAACCAAGATATTGTTTAATGTTAGATTCATAACAGGTAATGGAGGGGAAAAGAATATTTGTTTGTGTATAAAAGAAAGAAATATAATTCATAAATAATAAAAAAATCAATAATGGAAAAGATGTAAGAAAATTAATTTTAATTGATTTCATTTCATGAGTTTGTAGCAAAATCTGCAAGTAGTTAAATGCAGGAAAAGAAGTTTTATGGTTTTACTATGTGTATTATGGAATAAATAAAATTTTTTTGTTCAATGCAAATATGAATTAAACTAATTACTGCAAATAAACCATTCTGATCTCCTGTGTTCACCGAAAAGAAACTGGCCCAAAATGGCAAGTACATATATTTTTTCTTGTAGTTGGTACAAATACAAGATGGCGCCCAAAAAAATGTGAACAACAAACGTGAATAAAAGTAAAATTAATTAAGCTTTAATTATAATAAATAAAGTTATATCACAATTGGCGCCCGAACAGGGACATTTATATAAAGAAATTTATATAAATATAGGCCTACTTGGAGAGCAGAATGGTGGTTTGAAATGAATAAAGTATAAATAAGGTACGTAGGAGGTTACGAGAAGTAACGTAAAGTGTTATGTAAGTAGAATACATTGTTGTGTGATAAGTAGATGTTATATATGTTAGTATTTTGATATAAAAGTAATAATTTTACCATTACAAAATGGAAAATAAAGAGATAAATCTTGAAAACACTCTTACAGAGTCCATGATAATCAATAATGTAGAAGCACAGTCTACTCCAATGACAGCTAGAGTAAAAGAGTTGTCGATGGACGATATGTTTAACCTAATAAGAACAATGTCCGAAAATATAAATAGTAATCTAAATGAATTGAAAGAACAAAATAAAGAACAAAAGAGTGATTCTGATGTTAAATATGATAAAATAAATGTTAAATTTGATGAAATGAATACGCAAAATGTTAAATTTGAAACTAACATGAATAAATGTCTGAATGAGATTGATGAACGTTTTAATACAATTAAAGAACAAATATTAGAATCAATAAGTAGCAATTGCGAGAAAAAGATTGACGATATGAATAAAAATTTAGAAGGTAAATTAAATCAGATAATGAATAAGAAGTTAGGTGACAATGTTATAGTTATGACAAATATTAATAATGACAAAATAATGGAAGAGGTAGTGTTAGATAATAAAGTATTGAATAGTGATGATAATGATGTTAATTACAATTCTGAGAGTACAGTGGGGGTAAAGAATAGTGGAGAAACAGATAAATTAGACGAAAATAAAGACAATCAGATGACAGATAATGAAGTAAGTAGGGGTAAGATTTATAAGAATATAATTGAAAATAGTGATGATGAAGTTTTAGTGGAAGTAGGATGTAATAATGGAATGTTAGTGTGTGTTGATGGGTTAAAGAGAGTGTGTAAAGAGAGTATAGAGGTAGAAGGGTTGCAGAGGGTAGGTTTTCCCAAGGTTTATTGTGAACCAAGGTGTTTACAAACGTTGTTGTTGAAGGGCAGGAGTCCCTTATTATTGGAAGACATGAGGTCTTTGAGTTGTTCCCCGAAATTTTATGAGTTAGTGCCCTCTGTATGGAATGGTAGAGAAAGTGTGATATGGTGTTATGGTGAGAGATATTTAGAGAGAGAGCTGTTTGTAGATAGGGAGATAGAATTATATCAGTTAAAGAGAAATTATAAAGAGTTGAAAGAGAGGTTAGAATTGAAGGAGATAAACAATATGAAATGCTTACCATATATAATGAAGATTGATGATTATTTTGATGATACTGTTGTAAATGATAAACACTTACCTAATGATGTAATTGATGTAGTGGAGGAGTATAATGATAAGATAACTTACCTTGTGGTAACCAAAATTACTGATGGAGACTGGACAAAAATAACTAATGCAGACAAGGTTTATGAAAGAATAAAGAGGAATAATCCTATAAATTATGCTGGTATAATAAATGACATAGAAGTAATGGGTTATTATCTAAATGGTCATAATGTAATGTATGTTGACAGGAACGACTTGTATTACAAATATGAAAGACTAATCTATGATGACGGTGGTTAAAATAAAAAATTCAGTGAATGGACATTTTAAGTATTTTAGTTTATGGTAATGACCTGGCTACATTATGAAATGAAGTGTGGTAAATAAGAAAAGTAATGACATAAAATTGTAAATAAATTTATAGTAAAATTAATTGTGTTTGTGTTGCAACAGGTATTTTATGTAAACAATGTGTGTATGTAGTAGAAATTGATTAATATTTCAGCAGGTTAAATAAATAATGAGAGTTTATAATAAATGAATTGTAATTGTTTTGGAAGAAAGTAATTAAAATAACTTGTGTTTCCAAGAATTGATTTGAGATGAATTAATTGATTAATGATTGTTATACAAATAAATTTTGATAATGACTTTATGAGAGTTAAACTTGATAATAAATAGTGAATAGATATAAAGTTGTAAAAGATAGAATTTGGGTGATAATGATAAATAAGGCATGTGAGTTAGTCAAAGTTAATGTTAAATGGGTGTTAGAGAGAATAAGAGTTGAAATACAAATAATACAGAAAAACGGTATTAGATATTTTAGGGACACAGTAGTGCTAGTGATTATATGTAGAGAAGGTGAGTAATGTAAATGGAGATTAAATAGTTGATGGTGATATTTTGTAGATGAGGGTGATGTTGTAGGGAATGATCAACGTGCGTTGTCGGGCAGGTAGTTGCGAAGGGTTGAAGAGTGTTTGCTGATATTTGGTGGAGGGGCAAAAGGTTATGCATGGAATTGCCAGGTTGGGAACACACATCCTAGTTACAAAGAGGGTATTAGATATTTTATTTTATGAGGAAAATGATTTAAGTGGAATTAGTGTTGGAGGGGGTTATTATTGAGAGATGGGTGTCATGACATGCGAATCTGTTAGTAGTTATTAGAAGGAAGAAGGTGAGTAAGGTTAGATGTATAAATGCCAATTTAATAAATCGAATCATAGTGGATAACTGAAAATCACCCAAACTAATAAATGAGGAAAATAAATAATAGAAAATCATAGTTGACATGTAATAATAAATGAAATGTTATGTAAAAGGAAGGTTAATAACAAAGAAACATTTTTGGAAAAGTTAATGGTATAGTAAATGATAAATAATTGATGATTAATTAATAGAAGTTCAATTGAAATTAAAATATAACATTATAGAAAAACAAGTACAGGGTGTTGTAATTATAAGAGTGTTGTATTTTGTCGGGCGTTACCTCCGCGCACTTTTGTTACTTACTCTGTTGACTGGATCCTCTGCAGTGATGTAGTCCTGTAACACAACTTAAAACTATGCTTTTGTGGGCGCCACTTGGAAACGTTTGTTCCAAGAAAAAATTAAATGTGATTGATAAAATTTTTAAATCTACGAAAAAATTTAAACAAGTCAGTTTAGCTTTGAAAAATCAGTTAAGTTTAATGGTTCTTTAAAAACAAACAAATCGTCTGAAGGACTATCATTCATAAAAAATTATAAAATTGCAGAGAAAAAATTTTACAAGTTATTATTATTGACAATTTTTTATATGTCCAATCAAGTATCGGCTAGTATTTCAGATTTTGACTCAGTTGACAAGCATGAGTTTAATATGTGAAAAATCTTTACTCTCAGGACGTGACTCCTTTGAACTACCAAGACATATCAATTAGATGCCTTACAAGAAAAAACTAAGTGATTTGAAGGTGTATGTGTGGCGTGTAAAGTACAACTGTGTGATAAATGTAACCAGGTAACAAATGACTTTAATTTTGGTAACTCACGTTCCAATGGTCGTTTATTCTCTCACTGGACACTTCCTTCGGGTAGTTTCTCAATCTCGCCTCTTCGGGTGTACACTGAATCTATTTAAAGTCAATTTTTGCGATCATTACTTTTTCCGCACTTTTTGTCAAAACGTTTGGCAGTAAAATCTCGTTCAAACGCCGCCACTACGAATCATCTGTTTAGCGTTGATTCAGAAATCTGCCACCGCAGCGCTGATTCCCATGCAGTGTTGAGGAAGGCTTAGTGTAATGTTTGTTACGTTCGGGGGAATTATTTGTCACGTTAGTCAGTCAATGCGAACACAGCAGAATTCGTTCTCTATTTAAATGTTTGGTGCCTCCTGGGCCGTCGACGTTCTGGCTGCGTGATTTCTATTAAAATTTGCCGTATCGCTGCTCTATTTCAGCGATACTTTTTGGCGTAGACTCTCGTTGAGGTTAAGTCAGTCGGTTATGTCTATGTACGGGAAAAGCCTTCCTGCCGTGTCTTGTCGATTTTTCGCCTCTCGGTTTCGCCTTAGCTGCGTTGATCAGTGTTGTGTGAGATGCATCAGTTCTGGAGTTCAATCTTCAAGTGTTTTTTTGGGTCGAATTTGGTCTCGCTTTTATACTAAATCGGGATGACTGTTTTCGTCGACTTCCGGTATATTTGTGTAAAAATTCTTTCTAGATTGTTCGAGAATAAATGAAATGGAATGTCATAGAACAATTTTCACTTCCGTAGAAGCTTTTAGAACGAATTTCTTATTCTTCATACAAAGGATATTTCAAAATTTACACTGGTATTTATCAAACAGTTTCACATTAGTACTTACAATTTGTATGCCATTAATGTATTTAGATTCCTTGTTTTTAACTGAATCTAGCAATACTAAATATGATTGGTATTTAATTAACTTAAGTCTACTAAACAATACAATATACAACCCTCACCTTGAGTTGTTGTCATTGAAAACTCAATTTTTATAACAAAAATTGTTGTGGAGTTACAAAGTTCCTTCCACAAGCTGAACATCTAATCCTACTACTTTCCTACAACAAAATAAACAAATTTTAACATCAATAAAACACAAATAAATACAATTTTATATGGCCTCTGCTCATGGCCTAGATTCTTGTCAGTTTTCTAATACAATGATTAGTCTTTTTCTTTAATATATGTATTATTTCACCACTATACACACAGAGTTTATTATTTTGTCTATCTTTTGTGATACCTGGTTACTTTATACATATATTATATTTATCACAAGATGACATAGCATCATTGATTGGTCTTGAGATGTCATTTTTTATGGTGTGACAAATCTCACTCTAATTAGTTAAATTCTTTTAGAATTGACTTTACTTTCAACTGAGTTTGTTTCTTATTAAGGTATTCTGATGTATTGTACCTTTCTATCTTATTTTTGTTAGTATTATGTAAGTATTTAGCCAGATATGATTATTTTTGTACTGGATAATGGGTTTCAGCCATACATGGTATAAGTAAATATTTTGCAGACTTGACTATTACAATGTTAAAGTTGGTCAGGTATATTAGTATAGTTGCTTTATATCATATTACAGCTTTCTAATACAGTTTGGTTGCATTTTGGCAACATTAAATTCATAAATTATACAATATTAGATGCCTATTACATGTTTTTAGTTAACACTGTTTTTGGCTATTTTGGCTGCTTTTTATTCATTTGACAGCTTCCTTTATTTAAGATAAATTGTTCACTATTGTCTGCTTGACAATTACATATAGTTTTTATTTAAATCTGATAATAATTAATTTTTTCATGAAATCTTGGTGTATGGTCTCAAATCCAACACATTAATATTTTTTGTCATTGCAAATATACAATTTTTATTTTAACTTAGATTCTTTCTAATAATGTATTTAAGTCATTTAATACATCTATTTTATTTACATCACATAATATAATAATGGATCATGTCCATTTATTCACAAAAAATAGTTTTTAATACCCTATTCATAGTTATAAAACTTAATAATTATTGACTTTATTCTGGTGGATTCTGACATTATTTCTCTCTCTTATAGTGTCTTATGGTTTTTTCACTCTTATTCACTTTAATAATATATATGGGGTTTTGTCTTAGTCATAGTTTGGTCGTTTTTTTTCAAGTTGATAGAAATAATTATTATACAAAATTACACAATTTTTTGGGACTACTTGGGTTCGATACTGTTCACTTCACTTTCCTCTTATGCTAACTTACTATATAAATGATTTCTTTTATGGAACGTTCTGTGACGTTACAACGTCTATAATTTTATATGCAAATGTAAGGATATAAGGTGTGTAATTTCTGATCAACCTAAAATGTGAATTGTTTGTTTTAATGGAATAATCACAATGTTAATTATGAGTGTATTGTATGTATTATGTTATTGTAGAAATCTTAAATAAAACCAAACATATAAGAGTTTACCATCTGTGAATTGTAGTAACGGTGTCAGTGTGAGCCTTATATGTCTTTTGGTAGTTTCCCCAAATTTCGGGCGGTCATGGCTTCACCGAATCCTGACCGTGGAATTATGTAAGTAGATTCTAAATTGGTGAACATTGAAACTGACCGGGGGGGAAGGTGGCGATAGTGCTGTTTTAAGGGTGTGTGAATCATTTTAGTAGGATTACTGGTGTCCTCGGACATCAGTAATGCTAAATTTGGTATATAACGCTGAAACAAGAATGGGGTAGGCAGCGTCTACACCCTAGTTAAAAAATTCAGTTCTTGTGGATGCAAATGGGCGCTACAGTCCACCATAATCAACAATAGAGTGTGTGGAAAGGGAGCTGGCCGTTACAAGCCAGGGGTGTAAACAATAGAGTGTTTATGCAACCAGGTAAATGCCTTGCACGGATTACCCGTGAGGTGATTTACCTAATTGTAACTGGGATAAAGGAGGGATATTAGATTTTTTTGTAGAAGGAGGTTACTGAATTGTTAGTAATGAGTTGAATATTAGATTGCATTATGTAAATGATATAAAATATGTAGTTGATTTTATGATGTACTTAGATGATTTTATGGAGATGTTTAACCAAGTTTGAGAAAGATATAAGGAAATAATTTGTTTAGATGTAGTTGATTTTGTCATATATAAGAATTTTTAAATGAATTTAATTGTTTTGAGATATTAATCCTAGGAGGAAAGGTATTTGTAATATTGTAATGGGAAATGTTTATTTAAATTCTGATAGAATCAGAGGAATATATTTTGAATTTTAGGAGTAAGATGTAACAAGAGAAGGGTATGAAGAATGTTGATATTGAGGCTGGTTGTTTTATATTTTGTTATAATAAATACAATATTTATTCATATATATATGTTAGAAGTTAAGGAAAAAACCAGTGTTTCTTAACACAAACCAGCACAGCTAAGGGGAAACATCAGTTAGGGATATAGTAGTGTATAAGGCCACTAGTTGATAGTTTGATTTGTTGTTTCAGAGTCTGGTGATGCTGTGGCGGTGATCCTGAGCAGGAGCGTTAAGTACCTGTCTGACTTTATGGTGTTGGGATCTCGACAGAGAAGTCCAGTAAGGTCATTAAGGTGTGGTCACAGTCACTGGACTGAGGGTGAGTTAAATATTTTTTATGTAAACCGTAAAGGGGGTTGTGGCGACATATCCTGACTAATTTCTTTAGGCAGTACGAATGTGTCAATGAGAGTTTTTATGCTTCAGCATAAAACCTCCCATTGAGGGGGTATTGTAACGGGACATTTAGGCCTACCCAGGGTAATAAATAAATTTTATTGTGTTTAATAAAAAGGAAATAAAATTTTATGATGTAATAATAATTTTGGGAGACATAAACGTAAATTCACAATAAAACTCAATTTATTGGAAACAAAATTAGAAAGAATAATTGTAAAATATTATCCATGAATTAAAACGACACAACAAACCGACATATGGATTTGTGTCAAGGTCAACATACAGACGCAAGAAAAACAGTTACATATTACGTAACAGAACATCAGACCATATTACGTCAGTGTGTACGTCACGCTGGAATCTGGGCGTGTCGGCCGAACCTTATACTGGCGTACTGATACAAGAACTTAGGACAATGGGATTTGGTGAAACAGCCACGGCCACTTCACAAAATAGTGCCGTTCGTCTCATCCGAGTTAAACTTTGCTACTCGAGCCAGCCGGCTGTAAAAAAGAGTTCTAGAATGTAAAATAGCGGGCGCCCGCACTAAAATGTGAATACCGCATGCACGTTTAACTTTTAAAATGTGAAATAACAAATTAAAACCTTGATCAGAGTTAATTAACAGTAAAATTGGTTTAAAAAAAAAAAAAAAAAAACATGAATGCAGTGAAGTTGAAATAGTGGTCTAAGTGGTGTGTGTGGGACAATGTGGCATCTTCAAAACTCATCAGCAGCGGAGTAACAAATGGGGTAAAGTAAAATATTAAAAAGGGCTAAACTAAAATTATAATGTTATTATTGTCTTTTAAAAAATTGAGATCTCTAAGGGTATGGGGTAATAGCGTGTGTGCATGTGTGTGAGAAATATGTTAAACAAAGAAGGCTGGTTTGTGTTTAAATCTAAGTTTGCGTTTAATTTTTTGTCATAGAAATAAAATAATAATTTTATTTGTTCAAGAGGTCTACAAAAACATATAACCAAGATATTGTTTAATGTTAGATTCATAACAGGTAATGGAGGGGAAAAGAATATTTGTTTGTGTATAAAAGAAAGAAATATAATTCATAAATAATAAAAAAATCAATAATGGAAAAGATGTAAGAAAATTAATTTTAATTGATTTCATTTCATGAGTTTGTAGCAAAATCTGCAAGTAGTTAAATGCAGGAAAAGAAGTTTTATGGTTTTACTATGTGTATTATGGAATAAATAAAATTTTTTTGTTCAATGCAAATATGAATTAAACTAATTACTGCAAATAAACCATTCTGATCTCCTGTGTTCACCGAAAAGAAACTGGCCCAAAATGGTAAGTACATATATTTTTTCTTGTAGTTGGTACAAATACAAGATGGCGCCCAAAAAAATGAGAACAACAAACGTGAATAAAAGTAAAATTAATTAAGCTTTAATTATAATAAATAAAGTTATATCACAATTGGCGCCCGAACAGGGACATTTATATAAAGAAATTTATATAAATATAGGCCTACTTGGAGAGCAGAATGGTGGTTTGAAATGAATAAAGTATAAATAAGGTACGTAGGAGGTTACGAGAAGTAACGTAAAGTGTTATGTAAGTAGAATACATTGTTGTGTGATAAGTAGATGTTATATATGTTAGTATTTTGATATAAAAGTAATAATTTTACCATTACAAAATGGAAAATAAAGAGATAAATCTTGAAAACACTCTTACAGAGTCCATGATAATCAATAATGTAGAAGCACAGTCTACTCCAATGACAGCTAGAGTAAAAGAGTTGTCGATGGACGATATGTTTAACCTAATAAGAACAATGTCCGAAAATATAAATAGTAATCTAAATGAATTGAAAGAACAAAATAAAGAACAAAAGAGTGATTCTGATGTTAAATATGATAAAATAAATGTTAAATTTGATGAAATGAATACGCAAAATGTTAAATTTGAAACTAACATGAATAAATGTCTGAATGAGATTGATGAACGTTTTAATACAATTAAAGAACAAATATTAGAATCAATAAGTAGCAATTGCGAGAAAAAGATTGACGATATGAATAAAAATTTAGAAGGTAAATTAAATCAGATAATGAATAAGAAGTTAGGTGACAATGTTATAGTTATGACAAATATTAATAATGACAAAATAATGGAAGAGGTAGTGTTAGATAATAAAGTATTGAATAGTGATGATAATGATGTTAATTACAATTCTGAGAGTACAGTGGGGGTAAAGAATAGTGGAGAAACAGATAAATTAGACGAAAATAAAGACAATCAGATGACAGATAATGAAGTAAGTAGGGGTAAGATTTATAAGAATATAATTGAAAATAGTGATGATGAAGTTTTAGTGGAAGTAGGATGTAATAATGGAATGTTAGTGTGTGTTGATGGGTTAAAGAGAGTGTGTAAAGAGAGTATAGAGGTAGAAGGGTTGCAGAGGGTAGGTTTTCCCAAGGTTTATTGTGAACCAAGGTGTTTACAAACGTTGTTGTTGAAGGGCAGGAGTCCCTTATTATTGGAAGACATGAGGTCTTTGAGTTGTTCCCCGAAATTTTATGAGTTAGTGCCCTCTGTATGGAATGGTAGAGAAAGTGTGATATGGTGTTATGGTGAGAGATATTTAGAGAGAGAGTTGTTTGTAGATAGGGAGATAGAATTATATCAGTTAAAGAGAAATTATAAAGAGTTGAAAGAGAGGTTAGAATTGAAGGAGATAAACAATATGAAATGCTTACCATATATAATGAAGATTGATGATTATTTTGATGATACTGTTGTAAATGATAAACACTTACCTAATGATGTAATTGATGTAGTGGAGGAGTATAATGATAAGATAACTTACCTTGTGGTAACCAAAATTACTGATGGAGACTGGACAAAAATAACTAATGCAGACAAGGTTTATGAAAGAATAAAGAGGAATAATCCTATAAATTATGCTGGTATAATAAATGACATAGAAGTAATGGGTTATTATCTAAATGGTCATAA
Source organism: Magicicada septendecula (assembly GCA_034769895.1). NCBI lineage: Eukaryota > Metazoa > Arthropoda > Insecta > Hemiptera > Cicadidae > Magicicada > Magicicada septendecula. The sequence continues at coordinate 194,760,912 of CM068368.1, read as the reverse complement.
TGTAATGTATGTTGACAGGAACGACTTGTATTACAAATATGAAAGACTAATCTATGATGACGGTGGTTAAAATAAAAAATTCAGTGAATGGACATTTTAAGTATTTTAGTTTATGGTAATGACCTGGCTACATTATGAAATGAAGTGTGGTAAATAAGAAAAGTAATGACATAAAATTGTAAATAAATTTATAGTAAAATTAATTGTGTTTGTGTTGCAACAGGTATTTTATGTAAACAATGTGTGTATGTAGTAGAAATTGATTAATATTTCAGCAGGTTAAATAAATAATGAGAGTTTATAATAAATGAATTGTAATTGTTTTGGAAGAAAGTAATTAAAATAACTTGTGTTTCCAAGAATTGATTTGAGATGAATTAATTGATTAATGATTGTTATACAAATAAATTTTGATAATGACTTTATGAGAGTTAAACTTGATAATAAATAGTGAATAGATATAAAGTTGTAAAAGATAGAATTTGGGTGATAATGATAAATAAGGCATGTGAGTTAGTCAAAGTTAATGTTAAATGGGTGTTAGAGAGAATAAGAGTTGAAATACAAATAATACAGAAAAACGGTATTAGATATTTTAGGGACACAGTAGTGCTAGTGATTATATGTAGAGAAGGTGAGTAATGTAAATGGAGATTAAATAGTTGATGGTGATATTTTGTAGATGAGGGTGATGTTGTAGGGAATGATCAACGTGCGTTGTCGGGCAGGTAGTTGCGAAGGGTTGAAGAGTGTTTGCTGATATTTGGTGGAGGGGCAAAAGGTTATGCATGGAATTGCCAGGTTGGGAACACACATCCTAGTTACAAAGAGGGTATTAGATATTTTATTTTATGAGGAAAATGATTTAAGTGGAATTAGTGTTGGAGGGGGTTATTATTGAGAGATGGGTGTCATGACATGCGAATCTGTTAGTAGTTATTAGAAGGAAGAAGGTGAGTAAGGTTAGATGTATAAATGCCAATTTAATAAATCGAATCATAGTGGATAACTGAAAATCACCCAAACTAATAAATGAGGAAAATAAATAATAGAAAATCATAGTTGACATGTAATAATAAATGAAATGTTATGTAAAAGGAAGGTTAATAACAAAGAAACATTTTTGGAAAAGTTAATGGTATAGTAAATGATAAATAATTGATGATTAATTAATAGAAGTTCAATTGAAATTAAAATATAACATTATAGAAAAACAAGTACAGGGTGTTGTAATTATAAGAGTGTTGTATTTTGTCGGGCGTTACCTCCGCGCACTTTTGTTACTTACTCTGTTGACTGGATCCTCTGCAGTGATGTAGTCCTGTAACACAACTTAAAACTATGCTTTTGTGGGCGCCACTTGGAAACGTTTGTTCCAAGAAAAAATTAAATGTGATTGATAAAATTTTTAAATCTACGAAAAAATTTAAACAAGTCAGTTTAGCTTTGAAAAATCAGTTAAGTTTAATGGTTCTTTAAAAACAAACAAATCGTCTGAAGGACTATCATTCATAAAAAATTATAAAATTGCAGAGAAAAAATTTTACAAGTTATTATTATTGACAATTTTTTATATGTCCAATCAAGTATCGGCTAGTATTTCAGATTTTGACTCAGTTGACAAGCATGAGTTTAATATGTGAAAAATCTTTACTCTCAGGACGTGACTCCTTTGAACTACCAAGACATATCAATTAGATGCCTTACAAGAAAAAACTAAGTGATTTGAAGGTGTATGTGTGGCGTGTAAAGTACAACTGTGTGATAAATGTAACCAGGTAACAAATGACTTTAATTTTGGTAACTCACGTTCCAATGGTCGTTTATTCTCTCACTGGACACTTCCTTCGGGTAGTTTCTCAATCTCGCCTCTTCGGGTGTACACTGAATCTATTTAAAGTCAATTTTTGCGATCATTACTTTTTCCGCACTTTTTGTCAAAACGTTTGGCAGTAAAATCTCGTTCAAACGCCGCCACTACGAATCATCTGTTTAGCGTTGATTCAGAAATCTGCCACCGCAGCGCTGATTCCCATGCAGTGTTGAGGAAGGCTTAGTGTAATGTTTGTTACGTTCGGGGGAATTATTTGTCACGTTAGTCAGTCAATGCGAACACAGCAGAATTCGTTCTCTATTTAAATGTTTGGTGCCTCCTGGGCCGTCGACGTTCTGGCTGCGTGATTTCTATTAAAATTTGCCGTATCGCTGCTCTATTTCAGCGATACTTTTTGGCGTAGACTCTCGTTGAGGTTAAGTCAGTCGGTTATGTCTATGTACGGGAAAAGCCTTCCTGCCGTGTCTTGTCGATTTTTCGCCTCTCGGTTTCGCCTTAGCTGCGTTGATCAGTGTTGTGTGAGATGCATCAGTTCTGGAGTTCAATCTTCAAGTGTTTTTTTGGGTCGAATTTGGTCTCGCTTTTATACTAAATCGGGATGACTGTTTTCGTCGACTTCCGGTATATTTGTGTAAAAATTCTTTCTAGATTGTTCGAGAATAAATGAAATGGAATGTCATAGAACAATTTTCACTTCCGTAGAAGCTTTTAGAACGAATTTCTTATTCTTCATACAAAAGATATTTCAAAATTTACACTGGTATTTATCAAACAGTTTCACATTAGTACTTACAATTTGTATGCCATTAATGTATTTAGATTCCTTGTTTTTAACTGAATCTAGCAATACTAAATATGATTGGTATTTAATTAACTTAAGTCTACTAAACAATACAATATACAACCCTCACCTTGAGTTGTTGTCATTGAAAACTCAATTTTTATAACAAAAATTGTTGTGGAGTTACAAAGTTCCTTCCACAAGCTGAACATCTAATCCTACTACTTTCCTACAACAAAATAAACAAATTTTAACATCAATAAAACACAAATAAATACAATTTTATATGGCCTCTGCTCATGGCCTAGATTCTTGTCAGTTTTCTAATACAATGATTAGTCTTTTTCTTTAATATATGTATTATTTCACCACTATACACACAGAGTTTATTATTTTGTCTATCTTTTGTGATACCTGGTTACTTTATACATATATTATATTTATCACAAGATGACATAGCATCATTGATTGGTCTTGAGATGTCATTTTTTATGGTGTGACAAATCTCACTCTAATTAGTTAAATTCTTTTAGAATTGACTTTACTTTCAACTGAGTTTGTTTCTTATTAAGGTATTCTGATGTATTGTACCTTTCTATCTTATTTTTGTTAGTATTATGTAAGTATTTAGCCAGATATGATTATTTTTGTACTGGATAATGGGTTTCAGCCATACATGGTATAAGTAAATATTTTGCAGACTTGACTATTACAATGTTAAAGTTGGTCAGGTATATTAGTATAGTTGCTTTATATCATATTACAGCTTTCTAATACAGTTTGGTTGCATTTTGGCAACATTAAATTCATAAATTATACAATATTAGATGCCTATTACATGTTTTTAGTTAACACTGTTTTTGGCTATTTTGGCTGCTTTTTATTCATTTGACAGCTTCCTTTATTTAAGATAAATTGTTCACTATTGTCTGCTTGACAATTACATATAGTTTTTATTTAAATCTGATAATAATTAATTTTTTCATGAAATCTTGGTGTATGGTCTCAAATCCAACACATTAATATTTTTTGTCATTGCAAATATACAATTTTTATTTTAACTTAGATTCTTTCTAATAATGTATTTAAGTCATTTAATACATCTATTTTATTTACATCACATAATATAATAATGGATCATGTCCATTTATTCACAAAAAATAGTTTTTAATACCCTATTCATAGTTATAAAACTTAATAATTATTGACTTTATTCTGGTGGATTCTGACATTATTTCTCTCTCTTATAGTGTCTTATGGTTTTTTCACTCTTATCCACTTTAATAATATATATGGGGTTTTGTCTTAGTCATAGTTTGGTCGTTTTTTTTCAAGTTGATAGAAATAATTATTATACAAAATTACACAATTTTTTGGGACTACTTGGGTTCGATACTGTTCACTTCACTTTCCTCTTATGCTAACTTACTATATAAATGATTTCTTTTATGGAACGTTCTGTGACGTTACAACGTCTATAATTTTATATGCAAATGTAAGGATATAAGGTGTGTAATTTCTGATCAACCTAAAATGTGAATTGTTTGTTTTAATGGAATAATCACAATGTTAATTATGAGTGTATTGTATGTATTATGTTATTGTAGAAATCTTAAATAAAACCAAACATATAAGAGTTTACCATCTGTGAATTGTAGTAACGGTGTCAGTGTGAGCCTTATATGTCTTTTGGTAGTTTCCCCAAATTTCGGGCGGTCATGGCTTCACCGAATCCTGACCGTGGAATTATGTAAGTAGATTCTAAATTGGTGAACATTGAAACTGACCGGGGGGGAAGGTGGCGATAGTGCTGTTTTAAGGGTGTGTGAATCATTTTAGTAGGATTACTGGTGTCCTCGGACATCAGTAATGCTAAATTTGGTATATAACGCTGAAACAAGAATGGGGTAGGCAGCGTCTACACCCTAGTTAAAAAATTCAGTTCTTGTGGATGCAAATGGGCGCTACAGTCCACCATAATCAACAATAGAGTGTGTGGAAAGGGAGCTGGCCGTTACAAGCCAGGGGTGTAAACAATAGAGTGTTTATGCAACCAGGTAAATGCCTTGCATGGATTACCCGTGAGGTGATTTACCTAATTGTAACTGGGATAAAGGAGGGATATTAGATTTTTTTGTAGAAGGAGGTTACTGAATTGTTAGTAATGAGTTGAATATTACATTGCATTATGTAAATGATATAAAATATGTAGTTGATTTTATGATGTACTTAGATGATTTTATGGAGATGTTTAACCAAGTTTGAGAAAGATATAAGGAAATAATTTGTTTAGATGTAGTTGATTTTGTCATATATAAGAATTTTTAAATGAATTTAATTGTTTTGAGATATTAATCCTAGGAGGAAAGGTATTTGTAATATTGTAATGGGAAATGTTTATTTAAATTCTGATAGAATCAGAGGAATATATTTTGAATTTTAGGAGTAAGATGTAACAAGAGAAGGGTATGAAGAATGTTGATATTGAGGCTGGTTGTTTTATATTTTGTTATAATAAATACAATATTTATTCATATATATATGTTAGAAGTTAAGGAAAAAACCAGTGTTTCTTAACACAAACCAGCACAGCTAAGGGGAAACATCAGTTAGGGATATAGTAGTGTATAAGGCCACTAGTTGATAGTTTGATTTGTTGTTTCAGAGTCTGGTGATGCTGTGGCGGTGATCCTGAGCAGGAGCGTTAAGTACCTGTCTGACTTTATGGTGTTGGGATCTCGACAGAGAAGTCCAGTAAGGTCATTAAGGTGTGGTCACAGTCACTGGACTGAGGGTGAGTTAAATATTTTTTATGTAAACCGTAAAGGGGGTTGTGGCGACATATCCTGACTAATTTCTTTAGGCAGTACGAATGTGTCAATGAGAGTTTTTATGCTTCAGCATAAAACCTCCCATTGAGGGGGTATTGTAACGGGACATTTAGGCCTACCCAGGGTAATAAATAAATTTTATTGTTTAATAAAAAGGAAATAAAATTTTATGATGTAATAATAATTTTGGGAGACATAAACATAAATTCACAATAAAACTCAATTTATTGGAAACAAAATTAGAAAGAATAATTGTAAAATATTATCCATGAATTAAAACGACACAACAAACCGACATATGGATTTGTGTCAAGGTCAACATACAGACGCAAGAAAAACAGTTACATATTACGTAACAGAACATCAGACCATATTACGTCAGTGTGTACGTCACGCTGGAAACTGGGCGTGTCGGCCGAACCTTATACTGGCGTACTGATACAAGAACTTAGGACAATGGGATTTGGTGAAACAGCCACGGCCACTTCACAAAATAGTGCCGTTCGTCTCATCCGAGTTAAACTTTGCTACTCGAGCCGGCCGGCTGTAAAAAAGAGTTCTAGAATGTAAAATAGCGGGCGCCCGCACTAAAATGTGAATACCGCATGCACGTATAACTTTTAAAATGTGAAATAACAAATTAAAACCTTGATCAGAGTTAATTAACAGTAAAATTGGTTTAAAAAAAAAAAAAAACATTAATGCAGTGAAGTTGAAATAGTGGTCTAAGTGGTGTGTGTGGGACAATGTGGCATCTTCAAAACTCATCAGCAGCGGAGTAACAAATTGGGTAAAGTAAAATATTAAAAAGGGCTAAACTAAAATTATAATGTTATTATTGTCTTTTAAAAAATTGAGATCTCTAAGGGTATGGGGTAATAGCGTGTGTGCATGTGTGTGAGAAATATGTTAAACAAAGAAGGCTGGTTTGTGTTTAAATCTAAGTTTGCGTTTAATTTTTTGTCATAGAAATAAAATAATAATTTTATTTGTTCAAGAGGTCTACAAAATCATATAACCAAGATATTGTTTAATGTTAGATTCATAACAGGTAATGGAGGGGAAAAGAATATTTGTTTGTGTATAAAAGAAAGAAATATAATTCATAAATAATAAAAAAATCAATAATGGAAAAGATGTAAGAAAATTAATTTTAATTGATTTCATTTCATGAGTTTGTAGCAAAATCTGCAAGTAGTTAAATGCAGGAAAAGAAGTTTTATGGTTTTACTATGTGTATTATGGAATAAATAAAATTTTTTTGTTCAATGCAAATATGAATTAAACTAATTACTGCAAATAAACCATTCTGATCTCCTGTGTTCACCGAAAAGAAACTGGCCCAAAATGGTAAGTACATATATTTTTTCTTGTAGTTGGTACAAATACAAGATGGCGCCCAAAAAAATGAGAACAACAAACGTGAATAAAAGTAAAATTAATTAAGCTTTAATTATAATAAATAAAGTTATATCACAATTGGCGCCCGAACAGGGACATTTATATAAAGAAATTTATATAAATATAGGCCTGCTTGGAGAGCAGAATGGTGGTTTGAAATGAATAAAGTATAAATAAGGTACGTAGGAGGTTACGAGAAGTAACGTAAAGTGTTATGTAAGTAGAATACATTGTTGTGTGATAAGTAGATGTTATATATGTTAGTATTTTGATATAAAAGTAATAATTTTACCATTACAAAATGGAAAATAAAGAGATAAATCTTGAAAACACTCTTACAGAGTCCATGATAATCAATAATGTAGAAGCACAGTCTACTCCAATGACAGCTAGAGTAAAAGAGTTGTCGATGGACGATATGTTTAACCTAATAAGAACAATGTCCGAAAATATAAATAGTAATCTAAATGAATTGAAAGAACAAAATAAAGAACAAAAGAGTGATTCTGATGTTAAATATGATAAAATAAATGTTAAATTTGATGAAATGAATACGCAAAATGTTAAATTTGAAACTAACATGAATAAATGTCTGAATGAGATTGATGAACGTTTTAATACAATTAAAGAACAAATATTAGAATCAATAAGTAGCAATTGCGAGAAAAAGATTGACGATATGAATAAACATTTAGAAGGTAAATTAAATCAGATAATGAATAAGAAGTTAGGTGACAATGTTATAGTTATGAGAAATATTAATAATGACAAAATAATGGAAGAGGTAGTGTTAGATAATAAAGTATTGAATAGTGATGATAATGATGTTAATTACAATTCTGAGAGTACAGTGGGGGTAAAGAATAGTGGAGAAACAGATAAATTAGACGAAAATAAAGACAATCAGATGACAGATAATGAAGTAAGTAGGGGTAAGATTTATATGAATATAATTGAAAATAGTGATGATGAAGTTTTAGTGGAAGTAGGATGTAATAATGGAATGTTAGTGTGTGTTGATGGGTTAAAGAGAGTGTGTAAAGAGAGTATAGAGGTAGAAGGGTTGCAGAGGGTAGGTTTTCCCAAGGTTTATTGTGAACCAAGGTGTTTACAAACGTTGTTGTTGAAGGGCAGGAGTCCCTTATTATTGGAAGACATGAGGTCTTTGAGTTGTTCCCCGAAATTTTATGAGTTAGTGCCCTCTGTATGGAATGGTAGAGAAAGTGTGATATGGTGTTATGGTGAGAGATATTTAGAGAGAGAGTTGTTTGTAGATAGGGAGATAGAATTATATCAGTTAAAGAGAAATTATAAAGAGTTGAAAGAGAGGTTAGAATTGAAGGAGATAAACAATATGAAATGCTTACCATATATAATGAAGATTGATGATTATTTTGATGATACTGTTGTAAATGATAAACACTTACCTAATGATGTAATTGATGTAGTGGAGGAGTATAATGATAAGATAACTTACCTTGTGGTAACCAAAATTACTGATGGAGACTGGACAAAAATAACTAATGCAGACAAGGTTTATGAAAGAATAAAGAGGAATAATCCTATAAATTATGCTGGTATAATAAACGACATAGAAGTAATGGGTTATTATCTAAATGGTCATAATGTAATGTATGTTGACAGGAACGACTTGTATTACAAATATGAAAGACTAATCTATGATGACGGTGGTTAAAATAAAAAATTCAGTGAATGGACATTTTAAGTATTTTAGTTTATGGTAATGACCTGGCTACATTATGAAATGAAGTGTGGTAAATAAGAAAAGTAATGACATAAAATTGTAAATAAATTTATAGTAAAATTAATTGTGTTTGTGTTGCAACAGGTATTTTATGTAAACAATGTGTGTATGTAGTAGAAATTGATTAATATTTCAGCAGGTTAAATAAATAATGAGAGTTTATAATAAATGAATTGTAATTGTTTTGGAAGAAAGTAATTAAAATAACTTGTGTTTCCAAGAATTGATTTGAGATGAATTAATTGATTAATGATTGTTATACAAATAAATTTTGATAATGACTTTATGAGAGTTAAACTTGATAATAAATAGTGAATAGATATAAAGTTGTAAAAGATAGAATTTGGGTGATAATGATAAATAAGGCATGTGAGTTAGTCAAAGTTAATGTTAAATGGGTGTTAGAGAGAATAAGAGTTGAAATACAAATAATACAGAAAAACGGTATTAGATATTTTAGGGACACAGTAGTGCTAGTGATTATATGTAGAGAAGGTGAGTAATGTAAATGGAGATTAAATAGTTGATGGTGATATTTTGTAGATGAGGGTGATGTTGTAGGGAATGATCAACGTGCGTTGTCGGGCAGGTAGTTGCGAAGGGTTGAAGAGTGTTTGCTGATATTTGGTGGAGGGGCAAAAGGTTATGCATGGAATTGCCAGGTTGGGAACACACATCCTAGTTACAAAGAGGGTATTAGATATTTTATTTTATGAGGAAAATGATTTAAGTGGAATTAGTGTTGGAGGGGGTTATTATTGAGAGATGGGTGTCATGACATGCGAATCTGTTAGTAGTTATTAGAAGGAAGAAGGTGAGTAAGGTTAGATGTATAAATGCCAATTTAATAAATCGAATCATAGTGGATAACTGAAAATCACCCAAACTAATAAATGAGGAAAATAAATAATAGAAAATCATAGTTGACATGTAATAATAAATGAAATGTTATGTAAAAGGAAGGTTAATAACAAAGAAACATTTTTGGAAAAGTTAATGGTATAGTAAATGATAAATAATTGATGATTAATTAATAGAAGTTCAATTGAAATTAAAATATAACATTATAGAAAAACAAGTACAGGGTGTTGTAATTATAAGAGTGTTGTATTTTGTCGGGCGTTACCTCCGCGCACTTTTGTTACTTACTCTGTTGACTGGATCCTCTGCAGTGATGTAGTCCTGTAACACAACTTAAAACTATGCTTTTGTGGGCGCCACTTGGAAACGTTTGTTCCAAGAAAAAATTAAATGTGATTGATAAAATTTTTAAATCTACGAAAAAATTTAAACAAGTCAGTTTAGCTTTGAAAAATCATTTAAGTTTAATGGTTCTTTAAAAACAAACAAATCGTCTGAAGGACTATCATTCATAAAAAATTATAAAATTGCAGAGAAAAAATTTTACAAGTTATTATTATTGACAATTTTTTATATGTCCAATCAAGTATCGGCTAGTATGTGATATTTCGTTTTATTGATATTAATATTGAAATATAAATTTTAAAATATTAAAGATACTGTCCACTGTATTTACTGAATTCTTCGGGCGCCATCTTGCCAACTGCAAGAAAATAATTTACCAAGGTTCGTATCAGCGAACTAGGAGAACAGAATTGGTTGTTTGAAATGACTACTTCGATCTACTATACTCAAACAAACTTGTGTTTATTCATAATTTAGTTTTACTGTTGCATATTAACGACAATGACAAAATTACTCCTCCCATCTTTTATACTTTTACTATTTTAACATTGACAGTGTACATGCTTTATTCTGACTACAACTTTCAAAACATTATTGATAATTAAACTGTTGAACACTAAAACAAATGCTGTAAAGAAATAATACTCAACTAATTTTTCTTAACTTAAACCAGCGCTTTTGTAATTACGTAATTCAAACTCACCCATGCACACTCACACACTTTCACCTTAGACAAGTTATATTCCCATTAGAGCTCATATTTTAAATTAATTTTCCCCCTCTGTTCTTGTATTGTATGAAAATAATAAAATTTGTTAATTTACTTTCCTGTTATTACGTTGAAGGTACCCTCCTTCAATGTCTTCTCGTATACACACACTGATTTATTGCCGAACTGTTACATGATTATTTACTTATTAATTTCTCACTGTATCTATTCGGTTTCAAAAATACTGTTTTAGATGATCAAATCTTAAAAATTTTTTACATTTTTTATTGTATGCGGGCCCGCACTTACGTTTCGAAACTTTATAGATACCACTCGCGCGAGTGATGAAGTTGGACTGCCGAGAAATAGGCGCTATTTTTGTGAAGCAACTGTTGTTGGATATTCAATTCTTATTGGTGAACAGTTTGTATCCTTGCGCCAGTGGACTGTTTTTGGCCTGTTGACAAAACTGGTGACACACATCGTTATATAATTTGCTGACGCAACACATCGCCTGATGTCTGGTTGTGAAACGTGTTTACTGTTACATAACGTGTTTACGTTTTTCGTGTTCGTCATTGTCCTTGAACTGATTTTGGTACAGTTTGCCGGTTATTAAAACTGTTTATATGAATATTGTCTAATAACTTTGTTTTCAACGCCTCAAGCAGTGTTGCCGTTGTTGGAAACGCTTCCACATAACAAATTTACCGTTCTTTATAAATTTTTGTTCCTAATGAAGATTTTTATTTATTTATTACAAAAAATATACAAATTTCTTTAGATTGCCCCAGGTATGCCCAAAAATGCCCCGCTACAATACCCCCTCAATGAGATATTTTATGCCGAAGCATAAAAAATCTCATTGACACATTCATACTTGCTAAAGGGATCAGCCAGGATATGTCGCCACAACCCCCTGTATGGTTTACACAAAAGAATAATCAACTCACCCTTGGTCTGGTGACTGTGACCGCATCTGCATGACAATACTGGACTTCTCTCTCGAGATCCCAACACCGTAGAGTCAGACAGATACTCCACGCCCCTGCTCTGACGCGCAGGCCAGCTCAGGTCCGCCGCCACAGCATCACCAAACACTGAAACAACAAATCAAAATATTAAATAGTGGCCTTATACAACACCATATCCCCAACTGATCTGTTTCCCCCTAGCGGTGCTGGTTTGCGCTAAGAAGCACTGGTTTTGTTTTTCATTTATCGCTAACATGTATATATCATAACATATTTACCAACTATATATATATACCCCTCTTAAAATTCCATCTACTTACCCTTATTAACTTTACCCCAAAATTCAAAATCATTGCCCTGATTCCCATCAGGATTTAAGCAAACAGACGACTGACTTATTAACATTTCCCATTACCATATTACATTTCTCTCATCCCCAATTTAAAAATGCATTTAAAATAGTTAACTTCATAAAGTTCTCTTAAACTAACAAACACAATATAACATAAGAAAATTAATACACTTCTAATTCACATTAAAATAAACAATTGGTATTTAAAATGTTACACACATTAAGTTGGCATATGAAATCAGAAAATTACTTTTAAACTTGATTTATTCTTATTAATTCGTTTCTCAAAATTACAAAATTTTTTATTTTATTTATTTATTTATTTTATTATTTTTTTTTTCAATCATGGCCATCATTATTCCATTTCATTACTTTGGGTGATTCTACGTTACTCATTATAATTTACTTTATCCACTTGGCATTTACTCATAATCTTACCCCTTTTATTACTCTAACGTTCCCTTACAAAATCTCTAACTAGTATGACACCCCACTATCAAAATTTTACTAACCCTTCTCTACCTCTAACTACTTACTATTTTAACTCCAATCGCCACCCTCTACTCTTATATAAAAAAAATACTCTCTAACCCTTTGTACATAGGATACGTGTTTCCCCCCCCCAAAAAGCTCAATTCCCGTTCTCTGGCCCCTGGATTTTTACCTAAGGCGGCCCCTTCCCACTAAAACTATACTAAATCCCGTCCCAACCCTTATGTTGCGGACTCCCACATTACACTACCCCTACTACAAAATTGCCATCCCCAAAAAATCTCAATCTCATAACCTCACTACAATTACAACAAATTAACATCAACAAATAAACAACAATATATCACTCAAACTCTACAATTATTCTCCATTACTACTGTGTCTCCACTTATACTTCTCAAAATTCTATAACATACATTAACTCAAAACAACATTGCATTATTTTCATCTCTACTATTACTTTAACTTTTACTTCGATTTGGACAAATCTATGTCCCACAAAATTCAACTTGAACTGATTCAAACATTTTATTCAACTAATTACTATCACCCATTTCTATCTTTTACAACCCATTGAAAATTTTACCTATCACCACTATTTTTCATTTTATTTTTTAAGTCTATAAACACATTGAAAACATATTATTATATTTTTATAATACTTATTCCTAACATACTAATGCAATCAACACAATAAGACATAATAACACAATATAAGAAGTATTTAGTGCATCTATTTTTTAAATTCAAACAAAATTATTGAGTAGCAAATCATCATTATTAATTAAAATATATCAAATTTTTAATACGTTATCCCCTTGGATAACCTCCCAGCCACACACACTATTATAATACATCACATAACACAATACACAAATAGCAATAAACCTGGATTATTAGTATACATCAAACAAACAATTCTCTTTTAAATAATTTATATAAAAATTTATAAACATTATTATTTAAAATGTTTCATTAACTCTTTTTATTTATCAGAATTATTGACTTATCCTGTGTTGCAATCAGATTTTCAAAAATTCTAAATTTATTATTAACACATATTTTTAATCATTATGTTCCACAAAATTCCACCAAATAAACCATTTAACATTTATTTATTTATTCATGATTATTAAATTAAAATCTCATCACACAATTTAAATTCCTTATAAAATTCAAACACACAACATTCAATCACAATATCTAAACATCTCAAATTATTTAATTCAATTGATTACTAAAATTGAATATTCATTTGATTATTAAAATAACATATCTCAATTATTATCAACATTCTACAAATCATTAACTATTGTCTTCATAATTATTTTATTATTTAGAATGCAAAAATATTAATAATATTATTATTATTAACACAACATTTTCTAAAACATACACATTACTTATCTAACATTTCACAATACACACAAATGAATTCAATATTATTTACAAAATATGCGTCAAAACTGTTCAAGTGTATCTCACTTCAGATGTCCAAATCAGCAAGGTCATTACCAATAATTTACAATATTTAAAAATGTCCCAACACTGATCTTTTCGCTCATCCTCCATCGTCATATATATATCTAGTGTATTTGTAACATTCATCATTTTTACCAACATACAATTTATCATCATTACTATCATAATAATCCATCCATTCTATTTCATCCATTATACCACTAGAAATCTTGTTACCATAGGTTAGGATTGTCCCGTCTATATCAGTGTTATTTGTTAATGTTAGGTAAATCGTTTTCTCGGTTTTGTATTCCTCAACTACTACGTCAGGTAAATCATTATCGTCAGGTAAGATATTATCAAAATTATTCTCTGTCTCTCTTTCAACAGGTACGTATTTCACATGATTCATCGTCACCCCTTCTAGTAATTTTCTCAATTCATCATACTTTCTTTCTAACTTATATATTTCTATTTCATTCTCAACATATAACTCTCTTTCTTCATAGCACCACATCACACTCTCACAATTATTACGGACAGAGGGTACAACATTATACAACATTACTTCATTTAACAATAAGGGTCTCTTGCCCTGAAAAAACAACATTAAATCATCATCATCATTATAAACAATAAGGGGAAAATTTGCCCTCTGTCCCCATTTAATTACTACATTATTTTTCCACTCTCTCTCTACTTCATAAACACTCATTAACATTTCATTATCGCATTCTAAAACTTCATCCGTACTCTTTGTTATTATATTTTCATCATTTGCTTCTACATTATTCTTCACCCCCACTCTACTCTCAGAATTGTCTACTATTTCGTCATTTTTACATTTTGTCTTACTTAAAACATTGTCACCTAATTTCTCGAACTTCTGTTCTAACTTATTCAAACTGTTTCTTATTATTTCGTTAGTGCTTTCTAAATGTTTATTCATTTCTTGTATTTCATGTTTCAACTCTTTATTCTGATTTTTTAATAACTCTTGCATATCGTTTTTCTGTTCATTAAAAAGTAATTTCATCATCTTGATCATCTCATTATCTTCAGCCGTTTTGTTCATGACTGGTGTTGAGTGAACACCTTCATGCATGATTTGAGATTCAGTTATGCTTATCTGGCTTTCATCTACACTGTCAGTGACGCCGACAGTTTCATGATTGTCTGCCATTTTACTTAAAAAAAATTTTTTATATATATTTCTTAGCACAATATTATTTTGTCATACATAATTATTATTGAGAAAAGAAAAAAAAAATGTTCTGCTCACTCATACTACAAAACATGACATAACCTTATTCTATACGTCTATTTTACGTATGCAAAAAAATTTATTTTACCTTAAACAACCATTCTGCTTTCCCCGTAGGCCGTATTTTATATAAATTTATTGATATAAAATTGTCCCTGTTCGGGCGCCAAATGTGATATTTCGTTTTATTGATATTAATATTGAAATATAAATTTTAAAATATTAAAGATACTGTCCACTGTATTTACTGAATTCTTCGGGCGCCATCTTGCCAACTGCAAGAAAATAATTTACCAAGGTTCGTATCAGCGAACTAGGAGAACAGAATTGGTTGTTTGAAATGACTTCTTCGATCTACTATACTCAAACAAACTTGTGTTTATTCATAATTTAGTTTTACTGTTGCATATTAACGACAATGACAAAATTACTCCTCCCATCTTTTATACTTTTACTATTTTAACATTGACAGTGTACATGCTTTATTCTGACTACAACTTTCAAAACATTATTGATAATTAAACTGTTGAACACTAAAACAAATGCTGTAAAGAAATAATACTCAACTAATTTTTCTTAACTTAAACCAGCGCTTTTGTAATTACGTAATTCAAACTCACCCATGCACACTCACACACTTTCACCTTAGACAAGTTATATTCCCATTAGAGCTCATATTTTAAATTAATTTTCCCCCTCTGTTCTTGTATTGTATGAAAATAATAAAATTTGTTAATTTACTTTCCTGTTATTACGTTGAAGGTACCCTCCTTCAATGTCTTCTCGTATACACACACTGATTTATTGCCGAACTGTTACATGATTATTTACTTATTAATTTCTCACTGTATCTATTCGGTTTCAAAAATACTGTTTTAGATGATCAAATCTTAAAAATTTTTTACATTTTTTATTGTATGCGGGCCCGCACTTACGTTTCGAAACTTTATAGATACCACTCGCGCGAGTGATGAAGTTGGACTGCCGAGAAATAGGCGCTATTTTTGTGAAGCAACTGTTGTTGGATATTCAATTCTTATTGGTGAACAGTTTGTATCCTTGCGCCAGTGGACTGTTTTTGGCCTGTTGACAAAACTGGTGACACACATCGTTATATAATTTGCTGACGCAACACATCGCCTGATGTCTGGTTGTGTAACGTGTTTACTGTTACATAACGTGTTTACGTTTTTCGTGTTCGTCATTGTCCTTGAACTGATTTTGGTACAGTTTGCCGGTTATTAAAACTGTTTATATGAATATTGTCTAATAACTTTGTTTTCAACGCCTCAAGCAGTGTTGCCGTTGTTGGAAACGCTTCCACATAACAAATTTACCGTTCTTTATAAATTTTTGTTCCTAATGAAGATTTTTATTTATTTATTACAAAAAATATACAAATTTCTTTAGATTGCCCCAGGTATGCCCAAAAATGCCCCGCTACAAGTATTTCAGATTTTGACTCAGTTGACAAGCATGAGTTTAATATGTGAAAAATCTTTACTCTCAGGACGTGACTCCTTTGAACTACCAAGACATATCAATTAGATGCCTTACAAGAAAAAACTAAGTGATTTGAAGGTGTATGTGTGGCGTGTAAAGTACAACTGTGTGATAAATGTAACCAGGTAACAAATGACTTTAATTTTGGTAACTCACGTTCCAATGGTCGTTTATTCTCTCACTGGACACTTCCTTCGGGTAGTTTCTCAATCTCGCCTCTTCGGGTGTACACTGAATCTATTTAAAGTCAATTTTTGCGATCATTACTTTTTCCGCACTTTTTGTCAAAACGTTTGGCAGTAAAATCTCGTTCAAACGCCGCCACTACGAATCATCTGTTTAGCGTTGATTCAGAAATCTGCCACCGCAGCGCTGATTCCCATGCAGTGTTGAGGAAGGCTTAGTGTAATGTTTGTTACGTTCGGGGGAATTATTTGTCACGTTAGTCAGTCAATGCGAACACAGCAGAATTCGTTCTCTATTTAAATGTTTGGTGCCTCCTGGGCCGTCGACGTTCTGGCTGCGTGATTTCTATTAAAATTTGCCGTATCGCTGCTCTATTTCAGCGATACTTTTTGGCGTAGACTCTCGTTGAGGTTAAGTCAGTCGGTTATGTCTATGTACGGGAAAAGCCTTCCTGCCGTGTCTTGTCGATTTTTCGCCTCTCGGTTTCGCCTTAGCTGCGTTGATCAGTGTTGTGTGAGATGCATCAGTTCTGGAGTTCAATCTTCAAGTGTTTTTTTGGGTCGAATTTGGTCTCGCTTTTATACTAAATCGGGATGACTGTTTTCGTCGACTTCCGGTATATTTGTGTAAAAATTCTTTCTAGATTGTTCGAGAATAAACGAAATGGAATGTCATAGAACAATTTTCACTTCCGTAGAAGCTTTTAGAACGAATTTCTTATTCTTCATACAAAGGATATTTCAAAATTTACACTGGTATTTATCAAACAGTTTCACATTAGTACTTACAATTTGTATGCCATTAATGTATTTAGATTCCTTGTTTTTAACTGAATCTAGCAATACTAAATATGATTGGTATTTAATTAACTTAAGTCTACTAAACAATACAATATACAACCCTCACCTTGAGTTGTTGTCATTGAAAACTCAATTTTTATAACAAAAATTGTTGTGGAGTTACAAAGTTCCTTCCACAAGCTGAACATCTAATCCTACTACTTTCCTACAACAAAATAAACAAATTTTAACATCAATAAAACACAAATAAATACAATTTTATATGGCCTCTGCTCATGGCCTAGATTCTTGTCAGTTTTCTAATACAATGATTAGTCTTTTTCTTTAATATATGTATTATTTCACCACTATACACACAGAGTTTATTATTTTGTCTATCTTTTGTGATACCTGGTTACTTTATACATATATTATATTTATCACAAGATGACATAGCATCATTGATTGGTCTTGAGATGTCATTTTTTATGGTGTGACAAATCTCACTCTAATTAGTTAAATTCTTTTAGAATTGACTTTACTTTCAACTGAGTTTGTTTCTTATTAAGGTATTCTGATGTATTGTACCTTTCTATCTTATTTTTGTTAGTATTATGTAAGTATTTAGCCAGATATGATTATTTTTGTACTGGATAATGGGTTTCAGCCATACATGGTATAAGTAAATATTTTGCAGACTTGACTATTACAATGTTAAAGTTGGTCAGGTATATTAGTATAGTTGCTTTATATCATATTACAGCTTTCTAATACAGTTTGGTTGCATTTTGGCAACATTAAATTCATAAATTATACAATATTAGATGCCTATTACATGTTTTTAGTTAACACTGTTTTTGGCTATTTTGGCTGCTTTTTATTCATTTGACAGCTTCCTTTATTTAAGATAAATTGTTCACTATTGTCTGCTTGACAATTACATATAGTTTTTATTTAAATCTGATAATAATTAATTTTTTCATGAAATCTTGGTGTATGGTCTCAAATCCAACACATTAATATTTTTTGTCATTGCAAATATACAATTTTTATTTTAACTTAGATTCTTTCTAATAATGTATTTAAGTCATTTAATACATCTATTTTATTTACATCACATAATATAATAATGGATCATGTCCATTTATTCACAAAAAATAGTTTTTAATACCCTATTCATAGTTATAAAACTTAATAATTATTGACTTTATTCTGGTGGATTCTGACATTATTTCTCTCTCTTATAGTGTCTTATGGTTTTTTCACTCTTATTCACTTTAATAATATATATGGGGTTTTGTCTTAGTCATAGTTTGGTCGTTTTTTTTCAAGTTGATAGAAATAATTATTATACAAAATTACACAATTTTTTGGGACTACTTGGGTTCGATACTGTTCACTTCACTTTCCTCTTATGCTAACTTACTATATAAATGATTTCTTTTATGGAACGTTCTGTGACGTTACAACGTCTATAATTTTATATGCAAATGTAAGGATATAAGGTGTGTAATTTCTGATCAACCTAAAATGTGAATTGTTTGTTTTAATGGAATAATCACAATGTTAATTATGAGTGTATTGTATGTATTATGTTATTGTAGAAATCTTAAATAAAACCAAACATATAAGAGTTTACCATCTGTGAATTGTAGTAACGGTGTCAGTGTGAGCCTTATATGTCTTTTGGTAGTTTCCCCAAATTTCGGGCGGTCATGGCTTCACCGAATCCTGACCGTGGAATTATGTAAGTAGATTCTAAATTGGTGAACATTGAAACTGACCGGGGGGGAAGGTGGCGATAGTGCTGTTTTAAGGGTGTGTGAATCATTTTAGTAGGATTACTGGTGTCCTCGGACATCAGTAATGCTAAATTTGGTATATAACGCTGAAACAAGAATGGGGTAGGCAGCGTCTACACCCTAGTTAAAAAATTCAGTTCTTGTGGATGCAAATGGGCGCTACAGTCCACCATAATCAACAATAGAGTGTGTGGAAAGGGAGCTGGCCGTTACAAGCCAGGGGTGTAAACAATAGAGTGTTTATGCAACCAGGTAAATGCCTTGCATGGATTACCCGTGAGGTGATTTACCTAATTGTAACTGGGATAAAGGAGGGATATTAGATTTTTTTGTAGAAGGAGGTTACTGAATTGTTAGTAATGAGTTGAATATTAGATTGCATTATGTAAATGATATAAAATATGTAGTTGATTTTATGATGTACTTAGATGATTTTATGGAGATGTTTAACCAAGTTTGAGAAAGATATAAGGAAATAATTTGTTTAGATGTAGTTGATTTTGTCATATATAAGAATTTTTAAATGAATTTAATTGTTTTGAGATATTAATCCTAGGAGGAAAGGTATTTGTAATATTGTAATGGGAAATGTTTATTTAAATTCTGATAGAATCAGAGGAATATATTTTGAATTTTAGGAGTAAGATGTAACAAGAGAAGGGTATGAAGAATGTTGATATTGAGGCTGGTTGTTTTATATTTTGTTATAATAAATACAATATTTATTCATATATATATGTTAGAAGTTAAGGAAAAAACCAGTGTTTCTTAACACAAACCAGCACAGCTAAGGGGAAACATCAGTTAGGGATATAGTAGTGTATAAGGCCACTAGTTGATAGTTTGATTTGTTGTTTCAGAGTCTGGTGATGCTGTGGCGGAGATCCTGAGCAGGAGCGTTAAGTACCTGTCTGACTTTATGGTGTTGGGATCTCGACAGAGAAGTCCAGTAAGGTCATTAAGGTGTGGTCACAGTCACTGGACTGAGGGTGAGTTAAATATTTTTTATGTAAACCGTAAAGGGGGTTGTGGCGACATATCCTGACTAATTTCTTTAGGCAGTACGAATGTGTCAATGAGAGTTTTTATGCTTCAGCATAAAACCTCCCATTGAGGGGGTATTGTAACGGGACATTTAGGCCTACCCAGGGTAATAAATAAATTTTATTGTGTTTAATAAAAAGGAAATAAAATTTTATGATGTAATAATAATTTTGGGAGACATAAACGTAAATTCACAATAAAACTCAATTTATTGGAAACAAAATTAGAAAGAATAATTGTAAAATATTATCCATGAATTAAAACGACACAACAAACCGACATATGGATTTGTGTCAAGGTCAACATACAGACGCAAGAAAAACAGTTACATATTACGTAACAGAACATCAGACCATATTACGTCAGTGTGTACGTCACGCTGGAATCTGGGCGTGTCGGCCGAACCTTATACTGGCGTACTGATACAAGAACTTAGGACAATGGGATTTGGTGAAACAGCCACGGCCACTTCACAAAATAGTGCCGTTCGTCTCATCCGAGTTAAACTTTGCTACTCGAGCCGGCCGGCTGTAAAAAAGAGTTCTAGAATGTAAAATAGCGGGCGCCCGCACTAAAATGTGAATACCGCATGCACGTTTAACTTTTAAAATGTGAAATAACAAATTAAAACCTTGATCAGAGTTAATTAACAGTAAAATTGGTTTAAAAAAAAAAAAAAAACATGAATGCAGTGAAGTTGAAATAGTGGTCTAAGTGGTGTGTGTGGGACAATGTGGCATCTTCAAAACTCATCAGCAGCGGAGTAACAAATGGGGTAAAGTAAAATATTAAAAAGGGCTAAACTAAAATTATGTTATTATTGTCTTTTAAAAAATTGAGATCTCTAAGGGTATGGGGTAATAGCGTGTGTGCATGTGTGTGAGAAATATGTTAAACAAAGAAGGCTGGTTTGTGTTTAAATCTAAGTTTGCGTTTAATTTTTTGTCATAGAAATAAAATAATAATTTTATTTGTTCAAGAGGTCTACAAAATCATATAACCAAGATATTGTTTAATGTTAGATTCATAACAGGTAATGGAGGGGAAAAGAATATTTGTTAGTGTATAAAAGAAAGAAATATAATTCATAAATAATAAAAAAATCAATAATGGAAAAGATGTAAGAAAATTAATTTTAATTGATTTCATTTCATGAGTTTGTAGCAAAATCTGCAAGTAGTTAAATGCAGGAAAAGAAGTTTTATGGTTTTACTATGTGTATTATGGAATAAATAAAATTTTTTTGTTCAATGCAAATATGAATTAAACTAATTACTGCAAATAAAACATTCTGATCTCCTGTGTTCACCGAAAAGAAACTGGCCCGAAATGGTAAGTACATATATTTTTTCTTGTAGTTGGTACAAATACAAGATGGCGCCCAAAAAAATGAGAACAACAAACGTGAATAAAAGTAAAATTAATTAAGCTTTAATTATAATAAATAAAGTTATATCACAATTGGCGCCCGAACAGGGACATTTATATAAAGAAATTTATATAAATATAGGCCTACTTGGAGAGCAGAATGGTGGTTTGAAATGAATAAAGTATAAATAAGGTACGTAGGAGGTTACGAGAAGTGACGTAAAGTGTTATGTAAGTAGAATACATTGTTGTGTGATAAGTAGATGTTATATATGTTAGTATTTTGATATAAAGGTAATAATTTTGCCATTACAAAATGGAAAATAAAGAGATAAATCTTGAAAACACTCTTACAGAGTCCATGATAATCAATAATGTAGAAGCACAGTCTACTCCAATGACAGCTAGAGTAAAAGAGTTGTCGATGGACGATATGTTTAACCTAATAAGAACAATGTCCGAAAATATAAATAGTAATCTAAATGAATTGAAAGAACAAAATAAAGAACAAAAGAGTGATTCTGATGTTAAATATGATAAAATAAATGTTAAATTTGATGAAATGAATATGCAAAATGTTAAATTTGAAACTAACATGAATAAACGTCTGAATGAGATTGATGAACGTTTTAATACAATTAAAGAACAAATATTAGAATCAATAAGTAGCAATTGCGAGAAAAAGATTGACGATATGAATAAAAATTTAGAAGGTAAATTAAATCAGATAATGAATAAGAAGTTAGGTGACAATGTTATAGTTATGATAAATATTAATAATGACAAAATAGTGGAAGAGGTAGTGTTAGATAATAAAGTATTGAATAGTGATGATAATGATGTTAATTACAATTCTGAGAGTATAGTGGGGGTAAAGAATAGTGGAGAAACAGATAAATTAGACGAAAATAAAGACAATCAGATGACAGATAATGAAGTAAGTAGGAGTGAGATTTATAAGAATATAATTGAAAATAGTGATGATGAAGTTTTAGTGGAAGTAGGATGTAATAATGGAATGTTAGTGTGTGTTGATGGGTTAAAGAGGGTGTGTAAAGAGAGTATAGAGGTAGAAGGGTTGCAGAGGGTAGGTTTTCCCAAGGTTTATTGTGAACCAAGGTGTTTACAAACGTTGTTGTTGAAGGGCAGGAGTCCCTTATTATTGGAAGACATGAGGTCTTTGAGTTGTTCCCCGAAATTTTATGAGTTAGTGCCCTCTGTATGGAATGGTAGAGAAAATGTGATATGGTGTTATGGTGAGAGATATTTAGAGAGAGAGTTGTTTGTAGGTAGGGAGATAGAATTATATCAGTTAAAGAGAAATTATAAAGAGTTGAAAGAGAGGTTAGAATTGAAGGAGATAAACAATATGAAATTCTTACCATATATAATGAAGATTGATGATTATTTTGATGATACTGTTGTAAATGATAAACACTTACCTAATGATGTAATTGATGGAGTGGAGGAGTATAATGATAAGATAACTTACCTTGTGGTAACCAAAATTACTGATGGAGACTGGACAAAAATAACTAATGCAGACAAGGTTTATGAAAGAATAAAGAGGAATAATCCTATAAATTATACTGGTATAATAAATGACATAGAATTAATGGGTTATTATCTAAATGGTCATAATGTAATGTATGTTGACAAGAACGACTTGTGTTACAAATATGTAAGACTAATCTATGATGACGGTGGTTAAAATAAAAAATTCAGTGAATGGACATTTTAAGTATTTTAGTTTATGGTAATGACCTGGCTAGATTATGAAATGAAGTGTGGTAAATGAGAAAAGTAATGACATAAAATTGTAAATAAATTTATAGTAAAATTAATTGTGTTTGTGTTGCAACAGGTATTTTATGTAAACAATGTGTGTATGTAGTAGAAATTGATTAATATTTCAGCAGGTTAAATAAATAATGAGAGTTTATAATAAATGAATTGTAATTGTTTTGGAAGAAAGTAATTAAAATAACTTGTGTTTCCAAGAATTGATTTGAGATGAATTAATTGATTAATGATTGTTATACAAATAAATTTTGATAATGACTTTATGAGAGTTAAACTTGATAATAAATAGTGAATAGATATAAAGTTGTAAAAGATAGAATTTGGGTGATAATGATAAATAAGGCATGTGAGTTAGTCAAAGTTAATGTTAAATGGGTGTTAGAGAGAATAAGAGTTGAAATACAAATAATACAGAAAAACGGTATTAGATATTTTAGGGACACAGTAGTGCTAGTGATTATATGTAGAGAAGGTGAGTAATGTAAATGGAGATTAAATAGTTGATGGTGATATTTTGTAGATGAGGGTGATGTTGTAGGGAATGATCAACGTGCGTTGTCGGGCAGGTAGTTGCGAAGGGTTGAAGAGTGTTTGCTGATATTTGGTGGAGGGGCAAAAGGTTATGCATGGAATTGCCAGGTTGGGAACACACATCCTAGTTACAAAGAGGGTATTAGATATTTTATTTTATGAGGAAAATGATTTAAGTGGAATTAGTGTTGGAGGGGGTTATTATTGAGAGATGGGTGTCATGACATGTGAATCTGTTAGTAGTTATTAGAAGGAAGAAGGTGAGTAAGGTTAGATGTATAAATGCCAATTTAATAAATCGAATCATAGTGGATAACTGAAAATCACCCAAACTAATAAATGAGGAAAATAAATAATAGAAAATCATAGTTGATATGTAATAATAAATGAAATGTTATGTAAAAGGAAGGTTAATAACAAAGAAAAATTTTTGGAAAAGTTAATGGTATCGTAAATGATAAATAATTGATGATTAATTAATAGAAGTTCAATTGAAATTGAAATATAACGTCTATAATTTTATATGCAAATGTAAGGATGTAAGGTGTGTAATTTCTGATCAACCTTAAATGTGAATTGTTTGTTTTAATGGAATAATCACAATGTTAATTATGAGTGTATTGTATGTATTATGTTATTGTAGAAATCTTAAATAAAACCAAACATATAAGAGTTTACCATCTGTGAATTGTAGTAACGGTGTCAGTGTGAGCCTTATATGTCTTTTGGTAGTTTCCCCAAATTTCGGGCGGTCATGGCTTCACCGAATCCTGACCGTGGAATTATGTAAGTAGATTCTAAATTGGTGAACATTGAAACTGACCGGGGGGGAAGGTGGCGATAGTGCTGTTTTAAGGGTGTGTGAATCATTTTAGTAGGATTACTGGTGTCCTCGGACATCAGTAATGCTAAATTTGGTATATAACGCTGAAACAAGAATGGGGTAGGCAGCGTCTACACCCTAGTTAAAAAATTCAGTTCTTGTGGATGCAAATGGGCGCTACAGTCCACCATAATCAACAATAGAGTGTGTGGAAAGGGAGCTGGCCGTTACAAGCCAGGGGTGTAAACAATAGAGTGTTTATGCAACCAGGTAAATGCCTTGCAGGGCTTACCCGTGAGGTGATTTACCTAATTGTAACTGGGATAAAGGAGGGATATTAGATTTTTTTGTAGAAGGAGGTTACTGAATTGTTAGTAATGAGTTGAATATTAGATTGCATTATGTAAATGATATAAAATATGTAGTTGATTTTATGATGTACTTAGATGATTTTATGGAGATGTTTAACCAAGTTTGAGAAAGATATAAGGAAATAATTTGTTTAGATGTAGTTGATTTTGTCATATATAAGAATTTTTAAATGAATTTAATTGTTTTGAGATATTAATCCTAGGAGGAAAGGTATTTGTAATATTGTAATGGGAAATGTTTATTTAAATTCTGATAAAATCAGAGGAATATATTTTGAATTTTAGGAGTAAGATGTAACAAGAGAAGGGTATGAAGAATGTTGATATTGAGGCTGGTTGTTTTATATTTTGTTATAATAAATACAATATTTATTCACATATATATGTTAGGAGTTAAGGAAAAAACCAGTGTTTCTTAACACAAACCAGCACAGCTAAGGGGAAACAGATCAGTTAGGGATATAGTAGTGTATAAGGCCACTAGTTGATAGTTTGATTTGTTGTTTCAGAGTCTGGTGATGCTGTGGCGGTGATCCTGAGCAGGAGCGTTAAGTACCTGTCTGACTTTATGGTGTTGGGATCTCGACAGAGAAGTCCAGTAAGGTCATTAAGGTGTGGTCACAGTCACTGGACTGAGGGCGAGTTAAATATTTTTTATGTAAACCGTAAAGGGGGTTGTGGCGACATATCCTGACTAATTTCTTTAGGCAGTATGAATGTGTCAATGAGAGTTTTTATGCTTCGGAATAAAACCTCCCATTGAGGGGGTATTGTAATGGGACATTTAGGCCTACCCAGGGTAATAAATAAATTTTATTGTGTTTAATAAAAAGGAAATAAAATTTTATGATGTAATAATAATTTTGGGAGACATAAACCTAAATTCACAATAAAACTCAATTTATTGGAAACAAAATTAGAAAGAATAATTGTAAAATATTATCCATGAATTAAAACGACGCAACAAACCAACATATGGAATTGTGTCAAGGTCAACATACAGACGCAAGAAAAACAGTTACATATTATGTAACAGAACATCAGACCATATTACGTCAGTGTGTAAATAAATCTACTATTGCTTTATATCCTTCAAATAATTCTCCTGGTCTTATGTTACTTTTATTTAAAATATATTATTTATTGTTAATAAGCTTTATATGAAGAGTAGAAAGTAAGCATTATTTTTATTATGAATAAAATACTCAAGGAGCATATTTTAAATTTTACTCACATGTAAATGATTAGTCTCTTTTATTGATCGTTTTCAAACTGAAATACGTCAAGTATATAACTGTTATCTTATAAATCATAAATCTACTTGAATGCATTTTTCAATTACGAAATAAATAAAATAGAAAATAAATGTTTTTGTTACTTTTCTATATTGAAACTGTAAATAATAAAGCTATCGATAAAAATTTACTAAAACTAGATTTTAAGCTTCGAGGGAAGGAGGCTTTTCCCACCACACTTGCCAATTCCCCCACTAGAGTCGCGACGCTTGCGCACAATGGGTCGAGTAGTAGAAAAAGAGATAGAAGCAGTCGTTTGCTGTTTCACTTACTCCGTGACACTCCCACTTACGGGCGATAGCAATATAGTAGTATTAGATATATGGTAGCAGTACCCTCTGCATGGAGTGATAGAGAAAGAGTGAAATGGTGTGAGAGAGAGTTGTATTTTGATAGGAAGATAGTGTTGTTTGAGGTTAGTAGGAGTTATAAAGAATTAAGAAAGAGAGTGAAGAGAGAGAGAGAGAGAGATGATGATTATATTGAGTACTTACCTGGTGATGTAATTAGTGCAGCAAATGATGATAAGGTTGATGATATTGAGTACTTACCTCGTGACGTAACTGGTATCGCCGCAAATGATAATGATGATGAAATTATAATGTACCTAATTGTGACAAAGCATACTAAGGGCGACTGGACAATACTCGATGGTGACAAAGTATATGATGTAATAATGTAGAATAATCCTATTGATATTGTGGAAAAGTATGAGAATATAAATAGATAATATAATGAACTTAATAAAAAATGAATTGTGTAGACGTAAGACCAGATTATTATTCGATGATGGTGGTTAAACAGCTATTGTTCATGAACATTTAATTATGTGGATAGTAGGGGGTTTTGAATTGGATTGTATATACTTTTGTGTTGATGTTAAATGTAATAATGTAGCAAGGTGACGTATACTCAACGTTGTGAATTTTGTTAAAGTAATTAAATGTGTTTGACAAAAGAATTGAATTAATTTGAAAGGAGATAATAAATGAAATATTGTATAAGATGAATGTTGATACCAAATTAAAAAATTTTTGGAGAATTTAAAGGTGTAATAAATGATGAATAAATACAGGTTGATTAGTAAAAAGTTCAATTGAAATTAAAGTGTAATGTTTATAATTTTATATGCAAATTTATTAAGGTGAATAAAGGTGTTTATTTTGATGTAAAAATCTCAATGTTAGTTACGAGTGTATTATGTTTTATTATGTTAGTGTGTAGGAATCTTAAACATGTATTATGTGTTTTTAAATAGATTCCCCACTTTCGGGCGGTCCCGGCCTTACCAGCCCAAACCGTGGTTTTGGATGACAATCAGCTGTGGGCAGGATTATTGTAAACTGACCGTGGTTGGTTGCCTGTGAAATTGGTACAATTTAGAAATTAACAGGGGGTTTTCATCAGGGGAATCACCGTACTTTGGAACAGTGGCTACCACCGAATGGGGTGATAGTGCCGTATTAAGGGCGTATGAATCATTATAGTAGGATTACTGGTGTCCTCGGATATCAGTAATGCTGAATTTTTATATAACGCCGAAGCAAGAACGGTGTAAGCAGCGTTTGCACCCTAATAAAATTCAGTTCTTGTGGACACAAATGGGCGCTACAGTCCAACATCAGTAAACAATAGTGTGTGTGAAAAGGAGCTGGCCGTTACAAGCCAGGGGCATAAAATGAAATGTTTATGCAACCGTGCAAATACAGAAACCGGCGAGGGTTGTGAGGTAACTTGCACAATTGTAACTGGGTAAAGGGGGGATATTAGATATTGATGGAGAAGGAGGTTACTAAATGGTTAGTGAATATTAAAATGAATTATGTTGATGATGTAAAAGGTGTAGTTGATTTAATGAGGTAACTACATGATTTTGTATTGATTTAAGGAGTATTATGAAGATGCTTAACGATTGTTAAGTAAATGATTTGTTCTGATGTAGTTGATTTATATGTGTTTTATTCCATATAAGACTTTTATTAATGAATTTAATTATTTTGAAATATGAATTATATAATGGAAGGTATTTATAATATTGTAATGGGGAATGTTTATTTAAATTCTGATGGAATCAGAGAAATATTTTGAATTTTGGAAATAATAATTAACAAGAGAAGGGTTCAGAATGTTAGTATGGGAGTTTAAAAAATGTTTTATACTATGTTATGATAAATATGTATTCATGTATATGTTAGAAGTTAAGAAAACCAGTGCTTCTTAACGCAAACCAGTGCACAGCTAAGGGGAAACAGATCAGTAAGGGATATGGTATTATACTAGGCCACTACTTGATATTTTGATTTGATGTTTCAGTGTCTGGTGATGCTGTGGCGGCGGTCCTGTGCTGGCCTGTGCGTCACAGCAGGAGTGTCAAGTGCCTGTCTAGCCTTGCGGTGTTGGGATCTCGAAAGGGAAGTCCAGTAAGGTCATACAGGTGCGGTCACAGTCACTGGACCAGGGGGTAAGTTAACCATGATTTTTAATAAAACGTAAAGGGGGTTGTGGTGACATATCCTGACTGATCCCTTTAGGAAGTATGAGAGTGTCAATGAGAGTTTTTATGCTTCAGCATAAAACCTCTCATTGAGGTGGTATTGTAACGGGACATTTCAGCCCACCTAATATTTTGGGAGACATAAACATAAATACAAAAAATAAGGGAAAATTTTATTGGAAACAAAAGTATAAATAATAATTGTAAAATATTATTCCATGAATTATAACAACACAGCAGGCAAGCGAGTGAATTTGTGTCAAGGTCACATCCAAGATGCATGAGGAACAGTTATTTTTAGATACATGACCTGTAACCTATGAGATAACGGATCATACCATATGACGTCAGAGACCAACCCAGCTTCATATTTTCGCTGGAATGTAGATCTAAAATAATCGTCTCATCAAAACTGAATTGAAAACACGAAAGAACAATAGTTTGGCATCACGCGATTCCTTTACTACTTCGGAAATTGAGACATTAAGTTTCGCCCCAGTCGGCAATAACAACTTGTACTGTACGGCCGTATAGTTCGCGGACAAATTTCGGGCGCACCCAAAACAAACAAAAATGTAAAATGTAAATCAACGAAACGGAAACATTAGAACATATTAACAGTTAAATTTCTTTAAAGAAAAACAAGTAGAATCAGTGAACAAAATACCGAGTAATCGATGTAGGGTGAGTGAAACAGTCGAAAGTGCATATCAAAATGGCCTGATGTCTCCCGGACAGTTAAACAGATAAGTAACAGATGGGGAAAATTAAAATAAAATATGAGCTCAATGGTAAAATCTAAAATATGTTGTATGTGAGAGTGTGTGGGGGTCTTGCTTAATTATATTTTAAACCATGAAGTGCTGGTTTGTGTTAGATAAAATTGATTTTATGCTTTGAATGTATTTATTTCTATTCTAAGAAAAGAAAAAAATCATGTACAATAACTGTTATTACTGTCTGTATAAAAAGTAGTAGTAGAAAGAAGAAAGGGAGGGGGAATATTTTGTTTACAGGAAGATTGCATTTTTTTTAAAAATGTTTTCCTTTGTTGTATAAGAAATTTAATTAAACAGAAGTATAACCATAATATGATGGTAATACAGTTCTACTTTCTTGAATAACCAATTCTGTTCTTCCTGTTCGCTTATAAGAACCCGGGTAAGTACTTGTTACAGTTGGCAATAATTAAAAGATGGCGTCTCAAAGTAGTCGAAAAAACATGGATGATTATTATTATAGCTCGACCACAAACAAAAAATAGTTGGAGTAGGGATTGCCGCCACAACGCGTCACAACGAAAGGGGAACGTTACCCCCTCCATTTTCATCAATCACGTCACACTCTTTACTGCAGTATTTTACTCATGATATTTGTATACAGGCAACAACTCGTTCCTAGTGTGCGGAAACATACATGTACTATTAATTTGTAACAGCTATGGAAGCAACAAATCATAAAATAATTATGCACGTTCCTATAAAATATATTAACAAATTCTAAAAATCCTTTTTTTGTACATAATTTAAAAATAATATTAATGGAACCTAACCCTAAAATTTATGTAAGGCATACTTTAAAAACAATTCATAAAGCAACCGCCTGTATAAATCGAGGTGCCTATCACAATACCAAAAATTAATGTTCATTACTCATTTTAAATGATAAACTAACTTTAATTATTTATAATTATTAATAATAAGAAAATAATTGATAAATATTTATACTATTCATTTTTCTTGCCTATTCGTCATCTGAATATTTATTTGTACTTGGATGTGAATTTCTCTCATAAAAATAATTATTTTGTCCATTTCTTCGTCTATAAAATCGTCCGTAATCCACTACAGTTCTTCAATTTTTTTGTATGGCACAATACTCTTTCAACTTTTCTATTGTACAATTTTTTTGTATGGCACAATACTCTTTCAACTTTTCTATTGTACAATTTTCAAATATTTTTCACAACAATTCTGCTTTTTATCTAAAGATAATTCACTACAATTACGTGCAAGTTCTCTTTAATATCTCTCCAGACGAGGTCTGTAGGATTCAGATCGAGATGGTAATGAGCCAGACAAAGTGAAATACGGCCTTTTGCACGAATTATTTCGTCTAGAATAGATGTATTTTCACAGTTAAATGTTTTTAAGGAGTAACTGAAATTTTGTCAATGTAATATCTACTTTAATAATTTAAATACAGTCTCAATCATCATCGTATGTCGTAAAATACTTTTGCTGCCGAAAAAACGTTGTTTGACACAAAATCAGCAAAGAGAGAGTGACTATTTAATGCGCTACTATCGCTGCCAGTACGCAAAATTAAAATTGCAAGTTTTAGAGAAAGCAAAAAACCAGCTATGTTTGACGAAATTGACACAAGTCTTTTGGTAGTTCATTATTATCATCTTATTATCATCATCAAAAAAGGTGTTCATATGGACAGACACATTTTAAAATCATGGTTTTAAACAGTTGTCATTCGGTTTACTGATAACGTCCTTCTCCACCCATTATAATCAGACCTACTATTGGATGATGATGAAATAAAAGCTGTTTTTAAATTCCATTTTCTTTATTTTTTGTGAGTCTATGAACCAGGGTGTAATTGCGGCTTTGAAAAATTATTACCGTTTTAATTTAATGGAAAAGCTCGTAGTGTTTTTGTGATTTTTATAAGTTTCATTTTTTCTGTACACGTGTTTTTAGAATACTCTTTTCTTGCATACGTAATATTTTTCTTGCATACGTTTATTTTAACAAAATTACACATCACATAAATCGAAATAAAGTATATTTTATCAGTTTACGTCTCTTTTCATTATTTACAATACCTATTTGTTCTCATTCTCACAAATATTTTTGTTCAAAATTTCTACCCATTCGTCCAGTACGTGTAAATTATGCACGCAAGTATGCGGTGGATATGTGTACACATGATGATCAGTTCCGATCCTATAGTGGACGCAATTATGCTGATCGTTACAATTTCCGGGAGCCACAACGACACATGGAAGGATCAGTTAATTAACCGTGTTTTCTGACAACCGTGCTTTACACATTCCGAATTATAACGGGTAATGGATGTTTTGCTGTAGGCTATTTGTAAAGAAATCCTATATATTAAACAAAATCTCAAATTATTCATAAATATGTATAAACATCTAACTGAATAACACAGTCCCCGCTGCAGTCGCTTACACAACCGTCAAGTTTGTTAACGGACATGGTGGGGGTGAGAGCCTTCTCCGCCAAACCAGAGCATGCGCACTGGAACTATTTTTTGTCTGTGGTACACCTATAGTAAACAATGTAAAGTAAAATTGGTAAAAGTAAAGTAAACTTAACAAGGCTAAAATGATTAAACTGAAATTATTTTAACTGAACTCAATTATGTGATCAATTATTGGTGTATCAACCAAATGTAACTGTGTAACTATGTGCAGCTATAAAATACCACTGTGAAGGTATACTGTGCCTTAACAGTTGAGAAATAATTTTGCATGTTCAGAGGCTAGACTAAGACATGTCCTGAAAAAAATGTACACACCTCTGAGATGCATGCTCAAGCTACAGATACAAATACAAACAAAAGAGCTATGCATTTTCTTCTCATTTTTAAAATTCATCACATCTCAGATATACTACTAAGTTAAATGAATTTTCTGGGCAAGTGTAAAAAAAATTCAAGTATAAATAAATAAAAAGGAATGAAAAATCATAAGAGGGAAAGAAAGCAGCTTGTATTTTCACAATTTGAGACAAGATAATGATATCGCATCCCTCAAATGTAAGCACATAAATCGTTAACCACCTACGGTTCTAAAATTGACATTTTGAAAGATCATGCAACTGAAGAAAAAGTGCACTGTTTTCTTACTTTTTCTTTGTTTTGACACAATGAAATAACTAAATGATAAAAAACACATTTTTCTTTACCAGCATTTATTAATTACTAACTGTATTTATTATATCAGCCATTTTATTAAACATTAAAATAAATGATAATTAAAAATTTTAATATAACATAACTCAGAAGATAACAGTAAATTGTATATTATAAATAATTTATGTACATAAAATAATATAAATACTGTGGTACAATATAAATTGTTTTTACAAATACTGATAGTTGGAATGAAGTTAAATAATAATAAATAAAAACCTTGGTCATGTATACATAAATTGTATAAATTATTTAATGACTGTAAGTTTTCCCCATGACAAGCCTGTTCGTATCTTAACAGGAAGAGCAACATTTAATTTTACAGCACTTTCCATTCGACAACGTATCACATTCACTACTTCATTCACCACATCTTCAGAAACCTGAAACAGCATTTCATAATACATTTAAATTCTTGTTAAAGAATAAACATTATAAATGACAGTGATTGATTATAATTACATTATTCATTCACTATGTTTACATATCTATTTAACTGTACGTTTCAAGTTGTGATAATGATAAAAACTCATTGTTTATTGATACACAAGGCACCAACTCTGGTATCACTGACAATGCACTATTAAATCATATAATATACGTTCTAAGGAGCTACTGAGATACTTAAGAAACTGCATAGAAAGGTTAGAATCCCAATCAAATTCATGTTCTAAGGAAAAGTACTGTACACACTAAAAATAAATAATATATATTGACATAAAATAACAATTGAAGTTAACTGTAATATTAACATGCACATAAAAATTTTATGCATTTCTAGGAAGGAAGCACTTTCCAGTCCCAGATGAAAGAAGATCAGAACTCAGAGCAAACCAAACAAATTAAATTATCTTCACAAGATTGTAAGATTAAAGATATTCGGGCTGTTTGGCCATGGTCCATGGTTTATTTCCAAACCAAACGTTTTGGCAGCTCCAATGGCTGCCATCATCAGTGGAATAAAAAATACTGAACGTAGGGTGTTCACGTACAGGCCCACAGTACTGTGGTATAGGCTGAAGCTATCCCGCCATGTTACCTGTACTTATAAATTCAACAAAGTCCCACATACAGGTAAAAATGACACCATCAGCCAATCTGAATAGTGCTCAGGTAGAAACTGCGCTAAGAGCCAATCACAATAAAGATGGTGTATGATTGGCTCGCACCACGCTATGCCATTAGGTACTCAACAATTGATTTTCGGCGGAGTACTGTGGGGAAGGCTAATGATTTCCCGCGATCCCACCTGTGCTAATTGTTTACTAATTTCAACCCCCACACAGGTAACAACTGCATCATCGGCTAATCTGAAACAAGAAGGTGTGTGAGAGGCTCGCATCGCACCATGCCATAAAGTACTTAATGCAATGCTTTCGCCCCGCCGATTCATAGCGATCGCAGCATGCTTGTGAATCAAGATGGACTCCATATGAATACGAGGGAAGTAATCACTCACCGCCGACAAGAGTTTCGTCTCATCGAAGCGGATCCAATGGTCGGCATTGGCGAGCGCGTGCTCAGCTACGCCAGACTTCTCCACCTGTCCCAATCTACAGTAACGGCTATGTTCACCCACAGAAGTGCGGACGCTGCGCTTCGTGGTTCCAATGTACACCTGGCCGCACGAGCAGGGAACTCCGTACACACCGCACGATGACAGCGGGTCTCGGACGTCCTTCGTCAGCATCAAGAACTGGTGGATCTTTCTTGTCGGCTTGAATATTGGCCTCACACCGTGCTGACTGAGCAGCCTACCAATGCGGTCTGTCACCCCATGGATGTAGGGCAACGCCGTGAAGCCGACGGTCTCCCGTGACTCCACTTCCGGCCTGGCTGTTCTTCTCGTCCAGGCCGCTCATCTCACCTCCCCGACGGAATATCCATTGGCCTGCAGTGCTAGTTCGAGGTACCGGGGCTCCCGTTATGTCCGACGCATAACCTTTCCATAAACTTTATAGAAAACCGACGCACACTAACCGCTATCTTCATAAACAGTCGAACCACCACCCCAGCCAGAAGAGGGCGGTGTTGAAGACCCTGGTGGACCGGGGTAGGAGGATATGCGAGCCCCGGTACCTCGACGAGGAACTGCGCCACCTCGAACTAGCGCTGCAGGCCAATGGATATTCTGTCGGGGGGGGGGGGGTGACGGACCGCATTGGTAGGCTGCTCAGTCGGCACGGTGTAAGGCCAATATTCAAGCCGACAAGAAAGATCCACCAGTTCTTGAGGCTGACGAAGGACGTCCGAGACCCACTGTCATCGTACGGTGTTCCCTGCTCGTGCGGCCAGGTGTACATTGGAACCATGAAGCGCAGCGTCTGCACACGCGTGGGTGAACATAGCCGTTACTGTAGATTGGGACAGGTGGAGAAGTCTGGCGTAGCTGAGCACGCGCTCACCAATGCCGACCATCGGATCCACTTCGATGAGACGAAACTTTTGTCGGCGGTGAGTGATTACTTCCCTCGTCTTCATACGGAGTCCATCTTGATTCACAAGCATGCTGCGATCGCTATGAATCGGCGGGGCGAAAGCATTGCATTAAGTACTTTATGGCATGGCGCGATGCGAGCCTCTCACACACCTTGTTTCTGATTGGCCGATGATGCAGTTCTTACCTGTGCAGGGGTTGAAATTAGTAAACAATTAGCACAGGCGGTATCGCGGGAAATCATTAGCCTTCCCCACAGTACTCCGCAGAAAATCAATTGTTGAGTACCTAATGGCATAGCGTGGTGCGAGCCAATCATACACCATCTTTATTGTGATTGGCTCTTAGTGCAGTTTCTACCTGAGCACTATTCGGATTGGCTGATGGTGTCATTTTTACCTGTACGTGGAAATTTGTTGAATTTATAAGTACACGTAGCATGGCGGGACAGCTTCAGCCTATACCACAGTACTGTGGGCCTGTACGTGAATACCCTACGTTCAGTATTTTTTATTCCACTGATGATGGCAGCCACTGGAGCTGCGGAAACGTTTGGTTTGGAAATCAATCATGGACCACGGCCAAACAGCCCGGATATCTTTAATCTTACAACTGACACTGGCCGTGAAAGCCTGAGGACAATGTTATCTTCACAAGAGTTCCAAAATATGAGGCATTTTCAGAAAATAAGTACTGTTTGGCTATTAAAAAATAAAGACAATAGTTTTTTAGCTTACAAGGTTATAACTTAAAACTACTTTTTACCATAGTTTACACCAGTATTATAGCACTTGTGGTATGCAATCAATTACTGTATCCCTCTTTATATAGTAAAGGTACCTGAGAAGAAAGGCAACACAGCACAACTTTTCAATATTGTTATAATTCTGATGACAAGGAACAGGTAAAAACACTACTACTTGTACATCTTGCCTTTCTCATTTTAACTGCTGTATTTTGGGTAAGTTTTTATCTAATTTATCTAGTGCTATGAATGTCACCTTTTACACTTCCTTTTTCCAATATTAGCTACATTAATTGTTTGTCTTTTATTATTAAAAATCATAAAAACACATGTTCTACTTGTCTTCATATGTTAGCAAAAGAAGACACTGTACAGTGCACATTATGAATATTGTATGAGAGCAGTCTGAAAGTTCTTGGCCTCAACCGTAGATGGCAGTACTATCACCAATTTTTTTCTATGTTGGTATTGCATCTATGGTTAGGATTCATGTAAAATTTCTGGTCATCCTATGGAGTAATTTGTTTTATACATCTGTTTAAAACAGGAAGAGTTGTCCATATTCCTTAAAATGGAGAAACTGAATATTGTGTGGTCATAAAGTTCTTTGTGGCAGAAGATTTAATGACATGTGAAATTTATTCAAGGTTCATTAAAGTGTATGAGGACTCTTCTCCTTCACTTTCAACAATTAAACAATGGGCTGCTGAATTTAAACGTGGCCGTACCATCCTGGAAAACAATCCACTGTGACAAGACAAGTGGCGCTCTTCATGCAATGTATCATGTTTGTGGCTCTGAAAAGAGCAAGGACGCTATTGCTGCTGGAGCAGCAGCGAGTGTTCCGCATGAGCTGCGGGGTGATGTTCAGTGGCCGATCTCACTGTCGGTTCTGTGGCATAGTCCTCTTCACTCGGCAGCAGGATGTACAGTAGATGGGCTTTGCTTCTTCCTCCTCCTCCATTTTCTGCTCGTCCATAATTCCTTTTGCGACGTTGCTTCCTTCACATCATCTGACAGAATGAAATTTTTTTCCTGGATGCACTCCTTTTATTGCTCACAGATTGGTGTTGCCATGAGCCTCTCAGAGAGGTGCTGATTCTTGACTGGCTCGCTGTGAGCTCTCTCAGTTCCCGCCTGGTGTTCGTGGTGAATGTAATCTAGTCTGGCATGGGGAGTAGATGTATGTCACCGTCATACCTTGTAAAGGACATCCAACATGGAACAACACAGCAACAACACCGGATTTCATTATAAAGTGCATGCTATGGTACTGGATGATCACCGAAATAAAAGCGCATGAAAATGCTGAGACTGTAGGCATTTTGAAAGAACACGCCGGAGATATTTTACATGAGGAATTGCAAATGAAATACTGCAAAAGCTTTGCAGACAGATTTTGTGTGTTGGTTTATTACAATGGATGAAACCTGGATCCACCACAACACACCAGTGTTCAAACAACAGTCAGAGCAGTGAACAGAAGCTGGTTGTTCAGTGCCAAAGAAGCTGAAGTCAATTCCATCAGGAGGAAAAGTCATGGTGTCAGTGTTTTGGGATACTAAGAGTGTTCTGTATATCATGTAATGGTACAAACCTATGAGATTTTGTAATTTAAATCTGTTCAATTTTAATTCAACAAAGAATATATGGTGAATGGAGTATATCTTCTAGACTGGTGTGACTTGGCATTGGAATGCAGATTAGCAACGAGGGGGCGTATTCACAAACAAGTGCACGTTCCCTCGGCCAACGTTCTCAGAGACATATTGTCACGCACGAATACATTCTTTCTCGCCCGGTGTGCAGAGAACAAAGACAGTCGGCAAATAACATCTCAATACGATGGACACGAGTAATTGTGTGCGTCCGCCGGCTGCCAGTTTTCATCTCTTCCGCATATAAAAATGTGAAGAAAACAGTGTCTGTTGTCAACAGCTGTGGCTCGTGGGCGGTTGAATACAATAGGCTCATGAGCCAAACTTTCTAATAACCGTATAAAGAATGTGAGTAACGTATAAAGAAGAATGTTTTAACACAACTTAAACAGTAACATATCGTCAGTGTATCAAAATTAAACCAGGCGAACGCAATTCGGACAATTGAGTGAATAAATCCACCGAGTGCAACGTGATCGACAAGGACACGTACAGAGAAGTAACAGTGCAACTTTCTTCTTAATTTTTTGCCATAATGATGTCAAATTTTATAAAGGGCTCAATCTAAAGAAAAGGGGAATTTAAATAATGTATTGCTATGACAGCACAGAACAATCTACGCGTTTATCGAATATGCCAGAAGGATCTCGATGTAAGCGTGTGGTGTACGTGCTACTAGACGCATTTTGCGAGAATTTTCTCGACTGTGCCGGGCTTCGCTCGGGCGCTCGGACTGTGTCAAGGCCATAGTAATTACGTAGTTCACGAGAGATAAGACGCAGTTTGGAAGCTTCTGGTGTGTGAGCGTGACTATAAATACATCGGGTAGCGGCCTTAGTTTTCAGTTCCATGCGAGATTTTGGATAGTGCGGTTCGAGAGTATTAGTGCGATATATTTACAGAGCGGTTCGGGTTATTACTGTGTATGTGCAAGTAGTTAGTAGCGAAGTGTTGCGTTTTATATTCGGACGGTATAATTGTAATACAATTGAGTTTTAATATTTGTGGACATTTTATTGCGTGTGTACAATTTTCATTTGATTTGTTGTAGAGACTGTGTTGTTAATTACGAACTGTTTTACTGTAACAATTAAAGGTGTGATTAGTGACTTAATTGGTGTCTTGTACTTATTTTGTTTCCACTGTACCTACGACTTCCGAATAGACCGTCGTAACAGTGGTGTCAGAACTGGGATAGAACGGTTAACAGTGGTAACAGCGGACACTTTGTACAAGACGAGTGTGATTCGTAATTAATCGATAAACAATGGATGCCAGTCAGATGATGGAAAATTTACAGGCGCTGCTGTTGCAGACAGAAAAGTGACAGGACGAGGAACGCAGACAGGAGGCGGAAGAAGCAGAAAGACGACAAAAAGAAGAACGAATACAAGAAAGAGAAGAAGCTGAGGAACGTCAGAAAGCACTAATGCTAGAAACAGAAGAAAGACAAAAAGAGGAACGTAAGCAGGAGGCAGAGGAACGTAAACGTGAGGCAGGTGACATCAAAGCATTAATTCATGAACAAAAGCAGATGCAAGAACATACTACCGCAGAATTGGGTCTCCTACGTGGTGACGTAGGTGAATTACGAGGTGAGCTCAACAATCAGATTACCAGAATATCTGACGTAGAAGAGTCCATGTCAAATAAAATAGCTAAAGTAGAAAAATCTGTCTTGACTGTGGAAGAAGTTATGTCAACAAAAATATCTGCAGTAGAAAACTCAATGGCAAACATAAGAGAACAAATTAAAATTGAAGTTGAACAGTGCATGAAGATTCAACCAAAACAAATTTCTGAACAGACTGTACCAGTGATCAAGACAGAAAAAGACACAGAAAATAAGTTAACAGAGAAAGTCACTTTGCCTGCAGTAGGGACAGTTCATGTCAAAGGTCCAACCTTTGACGGAAGCAGTCACTGGGCAACGTACCTCCGCGAATTTGAAGCTGCTGCATGCGCAAATAATTGGACAGAAAAAGACAAGGCTGTTTCACTTGTTCTTGCATTAAAAGGACCCGCGGCAGAACTACTACAGAAAGTGCCACCTGACAGCCAGAACACCTATGCCGAGTTGATAAAAGCTCTGGAATTACGGTATGGTGATAAACATTTGCGAAATGTGTACTGCACCCAGTTGAGAGCAAGGCGACAGCATTCCGGGGAAAGTCTTCAAGAGTTTGAAGCAAGTATCGACAGACTAATTAGACTGGCCTATCCTGAAGCGCCAGAAGATTTTCGAACGCGTTTTGCGATGCAGACATTTACTGCCGGTGTCCGAGATAACGAACTACAGCAAGTGTTACGAATGGCAAGACACCAGAACAGTGCGGACACCCTGGTACATACTTTGCAATTTGAGGCCGCCAAATCAGCGTCTGGTTGGACAAGTCATAAAGTGCGTGCGCTAAAAGATCGCGACGGCACAGACGATGAGGAAGAAGAACAAGGAACAGAGACTCGACGGTCGGCGCTACAGAATAAAATAAGGAAGGATGGAAGACCGAAGTGTTATCGATGTGGGAAACCTGGACATCTACAACGAGATTGTCGGGTTAGAATTCAGCAGCAGGGAAACGAGCAATAGTCGGTGCAACGGGGCGTGTGCTGACTAACTGGAGGAACGAAGCCCCTAGAGAATACGCAATTTCTACGCTTCAGAAAAACACCGGGAGCTTGGTAGTTACCGGATTTGTTCAAGAAAGGCCAACCTCGATTACTGTTGACACAGGCGCAACAGTTTCTATTGTGCGCTCCAACGTGGTGAAAGATCTCAAGCCAATCTGGTGCTCTTGCAGCTTGCGAACAGCTACTGGACGGCCTGTAAAATTGTATGGAAAAGTGGAGATACACCTACGCCTCTGTAGACTTGAGTTTAATCATCAAGTACTTGTTGCAGACATTGTGGATGAAGCAATTCTTGGTGTGGACGTTATGAACGCATACGGATTTATAGTCGACTTCAAAAACAATGTCTTGAGAATCGGAGGCGAAGAGGTAATGCTATCAACAATGACGACAGCAGAAAAATCGATGGACGTCATAAACCAAGTGGCTGTAACTGTTCCGCCAAACTCCAAAAAGATCATCATGGTTAGAACTGCGGTAGATACTAGGGGCAATCAGTGCTCTATATTCGAACCCCAGGTAGTCAGCATACCGGGCATACTAATTGCCAGAAGTTTAGTAAAACCTGACGAAACCGGAAATGTACCTATTAGAGTGGCGAATATTTTGGATCAAGCTGTCACTTTATAAAGCAATACGCTCCTAGGCAAATTGACTCCTGTGGCCTGGGTAGCCAGAATAACGCAACGAAGACCCAGTTCTTCGGATACTTCTAAATTACC
Source organism: Magicicada septendecula (assembly GCA_034769895.1). Lineage (NCBI taxonomy): Eukaryota > Metazoa > Arthropoda > Insecta > Hemiptera > Cicadidae > Magicicada > Magicicada septendecula. The sequence goes on along the minus strand of CM068368.1, from coordinate 194,719,702 downwards.
AGAGGAACTGCAAGAGTTATTGAGCAGATCTTCTAACGACCTCTCAAGTGGTGAGGTAAAAGAACTCGGACAGTTTTTACACAAATTCAAAGATTGTTTTGCAGTTTGGGGACAGTCACTGGGAAGAACCTCTCTTGTGCAACATCGCATCAATACCGGGGACACAACACCGATATGCCAACCTCCTCGAAGGCCTCCATTATCTAAACAAGAGATGTCTCGGTTAGTACAGGACATGTTGACAGAGGGAGTAATCGAACCTTCGTCAAGTGCTTGGTCTTCCCCTGTAGTGCTGGTAGCGAAGAAGGATGGTGGATTGCGTTTCTGCGTAGACTACCGGCGGTTAAATGACGTTACAAAGAAAGACTGCTATCCATTACCTCGCATTGACGATACACTCGACACGTTGTCCGGAGCACAGTGGTTTTCCACATTGGACCTGAAGAGTGGATATTGGCAAGTGGGTCTTCATCAAGAAGACAAGGAAAAGACCGCTTTCTCGACCCCAATTGGCTTATTCCAATTTAACGTCATGCCATTTGGACTCTGTAATGCACCGGCAACATTTGAGAGATTGATGGACCTGATACTCCGAGGCCTGACGTGGAAAACTTGCCTTGTTTACTTAGACAATGTCATAGTGATCGGGAAGACTTTCGAAGATCATTTGGAAAACCTTAAGGAAGTTCTAACTAGAATTCACGGTGCACAACTGAAGCTGAGCCCGAAGAAGTGTTCTCTATTCCAGAAGGAAGTACATTATTTGGGCCATCTGGTTTCAGCAGCGGGCGTTAGCATGGATCCTAATAAAGTAGACACCGTAAGAGACTGGCCAGTTCCGAAGAATAAACACGAAGTTCGGAGTTTCCTGGGGTTATGCTCATATTACCGACATTTTGTGAAAGGCTTCGCTACTATTGCTAAACCACTACATGAGGTAACGGAAAATAAACGAAACTTCCAATGGTCGAGAGAGTGTGAACAAGCATTTAGAACGTTGAAGACTGCATTATGTTCGCAGCCAATTTTTGCTTTTCCAGCTTCCGAAGGGAAGTACATCGTAGACACAGACGCAAGCAATACTGGTCTAGGAGCAGTTTTGTCTCAAGTGCAGAACGGTGAAGAACGAATAATAGGGTATTACAGCAAGACGCTTTCTAAACCAGAGAGAAATTATTGTGTTACAAGAAGAGAGTTGTTGGCAATTGTCAGAGCTTTGAAGCACTTCCATAAATACCTCTATGGGAGAGAGTTTTCACTACGTACCGACCATGCTGCACTTGCACGGCTCTTGAGATTTAAAAATCCGAAGGACAGTTGGCAAGGTGGCTCGAACGTCTGCAAGAGTACAACTTCAAGGTACAACATCGGCGGGGGCGCCTGCACGGTAATGCAGATGGCTTATCACGAAGACCATGCCCGGAAGACTGGCGACATTGCCACAGAAAGGAAGAACAAAACCCAAGCGAACATGTTCAAGCCATCACTGTAGATTTCCTGGCTGATGGCTGGACAACACAAGAGTGTCGACAAGAACAGATGACTGATGAAGACATTGGACCGATCTTGACAGCAAAAGAGGAAGGTCGCCGCCCGGATTGGCAAGATATCTGCCATAGTTCCGAAGTGCTGAAGGGCTACTGGGCACAATGGGAATCTCTCACCTTAGAAAACGGCTTGGGAAAGTGCAGATGGACGAGACGTGGTCATGCAGTTGATAGTTCCCCGAAGTAAAGTGCAGTCTGTTTTGAAGGAGATGCATGATGGAACATCTGGAGGCCATCTTGGCGTTAACAAAACCCTTGACAAAATATGGAAGCGATTCTATTGGCTTCATCTTCGCCACGACGTAGAGGAATGGGTTCGGACGTGTGAAATATGTGCTGCAAGCAAGGGCCCACAAACCAGTAGCAGGGGAAAAATGAGACAGTATAACGTTGGACAACATTTCGAGAGAATTGCCATAGACATTGCTGGACCATTCCCCAGTTACTGACGATGGAAACCGGTACATCATGGTTGTAGGTGACTACTTTACTAAGTGGGTGGAAGCCTACGCAATTCCAAATCAGGAGGTTACCACTGTGGCAAAGCAGTTAGTTCACAACTTCTGTTGCCGTTATGGAGCCCCTATGGAAATCCATACGGATCAAGGGAGAAATTTCGAATCAGGAGTGTTTAAAGAATTATGCCGTCTACTTGGAATTCGAAAGACCAGGACAACGCCTCTGCATCCTCAGTCGGACGGGATGGTTGAGAGATTCAACAGGACACTTGAGCAGCATCTTTCGAAAGTTGTTGACGAGAACCAAACAGACTGGGACCAACGTATACCACTATTCCTTATGGCGTATAGGTCATCAGTACATGACACAACCGGCATGACTCCAGCAAAATTGGTGCTTTGGGCGGGAGATTCGTCTTCCTGGGGACTTGATGTTTGGATCACCTGAGACTCAGTCCCAAGAGCCAAAGAACTATTCCTCGCAATTAGAAAACCAACTGCGAGAAATGAATCGCTTGGTAAGAGGACGGCTGAAGATTGCCAGTGATAAAATGAAAACTCGTTATGACATTCGCAGCAATAGTGTGGGTTTCCAAGAAGGAGATCAGGTCTGGTTGTTCAATCCAAAGCGCCGTCGTGGTCGCTCACCTAAGCTTCAGTCTAACTGGGAAGGACCCTACACTGTAAAAAAAAGAATTAACGATGTTGTTTATTGGATTCAACAGGAAGGACAGCGAAAGTTCAAGGTTGTCCACCTAGATCGCCTGGCCAAGTATTACTGCAGAGACGGTTTGCCAGTTCGGGACTAACAGGCTGAAGGAGGGGGAGTGCTACGACTATTACGTAATGTTCTCGACTTTTTGAGTTCGTCATTCTACACGTTTCTCGGCTAGCCCAGCAGGTGCATCATCTCGGTGAAGGCCGTGCACTCACTTATCCTACAGGCTGTTTGAGCAATTGTAACTACGCAAAATAAAGAGGGCACGACGCCAAAAGAATGGAAAATTATTCTGGAACGTCTGAGCCCGGCTTAGAAATTAGTTACACCTGGCGATAATGTAGAGTGCGGATCAAATGACTGTTGCGACTAGTGGAAAGAGATTATTGTATTGTAATTAATGCGGAACTCTTTGTTAATTACGAACTGTTTTACTGTAACAATTAAAGGTGTGATTAGTGACTTAATTGGTGTCTTGTACTTATTTTGTTTCCACTGTACCTACGACTTCCGAATAGACCGTCGTAACAGTTTGAATGAGAGTATGAGCTGTTACTGGGTTGTCTTAGAAAATAGAGATACAATAGTTTAAGTTGTTTTTTCAATATGTGTTTTTCCTAGGAACATGGTAATAAACAATATTTTTTTTATTTTAAAAAATAAAGTAAAAAGAGCAGTAAAAATGAATAACAAATAATTTGCAAGAAAGAATATAAAAGAAATGTGGCATCTGTCTAATAAAAAATTAAGTTGATTAACAATTACAATGAGAGTCGAGTTCATTGATAAAACATAACCCTAAAAAAGTTATAGGTACGAGTTCATGTGAAGACTCTGGCCCGATGCAGGTAAGGGATTTGTGATTGTGTATGTGTATGTTTATTGAATATTATTATTGTGTAATAAACATGTAACTTCTCAATGGCGCTTCCGAACTAGGGACAGTTTGTACAAATTTAAATGTTGTACAGACCATGTCTACTCGTGAATACGTGATTTAGAGGTTGAAGCAGAATACGTAATAACTTACGTTAACTTACGTGTAACATATGCAGAATAAGGTTTTGTGAGGTAAAGTTTACGTAGTGTTGATAAATTGTGCATGTTAGATTACGAGTAAGGGTTAATAATTATTTAGTAAATCAGTAAATAAGAACAATAAAAATGTCTGATAACGAAAAAGAAATTCATTTGATGGACTCGGTTACGAGTGAGAGTGGCCTTGGGTCAATGAACCCGTCACTGAGTGTAAGTGAAGTAGGTCAGTCAATTCAAACAGCTGATTCGAACAGTCAATCAGTGACGGAAAGTAACGTAACTGAGTACATAATAATAGATAACGCTGAAGCAAAATCTACTCCCGTAGTGACAAAAACTAAAGAAAAAGAATGGTTGATGAATGATATATTCAACCTGGTGCAAACTATGTCTGAAAACATGGTAAAAAATAGTGATTGCAATGTATTAAATAAACGTTTTGATGCCAATGATGAAAAATTTGATGATAAGTTTGAGAAATTAAGTAATGATATTAACGAACAAAGAAAAAGATGTGAAAAGAATTACGATGAATTAAAAATGCAAAATAGTGAATTAAAAACGATATTAATGAAATCAATAAGCATTGTGAAAAAAACAATGAGATACTTGCCAGTAACTTTAACGAATTAGAACGAAATATTGAGAAAATGGGAGAGTGGAGAACAGATATAGGTGAGTGCAAAATAAATGAAAATAACGGAAATATATGTGTTAATAGTAATGGTGTTAGTTTAAATGCACAACAGGTGACGATAGACAAGATAAGTAATAATGATAATTCTAAAAATGAGTCAACAAGTAGTAGCAAAATAAAGAGTGATAACAGTGATATAATTAAAAACGTGGTGTTAGAGAGTAAGGCTGTGAGCATAGCGAGTGTTGATGAAATTGTGAGAGAGTGTGAAGAGAGGTTAGGTGGGCAAAGGGCAGATTTTTCCCAAATATATAGTTAAACAGGGTTTTCACCATGATGTTATGAGGACAAGGTTTCCTCTGGTAGTTGTGTGGAAGACGAGGTGTCTTCGAATAGTCCCTTAATTTTTTGTGGTGTTCTTGGAAGTGCCAAGAAATATAGTAAGTTTGTGGTGCCCTTTGTGTGGTATGAAGTAGTTCAGGGGGGTTGTGACAGGTGTTATGATGATGAGAGATATTTTGAGAGAGAGAGAATAATAGAGATGTTTACGTTAAGTAGAAGCTGTAAGGAGTTAAAAGAGAAGTTAAAATTTGAAAAAATCGATGATATGAAAGACTTACCTTGTTATGAAGATAGTGCAGAAATAAGTAATAATAACGTTGATAATTATATTGAATGCTTACCTGTGCATAGACGTGGAGTATTAATAATAGATGATTCTGAAATTGAGAGGTTAAAATGCTTAAGGGTGATAGATAATAATATAGATGTTGACAAGACCAAAACTAATGATATAGACAGGTTATATGATTTAATAATAATGTGGGATAGTCCAGTAGATTATTATGTGGGTTTTGCGGAACAAGTTGAAATATTAAAGAATTATTATATAAATAATAATGATGTAAGGAGTGTAATTAAAGATGATAATTGTTATATAAAAATAAGACTATTGTATGATGATGGGGGTAAAATAAAAAAATCAGTGAATGGACATTTTAATTATTTTAGTTTATGGTGATGACCTAGCTATCATGAAATGAGGTGTGGTAAACAGAAAAATAATGATGAAAAAATTGTAAATAAACTTATAGTGAAATTAATTGTGTTGGTGTTGTAAAATGTATTTTATGTAATAATGTGTGTATGTAGTAGAAATTGATTTAATAATAATAATAATATTTAGTCAGAGTAAATAAATAATGAGAGTTAGTAATAAATGAATTGTAATTGTTTTGGAAGAAGATGATTAAAGTAAGGTTGTGTTTAAATAATTGATTGAATTAAAATGATTTGAGATGAATTAATTAATTAATTTAAATGTAGTATAAATAATTTTTGCTAATGAATTTAAATGATTTTTCTGAGATTTGAACTTTAAAACAAATAGTAAATGAATAAATAGAAAATGTGTTTAGTAGTGGAGTCATATGATTGTTATGTTTCAGAAGGTACATATGGTTGTACGTGATATTTGTGGTAATGACAGGAATCATGTGTTTATTCAATTGAGCGATGTACTGTAAGTATGAAGTTTATAATGCAATTTAAATAAAGTAAAATGTTTAATGTTTGAATAATAAATTTTAAATGTGTTTCAAAGGTTTAAATTAAAGGATGAAATTAATTTGAGGTAGTTATGAGTTTCCTAATATAATTTTCAATGGTTAATTTAATGTAAAATGTTGTAAAAGTTGGAGTTTGGGTGATAATAATTGTTTCAATAAGGTATTAAGTTAGTCAAGAGTTAATTTTAAATGGGTGTTAGAGAAAATAAGAATTTTTGGAATATAAGTAATACATAAACAGAGTAGTAGTAGGGACACAGTAGCAGGAGTACATATATGTAGAGAAAATGAGAGTGAGGTATTTGGGGAATAAATAGATGATGGTGAAATTTTGTAGTGAGGGTGGTGTGGTAAGGAGTCCTCAACAAAAGGCGTGTGGCGGGAGGTGAACCGTAAATGAGCGTTGGCGGAGTTACCTGGGGGAGGCCAGGAACTAATAAGGGAATGAGTATAAGGGAGGGAACACACATCCTAAGTACAAAGAGGGTAAGAGGTATTTTATTATAAGAGGAGAATGATTTAAGGTGAGTTAGAGTAGTAAGTTAAAGGAGGTAAATATTTTTGAGAGATTGGTGTCACCCTATGTGAATCTGTAGTGGTTGTTAGAAGGAAGAAGGGGGTAAGGTTATATCTTAGTGCCCATTCAATAAATTAGATAATTATAAATGACTGAGAATCACCCAAACCAATTGATGATGAAAATACTTAATACAAATTCATAATTGAAATGTAATAATAAAATGTAACAAGATAAAGAGTTAATAGAATTTGAAACTAAACCTAAAAATGAAATGTTTGTAATTTTATTCAGATGCAAATTAAATGTTTATTTCAATGGAAGGAGGGAGAGTAAATTCTTTTTATTAAATGGTCAATTAAATTGTAATTAATGATTCAATCGTTAGTTGGTGATAGACTGTGTAAGTAGGAATAGATTAGTTTAGGTGAACAAGTACATATTTTGTTGTACTCACTATTTTATGTTAATGAAAGTCAAAGTAGGGAAAGCTAAGAAAGAAAATGTATGGTGTTAGAACACACAACCAAGAACAGGAACGTCATGTAATGAAAACTGTAAATTTTAAATGTAACTATATCAAACATATAAATATCTTTTACTTGTGATTCCCCAACTTTCGGGCGGTCACGGAGTCACCGAACCCTGACCGTGGATTTGGATTATTGGTAGCAAGTGTGGTTGGGCAGATTGTATCCTAGCCATACTTGTTATTATTTTCAAAATTGGTGAATTTAGAAATTAACCGGGGGGGGGGTAAATCAGGGGGATCACCAGAACTATGGAACAGCGGCTATCCATTGAATGGGATGGTAGACCGTTTAAGGGCATATACCTAAGTTTAGTAGGATTACTGGTGTCCTCGGACATCAGTAATGCAGAATTTTTCATAACGCTGAACCAAGAACGGTATAGGCAGCGTCTATACCATATTTATATATATATATATATATATATATAAATTTCAGTTCTTGGGGATGCAAATGGACGCTACAGTCCACCATCAGGAAACAATAGTGTGTGTGGAAAAGGAGCTGGCCGTTACAAGCCAGGGGCACAGATAACGCATCTGTGCATAAGGCAAACGCTTGATCCGGTTTATCCGGCGGGTGGTTACCTAATTGTAACTGGGAAAAAGGGGGGAATTAAGAAAATGATGTAGTAGGAGGAGTAACTGAGCAATCAGTGAGAAGGTAACGACCTCTGTAAACAGCGGGCCGATCAATTTCACTTACTCTAAAGAGAGGGTTGGTGGTTGATGACCCAGTTCCTGTTCAGTAACAGTTGCTATAACTATGATTCGATGATTAGTGATGTATTTCACTTACGAGAACAAACGATTTTAAGTACTAGATTCCAGATTGTAATGATGTGAATCCACAAGAACATTTTATGAGTTAAATTGGATACTGTTGTATATTGGTGTTATTTGTATGTAGTGTGCCTATAGAAAGGTCATTCACCTGTTAGTAAGACATCAGCTGATGACTAGTGTGAACTGTATAATGGTCAATGTAATCAAATCGTATGTTCTTTTAATAATCAATGTAATTTTATGTTATAATTTTCTTTCTATTAATTGACAGAATATATGTTTAATAAAATATTATTACATTTTAACATTATAAAAAAAAAAATTTATTTGTTCTGAGATACAGCTTGTCGTATTTTTATGTGTAGGATATTGCTGATTGTGTGTATCGATAATGTATTAATTGATTCGCAGTGTTCACATTATATGTTTTGTAAACAGATGTAGTGATAAGGGCATTTATAATAGAAAGAAGTTGTTTATTTTGTTTTGTTTATTATGGATTGTTAGTATCTAGATAAGAGGAGATATAAAATAAATTCATTTAAAGGATTTTGGAGTTTTAAGAATTATGATTAAATCAATTAATTGAAGGAGATAATATGAATTATCTTAAAAGGGAATCTTTGACGAAGGACTTAGATTTATTTTATTATTTGAACAAAATTTACATAATTTGAGTGGATTTGAAACAGTAACATCAAGCCAATAAAAGTTGAGATGAGAATGAATTTTGTGTAGAAGCCAATATAAAATGTTTGTGAATTTTAGATTAAGAATTAATGTGGAGATGTTGTGCTTAATGTAATAATGAATATGTGTGCGCACCCAGTACTTGCTAAAGGCAACCCAGTATGTATGTAAGGGGAGATATATCGGTTGAGGATCTGGTATGGTATAAGGCTAGTTGTTGATATTATTTAGAATGTTACAAGGTTAGGTGGTACTGTGGTGAGTAACTGTCCGACTTTACGGTGTTGGGATCTCGCACAGAGAAGTCCAGTAATGTCGTTCAGATGCAGCCATAGTCGCCGAACTAGGGGGGTAGTTTGCCCACGAAGTGTTAAAAAATTAAAGGGGGGTTGTTGGTGCCATATCCTCACTGATCCTCTTAGGGTTTAGCAATGAGTGTTTTTCTGTTTCGACAGAAAACCTCTCATTGGGGGGGGTATTGTAACGGTACAAACCTATGAGATTTTGTAATTTAAATCTGTTCAATTTTAATTCAACAAAGAATATATGGTGAATGGAGTATATCTTCTAGACTGGTGTGACTTGGCATTGGAATGCAGATTAGCAACGAGGGGGCGTATTCACAAACAAGTCCGCGTTCCCTCGGCCAACGTTCTCAGACATTTTGTCACGCACGAATACATTCTTTCTCGCCTGGTGTGCAGAGAACAAAGACAGTCGGCAAATAACATCTCAATATGACGGACACGAGTAATTGTGTGCGTCCGCCGGCTGCCAGTTTTCATCTCGTCCGCATATAAAAATGTGAAGAAAACAGTGTCTGTCGTCAACAGCTGTGGCTCATGGACAGTTGAATACAACAGGCTCGCGAGCCAAACTTTCTAATAACCGTATAAAGAGTGAGTAACGTATAAAGAAGAATGTTTTAACACAACTTAAACAGTAACATATCGTCAGTGTATCAAAATAAACAAGGCGAACGCAATTCGGACAATTGAGTGAATAAATCCACCGAGTGCAACGTGATCGACAAGGACACGTACAGAGAAGTAACAGTGCAACTTTCTTCTTAATTTTTTGCCATAATGATGTCAAATTTTATAAAGCGCTCAATCTAAAGAAAAGGGGAATTTAAATAATGTATGAATGAGAGTATGAGCAGTTACTGGGTTGTCTTAGAAAATAGAGATACAATAGTTTAAGTTGTTTTTTCAATATGTGTTTTTCCTAGGAACATGGTAATAAACAATATTTTTTTATTTTAAAAAATAAAGTAAAAAGAGCAGTAAAAATGAATAACAAATAATTTGCAAGAAAGCATATAAAAGAAATGTGGCATTTGTCTAATAAAAAATTAAGTTGATTAACAATTACAATGAGAGTCGAGTTCATTGATAAAACATAACCCTAAATAAGTTATAGGTACGAGTTCATGTGAAGACTCTGGCCCGATGCAGGTAAGGGATTTGTGATTGTGTATGTGTATGTTTATTGAATATTATTATTGTGTAATGAACATGTAACTTCTCAATGGCGCTTCTGAACTAGGGACAGTTTGTACAAATTTAAATGTTGTACAGACCATGTCTACTCGTGAATAAGTGATTTAGAGGTAGAAGCAGAATACGTAATAACTTACGTGTAACATATGCAGAATAAGGTTTTGTGAGGTAAAGTTTACGAAGTGTTGATAAATTGTGCATGTTAGATTACGAGTAAGAGTTAATAATTATTTAGTAAATCAGTAAATAAAAACAATAAAAATGTCTGATAACGAAAAAGAAATTAATTTGATAGACTCGGCTACGAGTGAGAGTGGCCTTGGGTCAATGAACCCGTCACTGAGTGTAAGTGAAGTAGGTCAGTCAATTCAAACAGCTGATTCAAACAGTCAATCAGTGACGGAAAGTAACGTAACTGAGTACATAATTATAGATAACGCTGAAGCAAAATCTACTCCCGTAGTGACAAAAACTAAAGAAAAAGAATGGTCGATGAATGATATATTCAACCTGGTGCAAACTATGTCTGAAAACATGGTAAAAAATAGTGATTGCAATGTATTAAATAAACGTTTTGATGCCAATGATGAAAAATTTGATGATAAGTTTGAGAAATTAAGTAATGATATTAACGAACAAAGAAAAAGATGTGAAAAGAATTACGATGAATTAAAAATGCAAAATAGTGAATTAAAAAACGATATTAATGAAATCAATAAGCACTGTGGAAAAAACAATGAGATATTTGCCAGTAACTTTAACGAATTAGAAGGGAATATTGAGAAAATGGGAGAGTGGAGAACAGATATAGGTAAGTGCAAAATAAATGAAAATAACGGAAATATATGTGTTATAGTAATGGTGTTAGTTTAAATGCAAAACGGGTGACGATAGACAAGGTAAGTAATAATGATAATTCTAAAAATGAGTCAACAAGTAGTAGCAAAATAAAGAGTGATAACAGTGATATAATTAAAAACGTGGTGTTAGAGAGTAAGGTTGTGAGCATAGCGAGTGTTGATGAAATTGTGAGAGAGTGTGAAGAGAGGTTAGGTGGGCAAAGGGCAGATTTTTCCCAAATATATAGTTAAACAGGGTTTTCACAGTGGTGTTATGAGGACAAGGTTTCCTCTGGTAGTTGTGTGGAAGACGAGGTGTCTTCGAATAGTTCCTTAATTTTTTGTGGTGTTCTTGGAAGTGCCAAGAAATATAGTACGTTTGTGGTGCCCTTTGTGTGGTATGAAGTAGTTCAGGGGGGTTGTGACAGGTGTTATGATGAAGAGAGATATTTTGGGAGAGAGAATAATAGAGATGTTTACGTTAAGTAGAAGCTATAAGGAGTTAAAAGAGAAGTTAAAATTTTAAAAAATCGATGATATGAAAGACTTACCTTGTTATGAAGATAGTGCAGAAATAAGTAATAATAACGTTGATAATTATATTGAATGCTTACCTGTGCATAGACGTGGAGTATTAATAATAGATGATTCTGAAATTGAGAGGTTAAAATGCTTAAGGGTGACAGATAATAATATAGATGGTGACAAGACCAAAACTAATGATATAGACAGGTTATATGATTTAATAATAATGTGGGATAGTCCAGTAGATTATTATGTGGGTTTTGCGGAACAAGTTGAAATATTAAAGAATTATTATATAAATAATAATGATGTAAGGATTGTAATTAAAGATGATAATTGTTATATAAAAATAAGACTATGTATGATGATGGGGGTTAAATAAAAAAATCAGTGAATGGACATTTTAATTATTTTAGTTTATGGTGATGACCTAGCTAACTTATGAAATGAGATGTGGTAAATAGTGTGACGGTACAATTCTGGTACAATAATAATTTTGTAAAACTATGGTCCTAAAAACCATAATTATTGTATTTTTATTCCCTAACCATTTATTTTGTAATAATAATAATTTTATTTCATAATCCCTATAAAGTTTTGGTGAATAAACTGTAGAATATTTTAAACAGCGCACTTTGGAGTTAACAGGATTTCGGTCGAATTCGCTGAAAAGCTACAAATGTCACAAAAAACTATTTGTCACAGATAAGCAGTAAACAAACAAGCCCACGATTACGTCAGACGCAAGGAATGTAAGACGCATTGTATGCGACTGGGTTGGGCTTCTGAACAAAGAACTCGTGACGTAGTTTTGCCCCACCTACGCAATGTTTAACAAAGACTCTGGGTCATTTTCGTCCAGACAGTGAACCGAGCCGGCCGGCGTATTCACTAAGAGTGTTTGTGTAAATTTTACACCACCAAAAGTGGTTTAATAACTATTAATGAAATAATGGTAATGTTGGTGTTGTAACTGGGCTTGAGTGGGTGTCATCGGCCAAGTGAAACCGTGAAGAATCTGGCAACGGTCCGGACTTCTACGTGCAGCATAAAATCTGCCAAAGTGTGATTCGAGGGGGGACACTACGATTCGAGAGTGTGGGCCCTAAGACAATGTAAAGAATCAGATTTTGCCACGTACAAGGATTCGAGTAGTGCGATGACATCGACTCAAAACTGGAAGCTACAACCTTTTGTAATATCAAAGATACTAATCTCAAAAATAATAATATCAAAGTAAAATGACCAATTCAGTAAATTCATTTCAATAAAGAATTTATTCATAAAATGAGCTCATAAAAAAAAACGAATAATTGTACCAGAGAATGAGAGAGAGAGAGAGAGAGAGAGAGAGAGAGAGAGAGAGAGAGAGAGAGAGAGAGAGAGAGAGAGAGAGAGAGCGTGAACAAAATACTATTTAAAAAGTGCTGGGTTGTGCAAATTGTAACATCACAAGATGTTACCTAACCTAAGTGTATATTATCAGATTTTATAAGGACAAAACAACCATGTAAATAGGAATATAATAGTAGAAATAACCAAGAAAGAAGAAACCAAGAAAGAAGAATGAAGCAGAAGTGCCACATGAAACAGTAACCCAAGGGCTGTTTGACACTACAACTAGACTGAGACTAAAACGAACTGATGGACAGAGTAAATTTACATTCAGCTGTCAATCCAGTAAGTAGTTGATGTAAACCGAATGTCATATGTAAACAAAAATGAACTAATGAGCAGTTAAATACTGTGAAAGCAGAATTAGCATTTTGCTGATAATAGATGTGACAATGACCAGTAAATTATGAATGCCAAAACTAATGTTAACAATGGCTACATAGGGAGAACAAAGATGTATTTCAGCATCAAATATACTTGTTAGAAAAGAGAACTATTTATAAGAGAGAATCTTATACAAATAAGATATCTCCACAATTTACCGAATTGAGAACCAATAAGCATTATTAAGGCCAAATTCCAATGTAGGCGATATGTCTTAGCAAGCTTAGACCAAACATTAGTCAGTAAATTGGCTATTGAGAATTAACACAAGTGTAAATTAAAATACACAGAACCATGGTTATGCCTTGACATAACAAAAAACCTTATTAAAACAATAGGTTTAATCATAATTTTAATTGTTAAATAGTAGTTTAAAACGAATTAGCATAAAACGAAATGTCATAGTCAGTAGGATCATTCATTACAATGTATAGAGTTTAGGTGTACAAGTAATGTTCAGTAAAAATGTCAGTACAGCATTAATGGTGTTCGCACATAAACATTTGATTAATAAAATGATATGTGAACACAAACAATATTAACCAAAAGTGTAAAACCGGCGACTCAGAAATAGCAGACGACAGTGAAAGTGATGTACCCGAACATTGGTTTTATAACAATGTCGGTCAAAGTGAAAGTAATTCGAGATCGAGTGATATCAAATTAAAGGAAAAAAAACAATCTTTAATTTGATAGTAATATCAACCCAATTGCAACTGTATTTAGTGCGGGAGAGATGTTAGCATCATTCTAAAAATGTACATCGGGAAACTGTTTATGAATAATAACAAAAACGACAACTAGCTGTCACCGCAACATTTGACGGTTAGAAAAAGCTGTTATCAACTGCCAAAAAGTGACACGTCATACCGACACACCTACCACAGCCAATCAGAAAATTAGTTAGTAATTAACATTTTTACCTAAAGCCGATCAAAGAAGGGGGTATATAAAGACGAAACAGCGAATTTTGAGGCAGACTCTTACTGACTAGCGTGTAGCACAGACGTGTGCCCGCCATCTCTACATTTTTAATAACTCTTAGCGTCATTTACATATTACATTGAAACCAATAGTTCAACAACAAGAAACGACTACTTCAAGTTCATCTACAGCAAACAACAGTGATTAAGTGCAGTATCATTTTAATTTTGTGCGGGAATAACGAACAGAAAATAATTTATTGTTATTATTCACGATCCATTTTAATCAGAAGAGGATCGCATTATTCTGTTCTTGTGCGAGTTTAGTGCCGAAACCCAGTAATCATTATAATCCGATTACTGAAGTGATTAATAAGTTTTAATTAAATAATTAAAACTCAGAAGGTAACAGTGCAATCATTACTAATCTTGATCTGAGTGCCATAACCTGTACTTTTTTCAACAATAACCTGTACTGACACAAAACACAAAAACATTTTAAGATTACACCACGTCTCAATTTATTATACAAATTTGTTATTATTGATTAAGCTATATGTTAGTTGTAAGGGTTCTCACTTGATAAATATTGTCACTAAAAAAGCAAGCGTTGATGAAACGCGCGATCTTTCAACAGATCATTTTTTAATTTTGTTTACTTTGCGAAAGTAACCTAAAAACTTTGTTGATCAATTTTATATCAAAAGGATTATTGGATATTGTGTAGGCATAATTGTTTTCTTTCGTGTCTCAAAGAATTCACAACTGAGATAATCATAATCTTAATGTTAAAAATAAATAGCATCTGGACTTAACCAGATTTATAATTCATGTTCTGAGCAAGCCGTATAAGGCATATAATAACTGGCTTTTAATTGTACAACTTTGCACAACTGAGATAATCATAATTTTAATGTTAAAAATAAATAGCATCTGGACTTAACCAGATTTATAATTCATGTTCTGAGCAAGCCGTGTAAGGCATATAAAAACTGACTTTTAATTGTACAACTTTGTATGTTTGCATTATATTCGTTTTTGAATTCTCTATGAGGGTGTAAATAAACCCATTATTAACAGCATCACCTGATTTTGATTTATTTCTATAGGATAATTGAATATTTTCTTTTAACAAACTTAAACAACCTTCTGTTGTGTTTAACATATTGGAATAGCATTGCCAAAAGGTGACACACAATTATATTAAATTTTCTAATCATTCAGTAAATCTATGTGTGGGTTTTACACGGGATTTTCCCTGAATAAATCCGTGTGGCGCCCACTAATTAATAAACAAGGTAATCTAACCTTGCAACCAAAGTGAGTTGGTGTTTGTAAGCTGAGTTGACAGTTTAGTGAACTTCTAGTAAACACGATCAGGTACGTAAAAGTATATTTTTGTTTATGATATTGTCCAGACATTACGAGACGTGACATACTCTGACTACCTGCAATCTGGAGAAGAAGTTTTACTACCAGTTTCAACCAGACGAGAACTATTATCAAGCAACCAACTGCTCTACTTCACGTTTTAACTTAAGCTAATTTAGCATTTAATTATAATCCACATCACTATTTTATTTATTTAATATAAGGGAATTCTTTTTAAACAAGTATAATTAAACCATTGTAAACACACTGTGAGTAACTTTGAATGTTTCATTTTAAATTACTTTACTACATTAGTAACCTTCAATTAGAAACAACTATTCTAAACATTGAGTTATCTCAAAAGAATATTTCACACATAGTTGAACTTTGTTTTAACGAGACTTTTAATATTTTAACCACGAATATAAGTTTAAATAACAACACTTTTATTTTATTTCAAGTTAATTGTAAATACACACGTTTTCATTTTATTACAAATAGGTTAGACCAACAGTGTGGCTTTTAAACGAAATTTAAACGGAATTTAAACATTATTTTAATATAATTACTATAAACAAATAAACATAATAATTTTAAAGTAACCCCAAATAACGTTACGTTATAAATTGACGCATACAACGTGGGGCTTTACGAAAGGAGGACATACCAACGATTTCGTTTAGTTATAAAATATAAAATATATATATCTATAAAACACATATCAAATGTTTAATGTTTACTGTGTAGGTATTTTGGAGGGTTTGTAAAAGGGAAATTTAACGTAATTTTGTCGCCACCTGGTGGAGAATATATGTAAGTAAATGTCATAAATAAACTGGGTAATATCATTTGGTAAAAATTTGAACAAAGTATTATTATTTCACATAACACTTTCCGCTACTCAAGAAATTCGCTTAAACGAATTCCTGCCCTGTAACAACTTTTAAAGGTGAGTAAACTTCACGTTTACATTTACTTTCTTGCATATCACGATGGCGCCCGACCTTTGAAATTATTGACTAAGTGTAAAGATATTATATTGTATTTTATTATCTGCAATAAAAAGTAGTATAACATTTGGCGCCCGAACAGGGACAATACGTAAACTTTTGTTTTATGTGGGTTAGCCTGCGAAGAGAGCGGAAAAGTTATTTGAAGTAATAGTTTTACATAATTTTAAATACGTAAACATAACCCAACTTCCACGAGGTTATGTTATAAGGTAAATGCATGCGGGTAATATTAAAATAAGCAAAATGAATACCGATAAAGGTGACAATATAGATGAAAAAGTTGCGAGTGAGATGGATGTTAAACTGGACCAAATTAGTCAAACCAGTGTTACTGAATTAAATCCGGTTCCAATAACCCCCATCTCAATTCAAGACGTTAGTAAGACAGATGGTACAGCTGCAATGATGCAGTTACTATTAAGCGAAATTAAAGGAATTAATAACAAATTTGATGAACAGAGTGTAAAGTTTGATGAAATAAAAAACGAAATTAAAAGACAAAATTGTCACTTTGATGAGAGAATTAACACAATAGAAACACGTTTTGATAATATCCAGAAACACACAATAGAAATTGTCAATGAGAAATTTAATATTAAAATAAGTAATTTGGATACTAAAATCGATCAAATTTATGAGACAGTTAATGACACAGTTAAAAATCAGATAGAATCGCAAAATACAGAAATAGAAAGAAATGTTTAAATTATGTAGAAAGTCAAATAGAGATTAAAACACATGTTGAAGTGAGTAACCAAATAGAAGTGAAAACCAATGTTTTGCAAAGTCAATTAGAGAAAGTTGAATCAAATGTAGTAAACATTACAATAATACCATATCAGAACATGAAAGAAATACCAAGAGTAGACTAAGTCTGTTACAAAGTAAGATCAAAGAAATCGATGATTTAGCTATACAAAATATTATTGATGTGCATGATAAATATGATTTAATTGCTAATAGTTTAACCAGTGTGAAAAATCAGTTACGGGGGGGAAATTCATAAAAATATTTCAAGTATTAATGATAGAGTGGTAGTGACTAGGGATTTCTATAATGAAATAGAATTAGAAAATTTTAGCCATGAAAATAGGGTGATACATCCCATGCGTTTTTTGAATCAGACACGGGATTATAATTATTTTAGTAGTAGTAGTTGGGAAGTGAAATTAACTAAAATAGTCAAGTGTTTCAAGGGCAATTCAGTAATATGGGCTGAGGCTCATAGGTTAGAATGGGATTGTTATGACACTTTTGAGAAAGCGTTTAAGGGCAAATATTGGACGGAATAAGAGCAGGAAACTTTAAGAAGCCGCATTATGGGAGCGGGTAATTTCATGGGACGTAACCCTAATAACAATAACATCACAATATATGTAACTAAACTTTATAACGAGGCAAAATACTTAGAGCCGCCCATACCGTTTAAGTCCTTCGTTAGATACACTAAGCACTTACCAAGAGAGGTGCAGGTTACTTTAATGACCAAAGAAATAGAAAATTTAAATGAGTTTGAAAAAGTATTAGATATACTACAAAGCATTAATGACCGTGAAATGTGTAGACGACCCATACAACAGAATACAAATAACCATAACATCGAGTTTAATCGGCCAAGGCCTTATTATAATAATAATGATAATAAACATATGTATCGTTTCGGCCACAGCCGGAAAACTGAAGTCGATAGTGGTAAATAGGACCCGACCACTTTTCAGGGAAGCTCATGAGGTCCGACCATTAGAAGATGTACAATCTAACGTTATAACAACCGATATCGTTGCTGACTTGTTGGAGGAGGAAAGTAACACAACATTGGAGGTGAGAGCTGGACTCACGGAAATCCAGGTAACAATAGAAAATAGGAAATTTAAAACACTTGTTGATACAGGAAGTGAGATTTCAGTAGTAGCTGAAAACATTTTAAGTGAGTTAAAAGAATTTAAAAAGAATATTCCAGTTCTACCCGTAGCCGGGGTTACAGTAATAGGAGTCACGGGAGTACGTAGTAAACGTGTGACCAAGCAAATACATTTAAGTTTTTCAATTGGAGATATGAATTTTGATAATACATTTCTGGTAGTCAAGGGGTTAAGTTTAGACATCATTTTGGGACAGGATTTTTTACAAAGAAATAAAGCTGTAATACACTTTAAAGAGAAGGTGTTAGAGTTAGATGGGGGTGATCGATCTGTTAAAGTTAATTTTGAAAATGTGATAAATAAAGTTAAAACAACTGGTGTGAAATTGTTACAGAAGCGAGTAGTTGAGAATAACATAGATACTAAAATAAATTTTTGTAGAGAGGGTGAGTGTTTTGAAGATGCTGATAATGAAATGAGCAATATTAATAATGCAGTATGGGAGATAAGGGCGGATGAATTCTGTAGTGGGGGTGAGGTGATAAGGAGTGGCCAACGTATAGCGTTATGGCAGGTAATAGAGCAGTTTAAGAGAGTGTTTGCCGATATTCCAGGAAGGGCAAAAAATTATGAATGTATGTTACAGATTAGGGAACACACACCATTCATGCAGCGGAGCTATCCAGTGCCTTACTCTAAACGACGAGCGGTGCAAGAAGCGTTGGATAAGATGATGGAAGGTGGAATCATCGAGAGGTCAGTATCTCATTACTCAAATCCATTAGTGGTGGTAATTAAAAAAGACGGAGGAGTAAGATTGTGTTGAGATGCAAGGAAGATAAACCAGATCATCACACCAGACCGGGAATCACCGGAATCAATTAATGAAATATTTCAAAAGTTGTAACAATAAAAAAGGGGGCCGAAATATAAAATACAAATAAAATACCCTACCAGGACTTACCTGTACGCAATTACAACACTTACCTGTTATTGAAATTTTACCAGAAGACCAAGGTCGCCACGATTATTTTTTATAGGATAAAATATCGAAAACCTTTACACTCCACCTTAATAAAAACGGACAATTTAGCAATCTGACCCACCCAATTAATAATTCAGAAGATTCCGGAACGTCTAGACGAATTTTTTCAACACAGGAATAAGACAGTGGTAATGACGAAATAACTTAGTCTAACACATTTTCTCGGAAGTAATCCTTATTTTTAATGAGCGATTATTTAATAAACATTTGTACAGTTAAATTTTTAGTATATTGCTTGAAAACGTTAGTACCTTTTTTCCCTATGTTTTGTCTGATTAGAATGTAATTATAAACTTGTGTAACTTAGTTATTATTACTTACTACTAGATAGACTGCCCAGTCTGCTTTTCTTCCTCTCTCTCACTCATTCTTATTTAAAACAATAAAAAAACTTTTATTTTTCTTTTATAAATTCACTTGTGTTTCTACGAACTTGCGGTCGCGATTCTGGCCAGACACGTGTCCTTCTTTAACCCGGTTAGTTGCCCGTTTATTCACTCCACTTCACTTATTGGAAACTAGTTATGTCCGTTAATTCCTCGGGTCCCGGTCGGTCCTACTGGATTAATTACATTTACGCAACTCGACCAACCGGGCCCGAAACGAAACTGTAATTGTCTGTAGCGGTGTTGGCGTCCTGTTAACTGTATGGCGTCTCTACTTAAAGTCGACTCTTCCGTCACGGTGGACGTAACAGGTATTTTTACCTGTTCCTGGAGGGAATCTGGTTCTCTACTGCCACGATGTTTTCGTCACTCCGGCATCATTTGTTGAGAAGTAACCACTTTATATATGGATTAAAGCGGGTATGTGTGTGTGTCCAGAGGCCGATATTGGACTTGGTTCCGCTGATGTCACCAACAGTAGGCGGAGTTTTAATGCGACTTCCGTGAGTTCTTAGAGAAGACGATGAATATTTTTTACGCTCTGGCCATCTTGAGTTTTTTGTTAGAGCGTCCTTTGAGCGCGTGCAGGTGTAGTTGCGCTTGAGCGTTGACACACATTTACATAGTTCTTAGAATTTTGGTGGAGGTGCAAATGCTCTGCCGCATTCCTCAACAACAACTGCGCCTTATTGCTTTGTTTCACTGTTCTGTTACACTGACTATTATACGTTGCACAATAATACAGTTTTACAAATTTATTATACCAGTCCGCCCGAAAACGAAATAAATAAAATATAAATGCCCCAAACCGTTAAAATAAAAACACCCAAAAATGACCCGCTACAAAGTTTAGTGGAGTGAGGTTCATGACATCATTGGATCTGACGGCCGGATATTGGCAAGTACCATTAGCAGAGGTAAGTAGGCCATACACAGCATTTTTATTTAACGGGAAAAATTATCAGTTTAAGCGACTACCATTTGGGCTGAATACCAGCGTAGCTAGTTTTATTAAATGTTTGGATAGAATTTTGAGACCAAAAGATTTAGATTTCCTCACAGTATACGTGGATGACATTTTGATAGCGTCACGGACATTTGAAGACCATTTAGAACATTTAAAGTATGTGTTAGAAAAATTAGAAGCGGGAGGCTTAACCGTAAATTGGGACAAGTCCAAATTTTTACAAACAAAGATTAATTTTCTAGGATTCATTATTACATCGGAAGGAATTTCCGCCAACCCGGACAAGGTCGAATCTATTATGCGCTTCCCTGAACCACGAAACATCAAGCAACTTCAGTTTTCTTGGGCTGTGCAACTTTTATAGAAAATTTCAAAGGAACTACGCACATATCACGGCAAAGTTAAGTGCTGTATTGCAGAAGAACAGGCAATGGAAGTGGGGAGACGTGGAGCGTGGAGCTTTTGAAGAAATAAAAAGACAATTTAGTAATATGATTATGATGAACCATCCGGATTTTGATAAAGTGTTTTATTTGCTGTAGGACGCCAGCAATGTAGCAGTAGGTGCGGAACTGTATCAGGAGGATGATGAGAGGGAACATCTAACCATCGCTTAGTATTCAAAAGAATTTATTCATAAAATGAGCTCATAAAAAACTAATAATTGTACCAGAGAATGAGAGAGAGAGAGAGAGAGAGAGAGAGAGAGAGAGAGAGAGAGAGAGAGAGAGAGAGAGAGAGAGAGAGAGAGAGAGAGAGCGTGAACAAAATACTATTTAAAAAGTGCTCGGTTGTGCAAATATAAAATATATATATCTATAAAACACATATCAATTGTTTAATGTTTACTGTGTAGGTATTTTGGAGGGTTTGTAAAAGGGAAATTTAACGTAATTTTGTCGCCACCTGGTGGAGAATATATGTAAGTAAATGTCATAAATAAACTGGGTAATATCACTTGGTAAAAATTTTAACAAAGTATTATTATTTCACATAACACTTTCTGCTACTTAAGAAATTCGCTTAAACGAATTTCTGCCCTGTAACAACTTTTAAAGGTGAGTAAACTTCACGTTTATATTTACTTCTATATTTGCATATCAAGATGGCGCCCGACCTTTGAAATTATTGTCTAAGTGTAAAGATATTATATTGTATTTTATTATCAGCAATAAAAAGTAGTAGAACATTTGGCGCCTGAACAGGGACGGTACAATTCTGGTACAATAATAATTTTGTAAAATTATGGTCCTAAAAACCATAATTATTGTATTTTTATTCCCTAACCATTTATTTTGTAATAATAATAATTTTATTTCATAATCCCTATAAAGTTTTGGTGAATAAACTGTAGAATATTTTAAACAATGCACTTTGGAGTTAACAGGATTTCGGTCGAATTCGCTGAAAAGCTACAAATGTCACAAAAAACTATCTGTCACAGATAAGCAGTACACAAACAAGCCCACGATTACGTCAGACGCAAGGAATGTAAGACGCATTGTATGCGACTGGGTTGGGCTTCTGAACAAAGAACTCGTGACGTAGTTTTGCCCCACCTACGCAATGTTTAACAAAGACTCTGGGTCATTTTCGTCCAGACAGTGAACCGAGCCGGCCGGCATATTCACTAAGAGTGTTTGTGTAAATTTTACACCACCAAAAGTGGTTTAATAACTATTAATGAAATAATGGTAATGTTGGTGTTGTAACTGGGCTTGAGTGGGTGTCATCGGCCAAGTGAAACCATGAAGAATCTGGCAACGGTCCGGACTTCTACGTGCAGCATAAAATCTGCCAAAGTGTGATTCGAGGGGGGACACTACGATTCGAGAGTGTGGGCCCTAAGACAATGTAAAGAATCAGATTTTGCCACGTACAAGGATTCGAGTAGTGCGATGACATCGACTCAAAACTGGAAGCTACAACCTTTTGTAATATCAAAGATACTAATCTCAAAAATAATAATATCAAAGTAAAATGACCAATTCAGTAAATTCATTTCAATAAAGAATTTATTCATAAAATGAGCTCATAAAAAAAAAACGAATAATTGTACCAGAGAATGAGAGAGAGAGAGAGAGAGAGAGAGAGAGAGAGAGAGAGAGAGAGAGAGAGAGCGTGAACAAAATATTATTTAAAAAGTGCTGGGTTGTGCAAATATAAAATATATATATATATATCTATAAAACACATATCAAATGTTTAATGTTTACTGTGTAGGTATTTTGGAGGGTTTGTAAAAGGGTAATTTAATATAATTTTGTCGCCAACTGGTGGAGAATATATGTAAGTAAATGTCATAAATAAACTGGGTAATATCATTTGGTAAAAATTTTAACAAAGTATTATTATTTCACATAACACTTTCCGCTACTCAAGAAATTCGCTTAAACGAATTCCTGCCCTGTAACAACTTTTAAAGGTGAGTAAACTTCACGTTTACATTTACTTTCTTGCATATCAAGATGGCGCCCGACCTTTGTAATTATTGACTAAGTGTAAAGATATTATATTGTATTTTATTATCTGCAATAAAAAGTAGTATAACAACAGAAAAATAATGATGAAAAAATTGTAAATAAACTTATAGTGAAATTAATTGTGTTGGTGTTGTAAAATGTATTTTATGTAATAATGTGTGTATGTAGTAGAAATTGATTTAATAATAATAATAATATTATTTAGTCAGAGTAAATAAATAATGACAGTTAGTAATATATGAATTGTAACTGTTTTGGAGGAAGATGATTATAGTAAGGTTGGGTTTAAATAATTGATTGAATTAAAATGATTTGAGATGAATTAATTAATTAATTTAAATGTTGTATAAATAATTTTTGCTAATGAATTTAAATGATTTTTCTGAGATTTGAACTTTAAAACAAATAGTAAATGAATAAATATAAAATGTGTTTAGTAGTGGAGTCATATGATTGTTATGTTTCAGAAGGTACATATGGTTGTACGTGATATTTGTGGTAATGACAGGAATCATGTGTTTATTCAATTGAGCGATGTACTGTAAGTATGAAGTTTATAATGCAATTTAAATAAAGTAAAATGTTTAATGTTTGAATAATAAATTTTAAATGTGTTTCAAAGGTTTAAATTAAAGGATGAAATTAATTTGAGGTAGTTATGAGTTTCCTAATATAATTTTCAATGGTTAATTTAATGTAAAATGTTGTAAAAGTTGGAGTTTGGGTGATAATAATTGTTTCAATAAGGTATTAAGTTAGTCAAGAGTTAATTTTAAATGAGTGTTAGAGAAAATAAGAATTTTTGGAATATAAGTAATACATAAACAGGGTAGTAGTAGGGACACAGTAGCAGGAGTACATATATGTAGAGAAAATGAGAGTGAGGTAATTGGGGAATAAATAGATGATGGTGAAATTTTGTAGTGAGGGTGGTGTGGTAAGGAGTCCTCAACGAAAGGCATTGTGGCAGGAGGTGAACCGTAAATGAGCGTTGGCGGAGTTACCTGGGGGAGGCCAGGAACTAATAAGGGAATGAGTATAAGGGAGGGAACACACATCCTAAGTACAAAGAGGGTAAGAGGTATTTTATTATAAGAGGAGAATGATTTAAGGTGAGTTAGAGTAGTAAGTTAATGGAGGTAACTATTTTTGAGAGATTGGTGTCACCCTATGTGAATCTGTAGTGGTTGTTAGAAGGAAGAAGGGGGGTAAGGTTATATCTTAGTGCCCATTCAATAAATTAGATAATTATAAATGACTGAGAATCACCCAAACCAATTGATGATGAAAATACTTAATAGAAATTCATAATTGAAATGTAATAATAAAATGTAACAAGATAAAGAGTTAATAGAATTTGAAACTAAACCTAAAAGTGAAATGTTTGTAATTTTATTCAGATGCAAATTAAATGTTTATTTTAATGGAAGGAGGGAGAGTAAATTCTTTTTATTAAATGGTCAATTAAATTGTAATTAAAGATTCAATCGTTAGTTGGTGATAGACTGTGTAAGTAGGAATAGATTAGTTTAGGTGAACAAGTAAATATTTTGTTGTACTCACTATTTTATGTTAATGAAAGTCAAAGTAGGGAAAGTTAAGAAAGAAAATGTATGGTGTTAGAACACACAACCAAGAATAGGAACATCATGTAATGAAAGATTGTAAATTTTAAATGTAACTATATCAAACATATAAATATCTTTTACTTGTGATTCCCCAACTTTTGGGCGGTCACGGAGTCACCGAACCCTGACCGTGGATTTGTATTATTGGTAGCAAGTGTGGTTGGGCAGATTGTATCCTAGCCATACTTGTTATTATTTTCAAAATTGGTGAATTTAGAAATTAACCGGGGGGTAAATCAGGGGAATCACCAGAACTATGGAACAGCGGCTATGCATTGAATGGGATGGTAGACCGTTTAAGGGCATATACCTAAGTTTAGTAGGATTACTGGTGTCCTCGGACATCAGTAATGCCGAATTTTTCATAACGCTGAACCAAGAACGGTATAGGTAGCGTCTATATATATATATATAAATTTCAGTTCTTGGGGATGCAAATGGACGCTACAGTCCACCATCAGGAAACAATAGTGTGTGTGGAAAAGGAGCTGGCCGTTACAAGCCAGAGACACAGATAACGCATCTGTGCATAAGGCAAACGCTTGATCCGGTTTATCCGGCGGGTGGTTACCTAATTGTAACTGGGAAAAAGGGGGGAATTAAGAAAATGATGTAGTAGGAGGAGTAACTGAGCAATCAGTGAGAAGGTAACGACCTCTGTAAACAGTGGGCCGATCAATTTCACTTACTCTAAAGAGAGGGTTGGTGGTTGATGACCCAGTTCCTGTTCAGTAACAGTTGCTATAACTATGATTCGATGATTAGTGATGTATTTCACTTACGAGAACAAACGATTTTAAGTACTAGATTCCAGATTGTAATGATGTGAATCCACAAGAACATTTTATGAGTTAAATTGGATACTGTTGTATATTGGTGTTATTTGTACGTAGTGTTCCTATAGAAAGGTCACTCACCTGTTAGTAAGACATCAGCTGATGACTCGTGTGAACTGTATAATGGTCAATGTAATCAAATCATATGTTCTTTTAATAATCAATGTAATTTTATGTTATAATTTTCTTTCTATTAATTGTCAGAATATATGTTTAATAAAATATTATTACATTTTATTACATTATTAAAAAAAAAAAAATTGATTTGTTTTGAGATACAGCTTGTCGTGTTTTTATGTGTAGGATATTGCTGATTGTGTGTATCGATAATGTATTAATTGATTCGCAGTGTTCACATTATATGTTTTGTAAACAGATGTAGTGATAAGGGCATTTATAATAGAAAGAAGTTGTTTATTTTGTTTTGTTTATTATGGATTGTTAGTATCTAGATAAGAGGAGATATAAAATAAATTCATTTAAAGGATTTTGGAGTTTTAAGAATTATGATTAAATCAATTAATTGAAGGAGATAATATGAATTATCTTAAAAGGGAATCTTTGATGAAGGACTTAGATTTATTTTATTATTTGAACAAAATTTACATAATTTGAGTGGATTTGAAACAGTAACATCAAGCCAATAAAAGCTGAGACGAGAATGAATTTTGTGTAGAAGCCAATATAAAATGTTTGTGAATTTTAGATTAAGAATTAATGTGGAGATGTTGTGTTTAATGTAATAATGAATATGTGTACGCACCCAGTACTTGCTAAAGGCAACCCAGTATGTATGTAAGGGGAGATATATCGGTTGAGGATCTGGTATGGTATAAGGCTAGTTGTTGATTTTATTTAGAATGTTACAAGGTTAGGTGGTACTGTGGTGAGTAACTGTCCGACTTTATGGTGTTGGGATCTCGCACAGAGAAGTCCAGTAATGTCGTTCAGATGCAGCCATAGTCGCCGAACTAGGGGGGTAGTTTGCCCACGAAGTGTTAAGAAATTAAAGGGGGGTTGTTGGCGCCATATCCTCACTGATCCTCTTAGGGTTTAGCAATCAGTGTTTTTCTGTTTCGACAGAAAACCTCTCATTGGGGGGGGGTATTGTAACGGTACAAACCTATGAGATTTTGTAATTTAAATCTGTTCAATTTTAATTCAACAAAGAATACATGGTGAATGGAGAATATCTTCTAGACTGGTGTGACTTGGCATTGGAATGCAGATTAGCAACGAGGGGGCGTATTCACAAACAAGTGCGCGTTCCCTCGGCGAACGTTCTCAGACATTTTGTCACGCACGAATACATTCTTTCTCGCCTGGTGTGCAGAGAACAAAGACAGTCGGCAAATAACATCTCAATATGACGGACACGAGTAATTGTGTGCGTCCGCCGGCTGCCAGTTTTCATCTCGTCCGCATATAAAAATGTGAAGAAAACAGTGTCTGTCGTCAACAGCTGTGGCTCGTGGGCGGTTGAATACAACAGGCTCGCGAGCCAAACTTTCTAATAACCGTATAAAGAATGTGAGTAACGTATAAAGAAGAATGTTTTAACACAACTTAAACAGTAACATATCGTCAGTGTATCAAAATTAAACCAAGCGAACGCAATTCTGACAATTGAGTGAATAAATCCACCGAGTGCAACGTGATCGACAAGGACACGTACAGAGAAGTAACAGCGCATCTTTCTTCTTAATTTTTTGCCATAATGATGTCAAAATTTATAAAGCGCTCAATCTTAAGAAAAGGGGAATTTAAATAATGTATGAATGAGAGTATGAGCAGTTACTGGGTTGTCTTAGAAAATAGAGATACAATAGTTTAAGTTGTTTTTTCAATATGTGTTTTTCCTAGGAACATGGTAATAAACAATATTTTTTTTATTTTAAAAAATAAAGTAAAAAGAGCAGTAAAAATGAATAACAAATAATTTGCAAGAAAGCATATAAAAGAAATGTGGCATTTGTCTAATAAAAAATTAAGTTGATTAACAATTACAATGAGAGTCGAGTTCATTGATAAAACATAACCCTAAGTAAGTTATAGGTACGAGTTCATGTGAAGACTCTGGCCCAATGCAGGTAAGGGATTTGTGATTGTGTATGTGTATGTTTATTGAATATTATTATTGTGTAATAAACATGTAACTTCTCAATGACGCTTCTGAACTATGGACAGTTTGTACAAATTTAAATGTTGTACAGACCATGTCTACTCGTGAATAAGTGATTTAGAGGTTGAAGCAGAATACGTAATAACGTACGTGTAACATATGCAGAATAAGGTTTTGTGAGGTAAAGTTTACGAAGTGTTGATAAATTGTGCATGTTAGATTACAAGTAAGAGTTAATAATTATTTAGTAAACCAGTAAATAAGAACAATAAAAATGTCAGATAACGAAAAAGAAATTAATTTGATAGACTCGGCTACGAGTGAGAGTGGCCTTGGGTCAATGAACCCGTCACTGAGTGTAAGTGAAGTAGGTCAGTCAATTCAAACAGCTGATTCGAACAGTCAATCAGTGACGGAAAGGAACGTAACTGAGTACATAATAATAGATAATGCTGAAGCAAAATCTACTCCCGTAGTGACAAAAACTAAAGAAAAAGAATGGTCGATGAATGATATATTCAACCTGGTGCAAACTATGTCTGAAAACATGGTAAAAAATAGTGATTTCAATGTATTAAATAAACGTTTTGATGCCAATGATGAAAAATTTGATGATAAGTTTGAGAAATTAAGTAATGATATTAACGAACAAAGAAAAAGATATGAAAAGAATTTCGATGAATTAAAAATGCAAAATAGTGAATTAAAAAACGATATTAATGAAATCAATAAGCGCTGTGGAAAAAACAATGAGATATTTGCCAGTAACTTTAACGAATTAGAAGGGAATATTGAGAAAATGGGAGAGTGGAGAACAGATATAGGTAAGTGCAAAATAAATGAAAATAACGGAAATATATGTGTTAATAGTAATGGTGTTAGTTTAAATGCAAAACGGGTGACGATAGACAAGGTAAGTAATAATGATAATTCTAAAAATGAGTCAACAAGTAGTAGCAAAATAAAGAGTGATAACAGTGATATAATTAAAAACGTGGTGTTAGAGAGTAAGTTTGTGAGCATAGCGAGTGTTGATGAAATTGTGAGAGAGTGTGAAGAGAGGTTAGGTGGGCAAAGGGCAGATTTTTCCCAAATATATAGTTAAACAGGGGTTTCACCGTGGTGTTATGAGGACAAGGTTTCCTCTGGTAGTTGTGTGGAAGACGAGGTGTCTTCGAATAGTCCCTTAATTTTTTGTGGTGTTCTTGGAAGTGCCAAGAAATATAGTAAGTTTGTGGTGCCCTTTGTGTGGTATGAAGTAGTTCAGGGGGGTTGTGACAGGTGTTATGATGATGAGAGATATTTTGAGAGAGAGAGAATAATAGAGATGTTTACGTTAAGTAGAAGCTATAAGGAGTTAAAAGAGAAGTTAAAATTTGAAAAAATCGATGATATGAAAGACTTACCTTGTTATGAAGATAGTGCAGAAATAAGTAATAATAACGTTGATAATTATATTGAATGCTTACCTGTGCATAGACGTGGAGTATTAATAATAGATGATTCTGAAATTGAGAGGTTAAAATGCTTAAGGGTGATAGATAATAATATAGATGGTGACAAGACCAAAACTAATGATATAGACAGGTTATATGATTTAATAATAATGTGGGATAGTCCAGTAGATTATTATGTGGGTTTTGCGGAACAAGTTGAAATATTAAAGAATTATTATATAAATAATAATGATGTAAGGATTGTAATTAAAGATGATAATTGTTATATAAAAATAAGACTATTGTATGATGATGGGGGTTAAATAAAAAATCAGTGAATGGACATTTTAATTATTTTAGTTTATGGTGATGACGTAGCTAACTTATGAAATAAGGTGTGGTAAACAGAAAAATAATGATGAAAAAATTGTAAATAAACTTATAGTGAAATTAATTGTGTTGGTGTTGTAAAATGTATTTTATGTAATAATTGATTTAATAATAATAATAATATTTAGTCAGAGTAAATAAATAATGAGAGTTAGTAATAAATGAATTGTAATTGTTTTGGAAGAAGATGATTAAAGTAAGGTTGTGTTTAAATAATTGATTGAATTAAAATGATTTGAGATGAATTAATTAATTAATTTAAATGTTGTATAAATAATTTTTGCTAATGAATTTAAATGATTTTTCTGAGATTTGAGCTTTAAAACAAATAGTAAATGAATAAATATAAAATGTGTTTAGTTGTGGAGTCATATGATTGTTATTTTTCAGAAGGTACATATGGTTGTACGTGATATTTGTGGTAATGACAGGAATCATGTGTTTATTCAATTGAGCAATGTAATGTAAGTATGACGTTTATAATGCAATTTAAATAAAGTAAAATGTTTAATGTTTGAATAATAAATTTTAAATGTGTTTCAAAGGTTTAAATTAAAGGACGAAATTAATTTGAGGTAGTTATGAGTTTTCTAATGTAATTTTCAATGGTTAATTTAATGTAAAATGTTGTAAAAGTTGGAGTTTGGGTGATAATAATTGTTTCAATAAGGTATTAAGTTAGTCAAGAGTTAATTTTAAATGGGTGTTAGAGAAAATAAGAATTTTTGGAATATAAGTAATACATAAACAGGGTAGTAGTAGGGACACAGTAGCAGGAGTACATATATGTAGAGAAAATGAGAGTGAGGTAATTGGGGAATAAATAGATGATGGTGAAATTTTGTAGTGAGGGTGGTATGGTAAGGAGTCCTCAACGAAAGGCGTTGTGGCGGGAGGTGAACTGTAAATGAGCGCTGGTGGAGTTACCTGGGGGAGGCCAGGAACTAATAAGGGAATGAGTATAAGGGAGGGAACACACATCCTAAGTACAAAGAGGGTAAGAGGTATTTTATTATAAGAGGAGAATGATTTAAGGTGAGTTAGAGTAGTAAGTTAATGGAGGTAACTATTTTTGAGAGATTGGTGTCACCCTATGTGAATCTGTAGTGGTTGTGTAACTTTAATGTTTATTGCTGACAATAGATATACGATATACGACATAGGTTAAACGTATAGTCACTGTTTTCAAAAGTCGGGCGCCATCTTGATTACATATGTTGTCATTGCTAAATACTATAGGGCAGGAATTCGTTACGCGAACTTTTGAGAAACGGAAGTTATTTGAAATAATAAAATACCTGGTTAAAATTGTTACCAATGATATACCCTGTTTATTTTATAGACTTACATCTTACATAATGCTTTTGTAAACATTAAGCGAACTTTTAAACCCTCCAAAATCATGATACATGTAATATAAAATGTGTAATTATGTAATATTAGATAATTATGTAAATATAGATATACATATCTTTATATATTGTTGCGCACAACCCAGCACTTAGAATTTACCCACTCGCCCTCTCACTCTCTCTCTCTCTCTCATCCTGGTACAATTCTTTATTATTTTTATGAGCTCATTTTGAAAATTAAAATTTTAAATACTTGAATTTACTTTCTGTTATTTGTTATTTTGGTCATTTCAAATTAAGTTTGATGTGGAAATAAAATATATATATGTGTGTTGCTGGAACGTTCTCACCAAATAGTCGTATAGGCCTCCTCGCACATCTAGAATCGTCTCGATCCGCACAATCGGTAGTGTTTTACTTCGATTTACGGCACACCGTCGTGTCAACCCACGAAAACTCCTCGGACCAATTCTACACGCTAGATCTATGTGGGACGATCCATCGGCCGATGACGCCTACACAATGCCGAACTATTAACGTTCTTCACAACATGTTTTTTGATATTTATATCGTTTATTAACCACTTCTAGTGGTTTAAAAGTTAAAATTCACTTATTAGTGAACGAGTTGCCGGCCGGCTGCGATCACTGTTGCTGATGAAATGACGCCGAGTCTTTGTTACATATTTCCGAGGTGGGGTGAATCTACGTCACTGCCTCATTGTTCAGTTGTTGACAATATATGTTGTTTACAAAAACAAATTCTTGGCTGCTGACATCATCAAGATCGTCGCTTTTATCGCATTAAATGACATACTGTTTTTTGTGATGTTTCACGTTTTTTGCTACGAATCGGTCAAAATCCTGGCAAATATTATACAGTCCACTCACGATAAATTCATACAGGTTATTAAATGTTTGTTTAATTTTGACCAAACTAAGGAATACAATATTTATGGTTTTATATACCATATTTAGGGTAATTACAAACTGTACCATAATTGTACCATTACAAAACCCCCTCAATGAAAGATTGTGTGTCGAAGCACAAAAACTTTCATTGACCCTTTCATACGTCCTAAAGGGATCAGCCAGGATAGGTCGCCACAACCCCCTTACAATTTTATATAAAAGAAAATTATAACTCACCCTTGGTCTGATGATGATGACTGTACCTACATGACCTTACTGGACTTCTCCTTCGAGATCCCAACACCATAAGGCCACTTAGGCTCTTAACGCCCCTGCTCTGACGCGCTGGCCAGCTCAGGACCGCTGTCATATCACCAAACACTGAAACAATAAATGATAAATATTAAAATAGTGGCTTGGTACTTACTCTACCCTTAACTGATCTGGTTCCCCTTAGCTAGGTGCTGGTTTGTGCTAATAAGCACTGGGTTTGCTTGATATAGTTATAGTACTAAGATATAGTTATAAAAATTATCCTACTAAAAACGTAACTCCCAAGAATTATAAAGAATTTCCTTTCGCAATATGGAGAACCCTGAATTTATAAATTGTTTCGATTTCTATCGATAATATTTATCTCTTTCCATTTTATAATTATTGTAATTATAAATAAACACATTGATATAAAAAGAATTAAAGTCTAATTGAAAATATGAAAATTCCACTATAAATCTCCCAAACATGGAGAAAAACAAATTATATTGATATAAAAGAATTAATAAATCTGTATGGTATTATTTATTTATATATCTCATTGAATGGTTAAAATAAAATTATTATCATTATTATTAACAGGTAAAATTCCTTTGTACACATTATTTCCATATTATAAAATCATGTTAAAAATTTTATAACATAAATACATAATACATTTTACATAATAATACACATTGATACATTTAATACATTGAAATAATTTATTCATTTTTAATCTTGATTAAGATTTACACTATAAGATATGCACTAACATTTGCATAATTTATTTGAAATTGCATTTAAGTTAAAAAATTACAATTGCAGTTAATTCATTAATTAGACATCAATTATTATAATATTATTAAAATTTATTTCAACTTTATTATTATATTCATATTGTTATTATTATTATTTCATTATTCATTTTTCATTACCTCTCTACTATGAACTTTCTACCTACCTAACCTTTCACCTTCTAATCACTGTTTAGTCTGGATGACTCCTGTATTCACTATGCTTTTACTTATTTTTACTCACCTTCTTCTAACTAACCACCAAATTTACCTATCATGACACCAATATCTCAATTATAAACACCTTTACTAATTTCATTTAAATCCTAGGCACCGCTCGTCTTTGCAATGGGTTGGGTGTTCCCTAACTGGCTATATACATTCATATTATTTTGCCCTTCCAAAATATTCGGCAAACACTCCCTTAAACTATGCTAATACCTGCCACAACACTATTGGTTGGCTACTCCTTATCACCTCACCCCCACTACAGAATTCATCAACAACAAATATATGTTTATACCTTGACTTTATTCACCTCTACAAATAACCACTAACTACTGTGCCCCTAAATATCTAATAATTCTCTTTTATTATTTACTTCAAAATTCTTAACTATCTAACTCCCATTTTCATTAATTAATTAACTCACCTACCTTTATCTATACCCAGGCTCTATCCCTGTTTAAACACTTACTGTAATCATTGACAATTGTCTTATAAAATTCATCTCTCACCTACTCATAACAATACATCTTTTCAAATATATATATTCTTATTTAATCATTATCATTTATTATTATTCATGATGAATTACCTTCAATACAAATTAATTAATAATTTACTTCATAGAAACTTTCTATGACAATTCATAATCTACTTCTGTTATAAAGTACAGCTTTCTTTTGTACCTTTTTAATTAAGTAATAAAGAATAATTATTCATTATCATTATTCAACTATAAAAAATTTTACTTATTTAATTAAACAAAACATGTCAATTATTAAAATACCTAATAATATATACTGGTGTAACTATACCTGTAATACATAATACATAAATACATTTAATACAATGAAAAATATACACTCCAACTCATTATTTTGTTGTTTATCAAACTCAGTCCATAGCAGTCCAATTCAATACCACTTTACACATATATATTTAATGTTCATTACACAATTGACACAGTCTATCCACCATCGTTGAACAACAACCGAATCTTAGGTCTATTTAATTTATTATCTAATAAATAAATTTTATGAATAGTAACATTATATTCATGTTCATTTATAAAACTGTTATCAAACAAATATTTCAAGTCACGATCGAGTAGGGTTCCGTTTATCTCAGTAATATCATATGTCATTAATTGGTTATTTATTTTATAATTATCCTCATAATTTTCTACCACAGGTAAATACTTAATACCATTATTCTCATTTATTGTTATTTCAATTTCATTGTTATTATAAGGTATGTATTCATTATTTTCATATACCTTATCTATGCATAACCTCCCTACCAATTCTCTGTACTTTCTATTTACTTTAAACAATTTTATTACTTTCTTTCTCTCATAATATCTCTCTATACTTTCTCTCTTAATACATTTCTCTCCATAACACCAAGTTACACTTTCTCTCTCCAAATATGCAGGGGTCCCTAACATAAAATTATTGCACCACTTATTAGGTACACAAAAACACCAAGAAACTTTATTTGTAGACCTTTCGTCTCCCAAATATAAATTGAAGGAACTCTTATCCTTATAAAAAATACGTGAATACTTTTCTTCACCCCCTAACACAACATCAAAAGAAAATTCTACCCCCTGCACTCCTTGTACAAAAATACTTTCTCCCAACTCTCTTTCTGACTCAATACACTCAAACACTTCATTTTCACTCATAATACTTTCATTATCATTTTCTAACACCACATTCTTACTACTTGTAATATTCTTACTATCAGTAAATTCATTATTTGAGTTATCACTCTAAATTACGTTATTATTCAGCACTTCGTTTTTCGTACCGTTTTCCTTCTGGGTTTCTAATTGACTTGAATTCTCGTCTAGTTTTGTGATTACCTTGTCAACCTTCTTAACCAGATTATCATGACCTATTTTGATTTCATTTTTAAGTTCATTAAATTGTTTGTCAAAACTATCTCTGATTTCATTTTTCTGCTCATCTAGCTTTTTGTCAAAATTATCGAACTTTACACTCTGTTCATCGAATTTGTTTAACAAGAGCTGCATCATTGCAGCAGTACTGTCAGATTTAATCTCTGAACTAACTGACATGGGTGTAGCGACCTTCTCTGCTTCTACGTATATAACAGATACAGGTGTATCTGCTTCGTCAATCTGACTAATTTGAGTTGGTCGAACATCCATCCACCCTATTGGGTTATGTTTACGTATTAAAATTTTGGCGTTTATTACCTCAAATAACTTTTCCGCTCTCTTTATAGGCGTACTCTATATAAAATAATATTATATAGAGTCCCTGTTCCAGAAGCCATCTGTAACTTTAATGTTTATTGCTGACAATAAATATACAATATACGACATAGGTTAAACGTATAGTCACTGTTTTCAAAAGTCGGGCGCCACCTTGATTACATATGTTGTCATTGCTAAATACTATAGGGCAGGAATTCGTTACGCGAACTTTTGAGAAACGGAAGTTATTTGAAATAATAAAATACCTGGTTAAAATTGTTACCAATGATATACCCTGTTTATTTTATAGACTTACATCTTACATAATGCTTATGTAAACATTAAGCGAACTTTTAAACCCTCCACAATCATGATACATGTAATATAAAATGTGTAATTATGTAATATTAGATAATTATGTAAATATAGATATACATATCTTTATATATTGTTGCGCACAACCCAGCACTTAGAATTTACCCACTCGCCCTCTCACTCTCTCTCTCTCTCTCTCATCCTGGTACAATTCTTTATTATTTTTATGAGCTCATTTTTAAAATTAAATTTTAAATACTTGAATTTACTTTCTGTTATTTGTTATTTTGGTCATTTCAAATTAAGTTTGACGTGGAAATAAAATCTATATATATGTGTGTTGCTGGAACGTTCTCACCAAATAGTCGTATAGGCCTCCTCGCACATCTAGAATCGTCTCGATCCGCACAATCGGTAGTGTTTTACTTCGATTTACGGCGCACCGTCGTGTCGACCCACGAAAACTCCTCGGACCGATTCTACACGCTAGATCTATGTGGGACGATCCATCGGCCGATGACGCCTACACGATGCCGAACTATTAACGTTCTTCACAACATGTTTTTTGATATTTATATAGTTTATTAACCACTTCTAGTGGTTTAAAAGTTAAAATTCACTTATTAGTGAACGAGTTGCCGGCCGGCTGCGATCACTGTTGCTGATGAAATGACGCCGAGTCTTTGTTACATATTTCCGAGGTGGGGTGAATCTACGTCACTGCCTCATTGTTCAGTTGTTGACAATATATGTTGTTTACAAAAACAAATTCTTGGCTGCTGACATCATCAAGGATCGTCGCTTTTATCGCATTAAATGACATACTGTTTTTTGTGATGTTCCACGTTTTTTGCTACGAATCGGTCAAAATCCTGGCAAATATTATACAGTCCACTCACGATAAATTCATACAGGTTATTAAATGTTTGTTTAATTTTGACCAAACTAAGGAATACAATATTTATGGTTTTATATACCATATTTAGGGTAATTACAAATTGTACCATAATTGTACCATTACAGTTGTTAGAAGGAAGAAGGGGGTAAGGTTATACCTTAGTGCCCATTCAATAAATTAGATAATTATAAATGACTGAGAATCACCCAAAACCAATTGATGATGAAAATACTTAATAGAAATTCATAATTGAAATGTAATAATAAAATGTAACAAGATAAAGAGTTAATAGAATTTGAAACTAAACCTAAAAGTGAAATGTTTGTAATTTTATTCAGATGCAAATTAAATGTTTATTTTAATGGAAGGAGGGAGAGTAAATTCTTTTTATTAAATGGTCAATTAAATTGTAATTAAAGATTCAATCGTTAGTTGGTGATAGACTGTGTAAGTAGGAATAGATTAGTTTAGGTGAACAAGTAAATATTTTGTTGTACTCACTATTTTATGTTAATGAAAGTCAAAGTAGGGAAAGTTAAGAAAGAAAATGTATGGTGTTAGAACACACAACCAAGAATAGGAACATCATGTAATGAAAGATTGTAAATTTTAAATGTAACTATATCAAACATATAAATATCTTTTACTTGTGATTCCCCAACTTTCGGGCGGTCATGGAGTCACCGAACTCTGACCGTGGATTTGGATTATTGGTAGCAAGTGTGGTTGGGCAGATTGTATCCTAGCCATACTTGTTATTATTTTCAAAATTGGTGAATTTAGAAATTAACCGGGGGGTAAAATCGATGATATGAAAGACTTACCTTGTTATGAAGATAGTGCAGAAATAAGTAATAATAACGTTGATAATTATATTGAATGCTTACCTGTGCATAGACGTGGAGTATTAATAATAGATGATTCTGAAATTGAGAGGTTAAAATGCTTAAGGGTGATAGATAATAATATAGATGGTGACAAGACCAAAACTAATGATATAGAGAGGTTATATGATTTAATAATAATGTGGGATAGTCCATAATTTATTAAAATTAGTTTATTTCATTCCTAATTTAATTTAGAAGTATTAAACGAAAGAAATCAAGAAGAAGAAGTGTGAGAGATATTATTTAATATTGGAATTATATTGCCAAATACAGTTAGACGTATTAGAAAAGACTTTATTCACCGAACTAACCTTCATAGAATACATACATCCGTTATAACAATAATAATAATACGCGCATGCGTATTGTACATACATTGTTTAACCATATTTAAATTGTACATATGACATATTTGACATTCCTCCTCAATTTAAATACCCTTAATTTACATTTGGAACAGTTTTGGTATGAGTACAGTTGATAAATATACTTAAATAAAAAAAATAAATGCAAAGTTGAAAATTTTTGGTATCTGAAAACTATTTTATGTTGAGTTTTTCAACTATTTTGTGAAAATATCAGCTACATTATCTTGGGTTTTTATGTACTCTAATTCAATAAGTTTTTTGTGTATAAGATCCTTAATATAGTGATATTTAATGTCTATATGTCTAGTACGTCTGCTATTCTCATAGCACTAGATAAAACAGACACAGAAATCGCAGCACTCACAGGTTATGGGCCGACACTAGTAATTTGGAGATATATAGACGTGTGTTAGTTGTAATTACGTAGGAATTATTTACAGAGAAAAGTTTGTTTACATATACAGGCTCAAAGTGAAAGAGTTCGCGTGCTTAACCTA
Organism: Magicicada septendecula; assembly: GCA_034769895.1. Classification (NCBI taxonomy): domain Eukaryota; kingdom Metazoa; phylum Arthropoda; class Insecta; order Hemiptera; family Cicadidae; genus Magicicada; species Magicicada septendecula. Next base: position 194,681,381 of record CM068368.1, on the reverse strand, counting down.
AAATGGCTACGTCTACGGTTCCCTTTCCCCTGCTAAAGGCAGATAATTTTTCCACTTGGAAATATAGAATATGTCTTGTTCTGAATAAAGAGGGTGCACTCGTAGCATTAGATAAAACAGACACAGAAATCACAGCACTCACAGGTGCAGATTTGACCAGTTTCCAAGCTAAAGACGTAAAAGCTCAATGCATCATCGCACAGTCAATATCAGATAAGTATGTTGAATACATAGAGAGCGCACAAAGCGCCAAAGAAATGATTGCAAATCTGGAAAATGTCTTCCAGAGAAAAAGCGAATTATCTAAGATGTTTATAATGCGAAAGCTATTGAAAATGAAATTCGTTGATGGCGAATTACAAGATCATTTCACTAAATTCGAAAAACTCATAAAAGAACTCGATGGCGTAAGCAAAGTTGCAACCGATGATACCGACAAAACGTGTTACCTTCTTCTGACAATGCCGGAAAGCTTTGAGAGCGTCATTACATCGATAGAAACGATAATGAATAAAAACGCGACAGTATATTTGTATTCTGATGTAAAAACAAGGTTATTGGATACTGAACTAAAAAAAAAGAGAACTCCATTGCAATTGATAAGGTCGATAACGACGGTAACTGCTCTTTCTACTCTCCAGGTGAATATAAGAATAGCTCACAGATGAGGTACGAAAATGTAATATGTCACACATGTAGAGGCAAAGGACATTTCAAAAATGAGTGTCCATCAAACAAGGATGTGCAAACTCAACAGAAGCCTCAGATGTCATATCGCGGCCATGGATATCACGGTAAGAGAGGGAGAGGAAACTCTCGAGGACGTGGAAGAGGCAAGACGACAAGACATACGTCAAATGTTGCACAGAGCAAAGATGATCAAGAAGAAGAATTTGATTTCATTTCCGCTGAAAATATTGAGAAAATGGCGCTTTATCCTCAGAATTACTAGGAAACACTCGATCCATTAAATTCATTTTAGATAGTGGTGCCACAAATCATTGGGTATCAGAAAATTTGGAAAAGCTTATGGAAAATGTTGAAGAAATGGAGAATAAAATGGAAATAAAAATAGCAAATGGTAGCACTATAAAAGGTACAAAAAGAGGTATAATTCGCTTGAAAGTATTGAACAATAAAAATAACAGTTATGTTTTCATAAAGATACCTGCTATTATTGTACCTGAGTTTCCCTACAATCTCTTATCAGTGAAAAGAATGAGTTCAAAGGGATTTGATGTTCAATTCAATAGTGGTGGAAAATCAGTTACTATCTCAAATAACAAATTGCAAATGAAATGTGAATCCGAAGGAAATTTGTATGTGGCTCAATTTTCAATAGCACACCCTTCGATGAGTGAAACTTGTTGCATTTCATTAAGTAAGGATCTACTATGGCACCGAAGACTTGGACATCTCAATGCTCAAGGTCTTGGATCACTAAATTTTCCACACAATTTTGGAGTATGCAGTCCCTGTAACCAAGGTAAAGCAAAACGAAAGCCTTTTAAGGATGTACCCCAACCAACCAAGGTCAAACAGAATTGGAGAACTCACTCACAGTGACTTGGCTGGTCCTTTTAAAATACACACCATGAAAGGTGAAAAATATTATCAAACAATTATCGATGACTATTCACATTTTACCCAGGTGTTCCTTTTAAAACACAAAAATGAAGCAGAAAGAAATATTATGAATTATGTCCAAGAGTTAAAGGCCAGAGGATATTACTCTTCAAGAATCAGGTCAGATTGTGGTGGAGAGTACTCGTCACATGTGTTTAAAAATTTCTGTATACAAAAAGGAATAGTCAACGAATACACTTTGCCACATACACAGCAGCAGAATGGAGTTAGCGAAAGAATCAATTTCACTCTAATGAGTCGAGTACGAACACTATTCGCTGAAACAAACTTGCCTAAGTTCTTGTGGGGTGAAGCAATACGTTGTGCTGCATACCAATTGAACCGCTCTCCAACAGTTGCCCTGAAGGAAAATAAGGTACCCGCTGAAGTCTACCTAGGTAAAGTGAATTATGACAAGTTGAGGGTTTTTGGTTCAAAGGCTTGGGCATATAAACTGCCTGTTCCAGCAGACAAGCTAGAAACAAGATCAGTTGAATGGTAGGCTATGCTAAAAATGGGTATAGACTATGGGTACCCAAAACAAGTGAAATTATAATCTCAAGGGATGTTACCTTTGATGAAATTAACATCAACTATACTAGTCAGAAAGCCTTAGAAGATATCCCACAAATGGTAATTGGAGGTGAGAGTGTAGGTGATAAAGAGCATCAAAGTATGAGCGAAGGAGACATCCTGGTTCAAAATGTCACTGGCACCTCACCTGCACATAGAGACAGCAGTCTAAGCGATACTGTCCAACATCACTGCGTAGAAGTAAAAGAGTTAAAACTGTTCCAGAGAAATTTAAAGATTATATACTGTACAAGGATTATAATGAAAGTTTTAGTCAAAATGAAGATGAGATGCACTTAGCATCTTAGCAGTACTGTCTTTGTGCAGGAGTACCAATCTCTTATGAAGATGCCATATGTACTAGAGATGGTTGGGAAGAAGCGATACAAAAGGAAATAAGTGCCCTCGAAAAACATCAAACTTGGAAGGCAACAAATCTACCCAAAGGCATCAAAGCTATTGACACAATGTGGCTTTTCAAAATCAAGCCTGATGGCACTAAGAAAGCTCGTCTAGTAGCAAAAGGATTTCAAGAGGAAGTGTCCTCCAACATTTATGCACCAGTCGCTCAACTTTCCACCATCAGAATCTTACTGTCTGTAGCACTGCAAAATGGATGGGAAATTAAACAACTTGATATCCCTACAGCATTCCTAAATGGCAAGCTAGACACTGAAGTTTATATAAAACCACCCAAAGGAGTAAAATGTCCAACGAATGCTCTAAAACTCATGAAAAGCTTATACGGTCTTCGCTCTTCACCCAGAAAATGGAATGAAAGGTTTAATGAGGCTGTGCAACATCATGGTCTAATCAGATCTCAGAATGACTTTTGTTTGTACTTGGGTAAAAATGCTTACCTTATTATATGGGTTGATGATATAATCATCACAGGTGACAAGAGCGAATGTCTAAAAATCATTGAGTTCCTTAAAAAGGAGTTCAACGCAAAAGAATTAGGAATCATCAACAACTTTCTGGGCACAGAAATCAATGTAAATAAAGAGCAGATCACCATTTCTCAAAAGGAATTCATACAAAAAGTAATCTCAAGATTTTGTCTGGAAAATGGAAAACCGATGGATACACCTATGGAACACAATTTCCAGGTTGACTTATCTTTACCAGTGGACAAAAACTTACCTTACAGAGAACTCCTTGGTTCACTTATCTACATATCAATTGTAAGTAGACCAGACATAGCTTACGCTACATCTGTCTTAAGTAGATATCTTGGTAGACCCACTAAACAACTCTGGATTGCTGCGAAGAGGGTATTGAGGTACTTAAACGGTACCAAGCATTTGAATCTCACATTTCATAAAAATCAAGATACTGGATTAATCACATATTCAGATGCAGACTGGGCAGGAGACATCACCAGCAGAAAGAGTACAAGTGGACGTATAATATATCACTGTAACAGCCCTGTATCCTGGTTTACAAAGAAACAAACATGCGTATCCCAGTCAACAGCTGAAGCGGAATACATAGCATGTGCAATGGCAGCGATGGATGTGGTATACTTTCAACGCATACTTGTGGACTTGAAGTGCAATGTCTTAATTCCTTTAATTTATGTAGACAACCAAAGTGCACTTGACATGTGTGAAAGCTATGAGAATAGCAGACGTACTAGACATATAGACATTAAATATCACTATATTAAGGATCTTATACACAAAAAACTTATTGAATTAGAGTACATAAAAACCCAAGATAATGTAGCTGATATTTTCACAAAACCCTTAAATAATATAGTTTGCAAAGTTTTTTGAAAAACTCAACATAAAATAGTTTTCAGATACCAAATTTTTTTTTTTAGAAAAGACTTTATTCACTGAACTAACCTTCATAGAATACATACATCCGTTATAACAATAATAATACGCGCATGCGTATTGTACATACATTGTTTAACCATATTTAAATTGTACATATGATATACTTGACAAGAAGAAGAAAAGGAGCTGAGCTAGAAGAGAATACAATTCGACCCAGCTTGACATAATCGGATTAACACGGTGAAACAAATATTTCGTCACGAAGTCATACACAATTAATAATTTATAGTTTAATTAATTGAACAATAATAATAAATAATAAAAAAATAATTAATTAATTAAAAAAATAATATAAATAAATAAATAAAACATTATTAAAAATTTTTTTTAATAAATTAATAACTTATAAATTTTTTATCAACATAAATTTTATTTGTGATAAACAACAATTTATTACAAATTGGCTTTTCCAACGTGGAGCTTGATATTAAACATTCATCATAATAAATTTGTTTTATTACAATATGTGTTCAGTTATTTCTACATCACCTCATCCTAACCTAACCTTTGTTCAATGAGTTCGTCTAACGAATCTGGAACTTCTGATAAGGGAAAGTTTATGATTTTTAAATTGAAGGGTCAGGGGGAAGAACGCTTTTAGTCAAAAAAAAAATTGTGTGTTCTTATAGCTTAGTCCCGTCTCTTTCAACCACGTGAAACACCAGAGGGAAATATGCTTTTAGTCCGCTGTAATGAAGGAAGAAAGATTCGTCATAAGGGGGAACAATGATCTCAGTCCTTGCGCGTCGAAGGAAAAACAATCAGGGTCCAGTGACAGTGGTGGGGATGGCACATCAGCTGACAATCAGTTGTGTTTTTTACTTAGTTTGGGCGTAGTTTGTGCTATTGTGGGTATGAATTTGAGGTTAGTTCCCGTTGTGTTGTGATGGATAGTGACTTAGAAAGTGGACAAAGTTCTAACGGACATGGCGCAGGCCTTGTTTCAAGAACATCAAAGAAGAGAAAAACGTATGGCCGTTTAAAAGATGTAATGAAAAAGATTAGGTTGAATAGTCATACTACAGGTGACGATTGCAATTGCCAGAGGTTAAAGTGGTTTGAAAATGTTCCATTAGATGACAGACGAAGAATAATAAGGGAGTTTAATGAACTAGATTCATATGATAAACAAAATGCCTACTTGGGCGGGCTTATTACAGCTTTGCCTGTACAAAGACGTAGAAACAGAAAACCACACAATGAGGCAAGGATTAACTCGAGTTCGTTTGCATACAGAGTTAGAGTAAAAACCAATGACACTTTTCGTGATGTACCTGTCTGTATAAAGGCCTTTATTTCTATTCACGGGATTACTTCACATAGAATTCAAAGAATCAGATAATCATTGGCTTCTATTGGCATTGTAAAACCGGATGGAAGGGGTAAGCACAATACCAGGCCCCATAAATTAAGTAACGAAACTAAACTTTGTGTCAACAAATTTCTTCAATCACTAAAAGGCAGAAAGTCACATTATTCAATAAAACATACTGACAAAATTTACCTGAGAAGCTCAATATATCAAAGTTGTGGTCAATGTACCAAGACTCAAATCCAAACAACCAAGTTTTGTATGACTCGTTCAGGGACAAATTTATTCGAGATTATAATTTCTCATTTGGCTACCCTCGTAGAGATACGTGCAGTACTTGTGGCTCTAATAAGTCAAAAAAAGCTGCCTTCGAACAATCTATTGCTACTGCAACCAAAGAGGAAAAGGTTAACCTTGAAAGAGACTTAAATAAGTTGTTAATTGAGGAAAAGCTTCATTTAAGTAAAAGTGCGATATTCTATGAGTTGAAGTCAATGTACAAAAAGAAAGCTAGGAAGACTCATGACATGGAAGCCATGACTATGGATTTTCAAAAAAACTTACATACTCCCAACATCACTACTAATGATGTTTATTACAAGCGACAATTAAATTTGTATCATTTATTATTCATGTTCTCTCTGATCAATAATCTGTGTTTTACACCTATGATGAATGTGTTGCTAAAAAGGGAGCTGATGATGTATGGTCAATGGTTGACATTTTGTCAATAACTTTCATTCTGCCTACAACTGTTCGTAAGCTAGTAATATTCTGCGATAGTTGTGCCGGGCAGAATAAAAACTATACTGTGATACGGTATCTGCATTATTTAGTGGCAAAGCAGAAATGATTTTACAGTGTGAGTTATCTTTCCTATCAGAGGCCACAGTTATTTAGAATGTGACCGTGATATAAGTCTCATTAAACAAATGTCCTATGTCGAGGTTCCACAGGAATGGAGGGAAGTTATAAGATATAGCCGTGCCAGACCATCTCCTTTCATAGTGATTGACTGTAAACAAGAAATGTTTAAAGCTTGGGCAGATTTTTTACAGCCTATGTACAAGAAAAAAAAGCCCACAGCCGACTAGGCCAATCAGATGCCTTTATGTGGATAGTCCTACACCTCAGTTAGTTTATCACCATTCGAATTTCTGTGGTAGTTACTCCAGCCATGAAGTTATTGTTAAAAACAAGAAGCAAAAAGGGAAAAAGGACCAGGAACAGGACATGCCTATCGAAGAATTGAAAGATTTGTACAAGGCCCCAATCCCAATCTCTCGTGCGAAGTACAATGACCTGCAATCTTTAACAAGCTTTCTCATCAATCCTGAAGCTAAGAGCTTTTACAAGAACTTGATGTGGAATGGCCGTGAGAACAATGAGCAGCATGATGACGTATACTTCGACTTCATAAATGACAATGATGACTAAAGGCAACAGACATCATTACATGTTTTCACTGAAAATTTTTCTGTACTAACAACAAATTTTCTACCTAATTTGACCATACCAAGAATAAATATCATCATACGCACGTGCGCGCGCGCGCGCACACACACACACACACACACACACACACACACACACACTCACATGTACAAAATATCAGTTATACTTTTTTATTTAAATGTATATACAAATCTAAATGTGTTATAACTTAAATATTGAATCAATAAATTAGTAACTAAACTTATTAAGATACAACACAAATTAACTTATTAAGTTCAGTACAGATTAATAATTAGTTACTAACTTAATTATTTGTTCAGAAACTTAACTAAAGTGACTTATTTTAATCAATACTTTGATATACTTTCAGTAGTTATTGTGTTATAAACTAAATATGACATTCAAAAACTTATTAATATTTTTGGAGTTTACCTCGTAAATTAATTCATCATGGAGCTGTAAAACCAAATGGGCTGCACATCGTTCAGATATAGTTACATCTCTGAATTGTAATTTTCTCAAGTCATTTTCTATATTGACCATTGCTTTTTTTACTATGTCCGCTGCAGAACCTTGAATTGTTGTGTTTACAGCTTGCCTTTCTGCTTGTCCTTATAAAATAAAATACAATTAACTAAATACTGGTGAGGCAATTGACAAAAAGTGTGTTCACCACTTGGTCACATGTTTAACACATAAATATTTATTAAACCTATTCATCTGTTTTACCCAGTTCAGCCATTCTTAAAGAGCATCAAACATGGTAAATTTGAACAACTATTTTTTTATCAATTTCTTTGTTCCACATAACTGAGTTTTTTGTAATTTTCATACAATAACTTTTTTTACTAATATGCTTAGTTGGAAAACAAAAGACAGGAGTTTCATTGTTTGTTATAGAAAATAATTAACTTGGTTAAAAAAATATTTAGGATAATAGCAGATGGTTAGTTTTTTTAAGTTCAAATAGTTTACACAAAATTTGACACTTCATTAAAAAAATTAAGCAATTTATGTACAGCTAGAACATATGGGAGTTAGATTCTTATTTCGAATTTCCCTATAGGCTTCTGAAGGGAGGAATTCCCAAGCAGTAAGATTTCTGGATAGGATAGGCACAGTTAGTAGATCTCGCTCCCTTCTCCAATTGAATTGGAATGTACAATATTTTAAATTATCTTACTTTTTTTAAATTGAGCAATTAAATTGGCTATTAATGATCTTTTCTCATGCTACTTTATTATGAAAGAATTTCTAGTTATAATGTATATTTATTTATTGGCTCTTCTAGGAAAATCAATTATAAATTTTTGAACGAAAGTATATACATGACTAATTTATTTCCCTTAATAATAAGGAAAGCTATAATCACCAGGGAAACCACTTACTCTGTAAACCTTTATTCTGTTGCCTTCTTATGTCTGGAAGATACCGGTTTCTTCCCATTATAGTAGTTACATAACCTTTATGTCTACAATCCTCAATACACTTATCAATGTAGTTCTGAATTCCAGGAAATGCTGTTTTAAATTGTGATATCATATCAGCTGCACTTTCTACATCTACATTTAGTTCTGAAGACAATGTTTTCGGCCCCATACCATAGATAATTCCATAACACAATTGTTTTGTTTGCTGCCTTATTACATCTGTTACCTAAAGAATATAAACTCATTAAACTGAAACACCATCTGAATCAACTGACAATAAATTACAGTGACACAATTTCAATTTCAAATGTTTTTGCTGTGCAAGAACACCTTTGGGAAGATGAAAGTTAATTTTTAATTTAATCACAAAAACAGCTATATCCATCTGGCTGTGTGTCATTGGGGACTCATGATATGATTACAAAGTTTTACAATGCCCCCAAAAAACTTGATTCTTAACATTTGTGTTATATTTCAGATTTATAAAGTTTTGGTAAATTTTCAAATTAGCATGGTTTGAAAAAATGGGTGTTATTTTTTAGCTTTTCAGTGTGTACTGCAATGAAACACAGGATCCTGATAGCCGTGCAGGCTTGTGTAATACACGACAGACGATAAACATTCAGGTCTAAGTTGGTAGTTGTTAGATTTGTTTTTTTTTTGTATGAGTTTTGCATTTTAGAAAGGATAAGGAATTAGGCTTAGTGAAACTGTGTATTATTTTATATGTTATTTATTCATGTACTATGTCTGTGGAAATGTGCGCGCGTGCGCGAGTGATAAACGTTTCCCCGGCTGTGCGTGATATAATTATCGTATCATTGGGACACTTGAACTGAACATAAACTACTGTATTAGCTACAGTTCCTGTATTTTTCCTATCTATTAAATGACGTTAAAATATGATTTCATTAAAATATAAAGTTGTTGTAAAACGCATTGGTGCGTGGGATAAAGGTATTCAGAGATTACCATCTATGCATGCTATTGCAAAGTCGATGCACTTTACGGCATGAAAAATTGGCGAGTCATGTTCAAAGTAACCATGTGACTTCCTTCCACCAATAAAATGCTGGAAGGCAGCCGGAATCTTCTTAAGCCTGTTGCTTCACAGTTAGTTCTTCTCATCCTATCATGATCGGGACGTGCAATTCTTGTGCAAGATTTTCCGCTTGCAAGAATTTGTTAAGTCTTTTCAGCGGTAGTAACGAGTGTGAAGACTCAGAACTGTTCGTGTATTACATCTCTACACCCAGTGTTGTTATTAAAACACAGCGTGCATAAATACAGGTAGTTTTTCTCATCTAGCTATCACGATCGGAACGTGCAATTCTTGTGCAAGATTTTCCGCTTGCAAGAATTTGTTAAGTCTCTTCGGCGGTAGTAACGAGTGCGAAGGCTCAGAACTGTTTGTGTATTACATCTCTACACACGGTATTGTTAGTAAAACATAGCGTGTATAAATACATGAACTTAGACTGTGTTACTGTGTGAGGTATTCTGCAGTACCAGTAGTATTTCAAAATTACTTATTAATAAAGTTTTGTCATCATTAGTTTCCGCGTGAGTGGAAGATTTCCGCATAGGGAGGTCTGCTGATCGCGGTAGACCCAGTGGTACGCGTGAACACTTGAAGAGTCCGGATTGGTATAAGCCTAATATACCGTTTCTAAGTAATACTCACTGTGACCTGAGATACTTATGAACTGTCTGTCATCGTACGCCACGCCTGACGACTCAACGACACAGCAAAGCTCTTTTTCATCGACATCGCCATGGGAATCATCGTCATCACATATGTAATGTACCACATCACGTATATGAACAATAACTAACACTTTAAAAGACTATATCTGAAACACTACCATTATTATGCTTGTCAAATATATCATATAAACAATTACATATGTCTTGTGTGCAATAAATAATCTTAAACCCTCCAATATAGACTTTTGCATTAAGATACACATACTACCATATCCTATGCGCCAATAGTTAAGTTATTTGTGTTGTCGCATAGAGATATTTGGCGCTATATATTTCAGATTTATAAAGTTTTGGTAAGTTTTCAAAGTAGCATGGTTTGAAAAAATGGGTGTTATTTTTTAGCTTTTCAGTGTGTACTGTAATGTTGTGCAGTAAATTGTCATTTGCTCTGTTGTTCAGCAAAGTGATAGCACTCCTGGTGAGGTTTGCAGTTCCCAAAACAAATCTTGCTTCATGACGTCATTTATGGAACTTTCACAACAAATGAAAGATTGTAGTAAACAAGTACTTTAGTAAACATTATTATTGTAAGGTTTAGTAGTATTATGATTTCCTGGCAGGTGTGCTGCATATGATCATCGATAACTCATATGTGAAACATATTATTACATAATATGGAACATTCTAAAGTATCTCGGCTATTCTGACAGAGCCTGGCTGTAATGTGTGTGTACACATTGCTGTTACTTTGAGATGAAAGACAATTATGTGACATTAATCATGCATCAACAATCGAGTCTATTCCACACTGCACCGATCAGCACTTTGTGTTCAAGGACATTATTTCTAGTGAATTCGAGAGCGCCTGTTTGTTTAACATGTCATCCAAAGTGACTGATTATTCTAGCATATCAGCGGGATATAAATATAGGGATTCAGCGACGGTCAATTTCAGTTTACATTGGGCGAATACTCAGTGCGTTTCAAGTGGCTATTAGTGAAAAGTAATATTGTGTGGGACTCTATTAGTTGACATTATTATTACGTGTGGACACATTTTATTTGAATTATTGTACGAGTATAATCTTGTTGAATAACTTGATTACAAATTATTGATTGTGATATTAAAAGCTGGTGATTAGTGATTTCATTGGTGTCCTGATTTAAAAGTACGTTGACTCGGCTGTGCAAAGTAAGTGCGAAGTAATATCGGCCACGTAGTGCTTGTGAGAGACAGGAATTCGATAAACAGCTAAGTATAAAAGTGGAGAAAATTTTGGCCAAGTGAGATACAAACAGAAGGAAAAATTACATATGAACTAAAAATTATGAACTAAAACTATGTACAGAATCAGACCCCTTGCCATAACCTATACTCTGTGTTCAACGAGTTCGTCTAACGAATTTGAGAATCTTCTGATAAAGGAAAGTTTTTATTTTAAATTGTTTTCACGGGGAAAGTTGATACGGTTTCTACATTTCCTCCTCTAAAAATGTGGTGCTGACCCAAGGGCTTTTGGTTTTATGGAATCTTCTGAAGGCAAGTAAAGGTAGTATCGGGGCTTTCTTTTCTTCTTAATATGCTAATTATTTGAACAATTACATACTGACTAACTGAAGAAATGATGTTCCTAGATAAAATGCAATTTCTACACTTCAGAAACCAGTGGGAGCTCGGTAGTTAATGGATTTGTTCGAGAAAGGCCAACCTAAATTACAGTTGACCCAGGTGCCACAGTTTCTATTGTGACCTGATCTGGTGAAAAATATCAAGCCAATCTGGTGCTCTTGCAGCTTGTGAACGGCTACTGGATGGCCTGTAAAAGTGTTTGGGAAAGTGGAGATACACCTACACCTCAGTCGACTTGCATTTGATACCAAGTACTTGTTGCAGACATTGTGGATGAAGCAATCTTGGTGTGGACATTATGAATGCTATGGTTTTGTAGTCAACTTAAAAAATGATGTCTTAAAGAATCGAGCAAGAAGTAATGTTTTCCCCAACAAATACTTCAGAAAAGTAAATGGACATTGTTGATGACACACTTCACACACTGTCTGGAGCTCAGTGGTTTCCCTCATTGGACCTGAAGAGTGGATATCGGGAAGTGGATCTTCAAGAAGGAGACAAGGAAAAGAGCTTTCTGAAGCCCAAGATTAAAGTCATGCCATTTGGGACTCTGTACTGCACCAGCAACCTTTGAAAGTCTGATGGATTTGGTCCTCCGAGGCCTGACCCAGAAAACTTGATTCGTTTATTTAAACAATGTCACAGTTATCAGAAAGGATTTTAAAGATCATCTGGAGGTTCTAACCAGAATTCACAGTGCCCTACTGAAGCTGAGCCTGACAAAGTGTTCTCTATTCCAGAAGGAATACAATATTTGGGTCATTTGGTGTTCACAGTTGGTGTTAGTACGGATCCCAATAAAGTAGACACTATGAGAGACTGGCCCGTTCTGAAGAGTACACACGTCATTTGAGGTTTCCTGAGATTATGTTCATATTGCAGACGTTTTGTAAAAGGCTTTGCTACTATTCCTAAATCAAAATATGAGCTAATGGAACTAAAATGAACATTCCTGTGGTTAAGAGAATGTGATCAAGCATTCAAGACTTTAAAAAATGCATTATGCTCGAAGCCAATCCTTCGTTTCCCAGCTTCTGAAGGGAAATACATCATAGACACGGATGCAAGCAATACTGATCTAGGAGCAGTTTTGTCTCAAGTGCAAAGTGTTGAAGAACAAGTAATAGTGTATTACAGCAAGAGGCTTTGCAAAGCTGAGAGAAATTACTGCTTTACTAGGAGAGAGTTGCTGGCTATCGTTTGAGCTTTGGAGCACTAATACCTGTACACATGGGCATAGGGAGGATTTCATTTCAGGAGGGGGTCCACAAAAAGTAGAGAGAATAAATGTTATGGTTGTCTAACTTCTAACAAACAAAAACAGAAATAATTATTATTGCTTAACATAAATATTATTATACCTACCTTGAAAGGAAGTGTATTCTCAATTAGACACTTTACAGAACCACTTCACCACATTGTCTATAGCTACAGAAATATTGCAATGTATCAAGAGAAGAGCAAGACCGACTGGTGTTGTCAGTCAGTCTGTTCTCATTAGTTGTGTTTCTTAAGTAATTTTTTAGGCATTCAGAGTAGAAAATGATCTCTTAGAGGTAGCTGTAGAAACTGGGAGTGTTGTGAAAATATGAAGTAACTTTTTATATTGGGAAAATAGATGGAAAGATGGGGTTGCATGAAATGAATGCATCCAGCGCGTTGTGTGGTCTTGAACTTGGGTCTTCTTTTATCCACTTTTCCTTCCACACACCGAATTCTGCAACAACTGTAGCTGGCTCATGTAACAATTTCTGATAAAATTCCACTAGTGGTGTTATATCTTCTGTATTTGAATTTATACACTTTGTCAGTATTATTTTTTCTAGGGACACTATTAGGCTTTCATGAGATTTAAAATTATCTTTAAGGTTAACAGTAACATGGTTCAGAAAAGGCAAGAACATGTTTCTAATATAGTATTCCTTTAGAGTGTTAGCAGGAGCATTGTCATGTTGTTTTGTTGAAGAAGTTATTTTTGTCTTGGTATTGTTATTGAAACAGCAACCTCTTCTGCAAGTTATGCATTATTGAAAACTTCTGCAAATTTCGAGTCATATTTTTATATCAAATCTTTCAAATATAATCAACAAGTTACTTAAGTGTTCCAGTGCTGCTGCAAGATCACAATTAATGCTTTGAAGTGCTTTAAAAAGAGGAAGGGTTAATGCAAACATCTTGTCAAGAAATAACAAGGAAATTATAAACGTACTTTGAGTTATGATGCAGCATAAAAGTTGACGAGCCTACTGAGACGTGTCTCTGTTGACAGATCCTTATAGTTCTTGCAGAGCTTGAACAATAGCTATAGCACAAAATTCCCTCATGTTTGTACGCCCAATGTGTTTCACACATAGACAACAGAGTTGTGTGTCATGATGCCGGCAAAAAATCCTTAATAGATATCTTCAGAATACTGATAATTTTTGTAAAATTTCTAAAGAATGTTCCCACATATTGCGTTGTACCTAAAAAATTTTTAACCATTTTGGTAGAACACAAATATGCTAGAGCAAGATTTAGAGAATGTGCAATACAATGTATATAGAGAGCCTCTAGATATTGCTGCTGTATGTACGCTTGTGCACTGTGTAAATGGCCGCTCACTGCTGTTCCCTTGTCATATCCCTAACTAATCAATACCTCACAATCTATTCAGGTTTAAACATCTAGAAAGGCAGCTGGCAAGGTGTTTTCAATGTTTGCAAGAGTACAACTTCAAGGTACAATATCAGTGGGGTAATTTAGATAGTTTATCCCAAAGACCATGCTCAGAAGATTGCTAACATTGTCTCAGAAAGGAATAAAGAACGCAAATGAACAAGTTCAAGCCATCACTACAGATTTCTTGGCAGATGGTTTGACGACAAGATTGTTAGCAAGAACAGATGGCTGATGAAGACATAGGACTGATCTAGGCAGCAAACGAGAATGGTTGTCGTCCTGATTGGCAATATGTCTGCTATGGTTCCGAAGTGCTAAAGAGCTACTGGGCTCAATGGGGATCCATTCCTTGGAGAATGGATTGCTGAAAAGGCCGTGGGAATGTGCAGATGGACGAGACATGGTCATGCAGCTGATAGTTCCCTGAAGTAAAGTGCAGTCTGTTTTGAAGATGATGCATGATGGAGCATCTGGAGGTCATCTTGGTGTCAATAAAACCATTCACAAAATACGGAAACAACTCTACTGGCTTCATCTTTGCCATGATGTAGATGAATGGTGTTGGAAAAGTGAAATATATGCTACAAACAAGTACCCACAAACCAGAAGCAGGGGAAAACAAGACAGTATAATTTTGCCATAGATATTGCTGGACCTTTACCAGTTACTGACGATGGAAACTGGTACATCATGGTTATACGTGACTATTTTACTAAGTGGGTGGAGGGTTATGCAATTCCAAATCAGGAGGTTACTACTGTGGCAAAGGCATCAGTTCACAACTTCTGTTGGAAGTTGTATGGAAATCCATACAGATCAAGGTGGGAATTTCAAAGTTATGAGATTTTTAAGAATTACATTGCCTACTTGGTACTCGAAAGACCCTGACAATACCTCGCCATCCTCAGTCCGACGGAATGGTTGAGAGGTTCAATAGGACACGAGAGCAGCGTCTATTGAAGGCTGCTGATGAGAACCAAACAGACTGAGACCAGCATATATCATTATTCCTAATGGTGTATAGGTCATCAGTATATGACACAACCGGCATAACTCCAGCAAAACTGGTGTTTGGGTGGGAGATTCATCTTCCTGGGGACGTGATATTCGGATCACCTGAGATAACTTCCAAGAGTCGAAGAAGTATTAGAAAACCAACTGCGAGAAATGAATAACTTGATAAGAGGACGACTGAAAATATCCAGTGACAAAATGAAACGCAGTATGACATTTGCAGCAATAGTGTGGGTTTTTAAGGAGACCAGATTTGGTTGTACAACCCAAAGCGCTGTCACGGTCGCTTCCCAAAACCACACACACACACACACACACACACACACACACACACACACACACACACACACACACACACACACACACACACACACACACACACACACACACACACACACACACACACACACACACACACACACACACACACACACACAGAGAGAGAGAGAGAGAGAGAGAGAGAGAGAGAGAGAGAGAGAGAGAGAGAGAGAGAGAGAGAGAGAGAGAGAGAGAGAGAGAGAGAGAGAGAGAGAGAAGCATCAGTGGCCGGCTTAGAAGGTCAGTTACACCTGGTGATTTTATCAATGCAGTTTGCAGTAATTGTGGTTTATTGAGACTTGATTATTCTGTTCCCACTGTACCCATGACAATCCAGTGTGTGACCTTTGTAACAATATCTACAGAAAAGACTAAATCAATTGCTTTTTGTAGTAATACCCAATAAGGTGAATGATATTCTTGTATAATTTTGTTGTAGAACAGGTTAAAGTCTTTAATTTTCTAGAATGTGATATGAGTTATAATCAAGAAATGAAAATATTAAAATTTAAAAATATGTGTGGTATAATTTACGGTTCACTCAAAAGAACTGTGCAAGTGACACTTTATTAAAAGTTTATAGATTAATGGCTGTTCCTACTATACTGTTATATGGCAGTGAGGTCTGGGCATTCACAAAAAATGACTGTAAATGTATCCAGGCTGCATAGATTTTTGTGTTTAGTTGTAGGATACACATGAATAGGTAAGAGGAACGATGATAGCAGGAAGAAACTGAGTATATTTTCAATAAATTTAAAATAGAGTAATGCAGCAACGGAAAGACCATTTAAATAGGCTACCACATGGTAACATTCCAAAAATCTTGGCAGCATACAGTACAAAGTAAAAGATATCCAGGATGTCCAAAAGGAAGATGGGTAAAACAAACCTGTGAGACCGGAACAGGTATAGTCAATGCCTAATCCATGAAGTAGAAGATGATGATGAATGAAAAATATTAAAAGTCACAGTTCTCCAATGTGCACTATGCTTATACCCCGTCTCCCAATTTTGTCATCACCAGCTGCCACTGGCTGTTATTCAGGTTATTATTTCAGACAACCACTACTGTCAGTAATACTAAAATGTAATATTTCAATAACTCATAATTTGTGGTCATTTTATGGAAAGTATTTATTAATATAATTGTTACAGCAATATAACACTGTATGTTGCTGGTTCCAAGGGGCACCTCACAGGTGAATGCTGACTGCTTTTAAATTAAAACTGAATTGAATTGAATTTTTACCGTTTCTTTCTATCATACAATTCTGTACCGTTACATAATGCCATGGATTCTTAGCTGTAAGGATTATACAGACTATTTGTGATTATTATTCATCAAATAGAGTCACGAATAACATCATTATTATTACAGTAGACAAGACTAATATGAATATATTTTTCGATCATGACAATAATTATTATAAACAGAAAGAATATGTTTAACTAATTAATTTAAATGATATCTTCAGGTTCATACATTACCTCAGCTTCAGGAATACTGTTCCATTGTGCTGCTATTGAAGTAAAGATATCATCTTGTTTTTTGAAAATAGACTGAAGATTTTGGTCTTGTGAGAAGTGTGCTAATAATCGCAATTCTAGTTGACAAAAGTCGGCAGATATAAGCATGTTACCTACAAATTCAATGAGAAGTACATATTATATATATAAAAGTAAAGAGAAAAAGAAATCCTGAGATAAAATATATATAACCTGTATAAACTTACCTTTGTTTGATATAAAAGCTGTCCTGAAACTAATATTTTCATTAAGAATGCTGAAATCTCGGGGAACACTCTGAATGTTGGGCTCTCTCATTGATATTCTGCCAGTAAGTGAGTGAGTAACATAATTCCCATACACTCTATTCCCTGTCATTATTTGTAGTGGTGACAGAATCTTCAAACATGTATAAAATGAAGTACTCATTTAACACTCATGTATAACACAAATACTCATTAATAAACTACAAATCAATCATTTACCTTAAACTAATAAAGAAATTCATCCACTACATAAATTATTATTCAATTAATTTTTGTTATATCCATAGAAGTACAGTATTGACTCTTATATTTGATTACACAAATCTTCAATAGGCAGGTAAACTTTTAATATCTAAACAGCGGCAACGTTTTCATGTACGCCAGTGGTTATAATTTAAAATAGAATAAAATAATTTATATAATTACTAGTTACTGAAATAACACAATGTAGAATAGTGAATAGCACTGAAATAATTTTGTACTGATTATATGAAGAACAGTGATCAACAATTAGTACTATAAATGTCACAAATAAGAATAATAGAGTATATAATTGGTGAACAACAACAAAGATGTCTGTAGTAAACTGTTACACTACTATACAAAATATTTATTTACTGAAACATTAACTTAGTACAACTATCTCCATTTTCAGATATAGATATAGAAGAGGGAAGAAAATAAAATTACACAGTATACTTCTATTTAACCAATAAACACTTTCCAGAACAGTTAAATTGAATTCAACAAGCAAAATGAGTTCTCAGTTTTAACTTTACCATTTGGCATTTATATATCTGTTTGGGTTATAGGGTTTGACTCCATCAACTGACCTTCACAAAACTTGGCTTGAATGTCTCTGGAGAGCATTACCATTTTTGCGATAGGTCCACCCAAAAGATGGTGTTGGGTACAAAAATGTGTGGGAGGTAAATTATGAAAAAAAAAAAACAAAAATGCATTTATAGGTTAACTTAAAGAGAATTTTCTGTGTTATCTGAATACAATAACCAGATTTGTGAATTAAACATTTTTAGATTGAAGTCCTAAAAAGTGTAGAAATGTTTTGAAAACAGATAATTAAAATCCACGCCAGGTATAAAATAAAATTACATTTTAATCAAAATCTGAATGTAGTATTCAGTTTTGGAAAATTCGAATTTTACGAATTCAGATCCCAAAAAAGGTGTAAAATGTTTTAAAAATTCAAAAATACATGCCAGGCATCAGACTAAAGCTTAGGTACTTGAAATTTAAGGAAACAACAACCAATTACTTTATGCAATAAACAGGAAACCAACCTGCACTACTCTTACCATACCCAATAATTCGAATCACCCGCCACAACATAAAAAGGCAGTAGTCTACGTGCCTTTCATCAGAATGTATAAAATACTTCTAAATACAGGAAATAAAAAAAGAAAGCATCGTAATATACCAAACTGCCAAAGAAAGTTGTTACAGTACAAACAGCATAAACAAAATAGAAAATAAAATAAAACAAAACATAAAGGCAGCATATTTAAGAACTGGTCGGAAAGAATCATAAACTAATAATAATAACAACAACAACAACAACAACCATAATATGAATTATTTTTCACGTGATGGCCTCCAAATCTCCACTTATAGCCATCCCAACCTCCTGAAGATTCCTATCTAACAGGGAGGCAGAATGACTGTATTCTGATGTGAAAAGAGTTCATATAGAATGGTATGAATAACTTGGTGTTTGCACTCTACCTAACTGGGACGTATTTCAGGGGGAATGTCAATATACCACAGAAGAAAGACAGATATACTACATATAAATAAAGCAAACAAGTGACATGAATTTATACACACACATTTATAAAGTGGATAGATGTCCTAGTCAAAGTCTCACTCCAGTATCTTCATAACATTGTTCCTAAAGGTATTCATATTTTTATTGAAACAGTCAACATCTTCACTATCACACACTCCGTTTGTTATTTTGACAGATCTTGCCAATGGAGCCAACACACTCTGCTTCAATTATCTGAACAAGACATGCCTTCTGCGTCTTACAGAAGGAACTCTGTAACCAATCCCAGAGACATCTATCTCATTAAGGCCATGAATACTCTTATACATTAAAACACACTTTGTAGTGCTCTTCTATTTTTAAGGGGTGTAACTCCCTGATGTTCACAATTGGTCTCATATGACGAAAAATACTGATGATGCCATGATATTGTAGATACGAAAACGTCATTTTTGGACTGCCTCACTCTTCTCATTGGTGTCATTCCTTGTATATCCCCAAACCATTGAAGAGTACTGCAGTTAGGTCTAACATTTTGTATTGCCAATTGTATTAGCTGACTGTAAATGATGAATCACCCATAGAAGCAGTCCTAACTTCGTCCTTGTGTCAGAAGTTATTATATCTACATGGCTAGTGAAAAATAATTTGGTGCCAAAGTTTACAACCAAATCACAAACCAAATTTACTCGGAGTATACTCCTACTAGCAATATGGGTAAACACTACTCTACTGGCTCTATTTCACTAACATTGTCTTCCAGGAAAAGTCATGACCACTGTATTGCCCAGGTTCAGTGGCATGATTTTTGTAACTGACCATTTATAGTTTTTTCAGTATCATTTTTAAGGTCAACAAAGTCCTCATAATTGTTCACCCTCACTCATAGCTTCAAATCATCAGTATATATTAAGTTCTTTGAATGAATGACTTTTCCAATATCATTAATAAACAAAATAAACAATAGAGGCCTAAAATTGGATATTAAAATGATACAATAAAAAGGTTCATTATTCCCCCCCCCCACACACACAGTAGTCTTTTCCACTTCTTGAAATTATCTACAAAATCATCTTTCAGAATTGCTGCATCTGCCTCACTGCATTCTCCTGAATTTTGGCCCCATCTGAATCTTCCTTTCAACTGCGATTTTAGCTTTGAATAGAGCCAGAAATTGAAGGGAGCTAAAGCAGGACTATAGGAGGGTGACTGAGCAGCATTTGTGATTTGATATTTTTATGCCTAACAAGAAATCTTGTACCAGGCACATGAAGTATGTGCAGATGCATTGTCATGATGAAGTGGAGTTTCAACCATTTGCCCACAGCTCGTATCCTTGAAGGACACTGAACACAATCAGGAAGCACAATTCACAAGAAAAGTTCAGACTAAAAACAACATCAGACATCAAACATTCATAACAGATTTTAAGTTACATAGACTGCTTATTATCATCTATTTGTATAGAACGTGATGAAGTCATGTTCTGTAAATATATTTTCAGTTGTAGAAGAGAACAAATACTTTACAACTCATAAAATCGTTGTTTTACCTTCACGTTCAACAGCTTTAATTTTCTCCACTGATGAATCATATCAAGAACATTTTCTGATACTTCTTTGTATTCTGCTTTCGTTAGAAGCTCTTGTTTTATCTGCAATATTCAAAGTGTTATTTAAACAATGTCTGTAAAACTAGGTATGAATTTCATAGTATAACACTGTTTCTTGGAAATAATGAAGCTTAATTTTTCTAGAGTGCTGAACATTACAGTAGTCAAATTGGGGCTCAAAAAATAAAAGAGTTATTTTCGTGTTCAAAATAATAAACACTGATAATTATTTAAATATTTATATACTGACTATAATGTTTTTTCAAATTCAGTAACTATTACGTATTTTTCTTTGTTACTATTAAATATCTTTTTAATTACTGTCTATTATTTTTTCTTGTCATTTAAACTTATAATAATTATATTGTTCACATTTGTGTGAAATGTTTATACCTTTGCTATGCACTTGGAAGAATGAAAATTAAACTTTCTTCCTAATAGCTTATATGTTGTCTCTTGCAATTCAATAATTTTGTTATCTACCTGGTTCCAAAGAAAATCCACATATTTATTATTTACACAGAAACCTGAAAGTTCTGTTGATACCAGTATCTTCTGTGTTGGCATTTCTATTCCTAAAATAAATTTAAAAAATAAAATCATTGACTTAAAAAGTTTTAACTAGTCTAAGAATAACTTGTCTGAATCAGCTATAAATACTGTTACACCTCTCACTAATAGGATGTAAGCCACCAGACATTCCTATAAATGTAGGAAGCCACTAATTATACAATGCAAAATTGATGAACTATTTTTACTCAACTACTTGTTAGCCATACCAAATTAATGTAATAGAAATAAGACATGTACAAGTTTAAACAATTTTATGGATATTAGTATTATTATCATCTTCTAAAATAGGCAAGACATTATAAATTAGAAGTTGTAAATATATAAATTTTATCACTGACATTATTGCCATTATTAATACTTTGTAATCATCACTACCATCATTACTATCAAGACCATTACAGATATTATCATATTATTCATTACTCATACTATCAAAACTTCGCATCCATCTTTGACATTTCTTCCACCTCTATTTGTTCCTATTAATAATTTCTACAGTATGTTACAGCTTTAATGTTTTTGGAATAACTTTTAATATTTACAATAATACTAATAAAATTGAAAGCACAGCAAAGGCATTCCAATGAAAAATTTGAGTCCTTTTGACTATAAACAATGACTTATTATTGTTTTACAAATCTTCTTCCAAAATCACAACTTTTTCCGTTCATATTCCATTTTTATCATTGATAATGATTTTTTTCTTGCAAAGTTAAGAAAGAAAACAAAATAATCATAAAAAAACAGAAGAATTATTTTGCCTAATCAACCAAATATTGTAATGATTCTTCTTGTACGAAATTTACATATAATATGTAGGCCCTACTATAATATAAAACAGTGTTGTGATAAGTTTTCATAGAAAAACTTTATTTTTTTTTACAAGTAGTTATTCATTTGAGATCCCAATGGCATATGTTTCTTCTTGAGTTCTTGAAAGACATATACTTAACATTTAGTGTTTGTCTTATTTTCCCACCTCCCCATGTTTACTGTGAATTGATCTATATTGTTAGCCATTACACAACATTCTTCGTGTTTTTCGGCTATTCCAGTGGAGCCTGGACATGTGTGTGTGTGTGTGTGTGCATGTGCGTGTGCGTACATATGGCTGCACTTTGAGATGAAGGACAATTACATCACACTTGTCACGCGTCCAGAACCGAGACTATTCAAGACTTCACCGGTTCAAGGCGCACTGTGTTCAAGGCAGTAAGCAATTACGCTCTAGTGTTTTCTAGAAGTGTTGATGCATAGTATGGATTATTCTGGAATCTCAGAGGGGTGTAAATATAAGCATTCAGGGGCACTTAGTTTTAGTTTACGTGACGATTTATTCAAGTGAGGTTCGAGTTTACCTCGGGCGATTACTCAGTGTGTCTCAAGTGGTATTTAGTGAAAAGTGATTATTGTGCAGGACTCTATTAGTTGACATTATTATTTGTGCGGACAGATTAACTTGAATTGTTGTACGAGAATAACCTTGTTGATTACAAACTATTGTGATAATTACAGCTGGTTTTTAGTGACTTCACTGGTGTCTTGTATTTTGTTTTACACTGTACCATACGACGATTGGTTAGGCCGGCATAACAATATCAGTCTGTGATTCTTTATTATAGATATATATGAGCATTTATTATTATTCATTTTAAGTAACCCTTTTCATTTTATCTTGCATGTTATCTATAAAAATTATTTTCTTTCATTGATAATAATATGTTGATTCACTCTCAAACGAAACACTGCCTAAACATTTATATAGTAGTCATAATTATTTGTGACAAATAAATATTACTCACTCAGCTTAGTGGTCAATCAGTTTTTATGTTAACATTACGCACATTCATGTTAACAGTTGTAATGTTATTTGAAAAATAAATTGATACACTGTAAGTCTCATATAAAATTGATTTTGTTAGAAGTCAGTAGGTACACAAAAGTGTTTTTATATTGAATGACAATGTACAGTTTTTCAATGCAAACAACAGGCTACGTTTTACCTATCAGTGCACATTGCATTTGTTAAAATATCTATCAAAAATACTTAACATCTGTATGTATGTAATGACAAAGAGATTAATCACATACTGATGTTTTCATGTATTTACAAGGTTTCCTTCAAAATCTGTTTCTTCTTCTTCTTTAGCACTACAGCCCAACATGAGCCCTGTCTTCCATCACCAATCTTATCCAGTGTCTCCTATCCATTGCCCACTCAGTGTAACCCCTCACATCCATTCTTCTTAGATCTTCCAGCACATCGTCCAACCATCTTATCCTAGGTTGGCCCTTCTTTCTGCATTTATAGAGTTGCGCCCTCAGGATTTTCTTTGGCATATGCTGATCATCCATCCACACTAGATGACCTAGCTATTGTATTTGTTGAGACTTTACGAATCTTACAATGTACTCATGCTTCAGTAGCTCACCTATCTTCTGGTTATTTCTTATTCTACATTCTTAATCTTCTTTAAATGGACCATAAACTTGTCTTACAATCTTTCTTTCAAAGTCTTCGTGTTTCTTGTTCCTTTTTTTGTTAAGGTACATGCCTCACCTCCATAAGTAACAACCAGTTGGTAAGTGTTTCGACTAATGAGTTTTGCTTCTCAATAGTCTACTGCTGGCATATTATGTCCTATTTCCTACTTGTATCCTGTCATGTCTCATTGTGTTTATGGACATTTCATTACCTAATCATGATACCCAAGTGACAAATGAATTATCCTCTATGCATAAATTATACAGATATTTTCTCCTTTCTGATGCAGAAATTAGCATTTATTTAATTTTCTGATATCTATAACAAAAAAATATAATAAAGAGTCCTATTTTAGTGGATTTTTGATTCAGATCCTTGTATACCTCAACTAGCCATCATCTTGATTTGGCTACTATCACAACATTGTCAGCATAAGCACATTATTAGGCTTGTCTTATTTAATGTTGTTCCTCACTCATCTTGTCTTTAATGGGACAGTGTAGCGCAAGAATAAAGAGGGTGGTCGATACCCATCACCTTGCTTAACTCCCTTATTCAATGCAAATGATTCACTCACCATATTCTCATACTTAATTTTGGCTTTTGTGAATCTCATGGCCAGCTTCTTTAACTTTATAAGTTTCAAAGGAATACCCATATTCCTCGTGGCTTCATAATGTTTTACCCTTCACACACTATCAAAGCTATCAGCTATATATAGCTTCAGGCTATGTATGTGGCCTGGCTTCTGTCCACAACTAAAGTCTACAAACAGCATGTGAAGATCTATATCATGCTCATAGCACTTTTTTATCATCTGCCTGATAACAAACAACTGATCAGAAGTACCTCTTTTTGGTCGGAAACCATATTGGTATTTCCCTAGACCTTTTTTCTGCCCATTGTTTAAGCCTATCATTAATTATTAGGGTCAGTACTTTGTATGCAGGACTGAATAACGTTATGACTATATAATTGTTATAATCCAGTTTATTTCCCTTCTTATAAATTGGGCATATTATTCCAGCGTTCCACTCTTCAGGCATTGTATCTTTTATCCAGATCATATGAATTTCTGCTGTCTTTCCTGTTGAATCCGATGAACAACATCGTTGATTCTCTTCTTCACAGTATAAGGTCCTTCCCAGTTAGTTGAAGTTCAGGTGAGCGACTACGATGGTGCTTTGGGTTGAACAACCAAACCAGATCTCCTTCTTCAAAACCCACATTATTGATGTGAATGTCACACCAAGTTTTCATTTTATCACTGGCTATCTTCAGCTGTCCTCTTATCAAGCGATTCATTTCTCGCAGTTGCTTTTCTAATTGCGAGGAATAGTTCTGCAGTTCTTGGAACTGAGTGTCAGATGATCTGAACATCAAGACTCCAGGAAGACAAATCTCCTGCCCAAACACCAATTTTGCTAGAGTCATGCCGGTTGTGTAGGGTACTGATGACCTATATGCCATTAGCTGGTCCAAGTCTGCTTGGTTCTTGTCAGCAACCCCTTGTGTAATGTCATCTTCAGCAACTGCATCTTCTGCTAGTTCTTCTTCCATTTCCGCTTGTAATAGGAAGGGTTCCTCTTGACCACACCTGTTGACTTCTTCAGCCAATGCCACTGGTTGATTGAATGGTTGTCTGACCCTGCCATTTTGGCCATGCAAAGCCTTATCTTCTTTTGGCCAACTTTCAGGGCATTCTATCTTAAAGTTCACAACGAATCCATAGACATTCATAACGCCCATGTCAAGAATCAGTTCATCAACATGTATGCAAAGAGCATTTGTTCGCTAAACTCTAGAAGACCTAGGTGTACATGTATGACACACCTGTCCTAATACTTTGACTCCAGTCACAGTCTGTATTGTACAAGAGCTAAATTGAAGCTGGCGGTTGTTGACTAAATCAGGACAGATGATCATGTTTTCCACAGTTGTAACACTTTGGTCTTTTGTCTTTTCCAATCGTTCAAATTGTTGTGGCGCTCTTGAACCTTTGAACTGTTTATCCTGCAAAATTGTTTTTTTGGCCCCATTGTAATTGTAACGGGACAGATTTGAGGGGTTTTCTTTTAATAAATAATAAACGGTAAAGACGGGAAATCGCCCGGACAAGGTTTCAATTTTAGAACAGCGTTCACTTGTGAGACACCCAGTTGCACGTTGGCTCAGTTAGCTCGGCCAGATACGACATTTCCAGGTGCTGAGGAATGTGAAAGAGTGCGGGCCTGCCTGCCCGCACAGATGAATTGTCACGTATGAGGTTCGCTAGTCAGCCAGAGCGAGTTTCCAATAATTAGTCGTCGCTAATGAGATGTCATGTGACGCCCGTTGAGCCTATCGCAAGCAAGCTGGTGAGCAGGAGAACGTTTTGGCCATCTTGGAAAACGTCTAATTCGGCGTCTGTCGTCCTATAGCTTCGGAACCGCGCGGTTCAGTATACAGGCTCGCGAGCCGCAAATTTATTAAAACTTTCAAAAATGTGGTCTAAACTATGATTTAAAGTGGTATAAAAATGTGAATAAACTTACAACAAAAAGGGCAGCAATTAACTTTGAATGATTCAACAGTGTAACATCAAACAAAAATGCAGTGAACAATTTGGACGAACTACTAAAAATACGGAGTGCGACGTGGTCTGCAGGGACGTCAAGTAACCGAATATCATAAACCAATCACTATATAAAAAATTTACAAAAGCGCTAAATTTAAATAAAAGGGGTTAAAAGATATGAGTGTGTGTGTGAGCGAAATGCTGAGTTGCTTTTAATTAAAAAATTTAATAAATAAGTTAATTTAATTTAAATAGTAGTGATGACTAAGAAAAGTGTACGTTAAGTTATATTTTAAATATGTGTCTTTCTTTTCTTTTTTAAAATGTTAATCGATAATATCCTATACTAAATCAGTACAGTATGTGAAAAAGTCATTATAAAAATATGTAGAGAAAGGGGAAGGGAGGTCATAGTAAAAGCTAATAAAGTAATGCTTGATATGAACTTATAACTATGTACTTGTTCATTTGTATTGACCTATTTTTCTCTGCCGAGTACACTAGACGACATCTTGGTTAACTTCTATGTCCGAACAAGGTAAAGTAACACGATTTTAAATACTTTTAATCATTTAAGTACTGAGTACTACTGCAAATGGCGCCCGAACAGGGACATTGTAAATTAAAATTAAAATAATTTACAACCTAGTCGAAAATGGCAGAGAAAAATAAGGATGCAAATTTATGTGAGAGTGTAGAGGGGGGGGTAAATTTTAGACGTTACACAAGACAATTTAGTATCGACGAACGAAAATATTAAAGAGAGCGTAAATGAAATAGCAGACGAAATTGAAACGGTAGACGCTAAGAATAGCAAAAGCAATAATGTAGATATATTCAATCCATTAGAGTTGATTATGGAAGTAATGAAAAAGAATAATGATAATTTGAATGAGTTTAAGACTGAAATCAAGTCAGAGATGAATAATAAGTTTGAACAACAAAATAAGAACAATGATAAAAATAATGATAATTTGAACACGAGTTTGAATGAGTTCAAGTCAGAGATAAATGAAATACATAGTAAATTTAACAAACAAGACGAAAGGTTAGTAGACATAAATAATGAATTTGCGAACATAAGAAGCGAACTAAAAACGAGTAATTTAAATATGAACAGCCGATTGGAAAGTATGAATGAGACTATTGCGGGAGTGAAAAATGAGATGACTATAAATATAAAGAAAATACAAACCGAGATGAAAAATGATATAAAAACAATTAACGAAAAGCAAAATGAGAAAATGCTAGAGACAAACAAAAAATTTGATGCGTTAACAAATAAATTTAACGATCAATTTAAAAAACAAAATGACAAAATTGATAGTAATGTTCAAGGAATAATTGATGAGTGTGAGCGAATTAAAGAAGCAAATAAAATACAACAAAATATTAATAACGAATTCAAAAGCAACATCGAACAAATTGATACGATTAAAAATAGCGTAACTAATTTAAAAAGTAAACAAACAGAACATGAACAAGAAATAGTTGAAGTCAGAGAGGATCTAAGTTTAGCAATTAACTAATGTGAGTGAGAGAGTGAACATTGAAGTTGAGTTAGGTTATTTCAGTAATGAACGTAGGGGGGTGAACCCCATACAATTTTTAAACTCAATAAAAAGTTTCAATAAATATAACAAAGAAAGTTGGGAAATAAAGTTGGTACGAATTTTGAAATATTTTAAAGGGGATGCTAAAATTTGGGCGGACGCTCATAATGATAACTGGGCAGATTTTAATGAATTCGAACGAGCATTTAAAAATAAATACTGGTCAGAAGAAAAACAAGAGGGTCTGCGTAGCACCATAATGGGGTGGGGCAATTTTAATATTAAACATATGAGCATTACTGCGTATGTAACACAACTATATAGCCAGGTTAAATATTTAGAACCACCAATGCCCCTGTCATCTTTTATAATGTATGTTAGTAAACACTTACCTAAAGACATACGATCCACAATTAGAACCCGGGAGTTTACCGATATAGCTGAGTTAGAAAAAATATTAGAAGCGTACCAGAGTATGAAAGAAGAAGAAGACAATAAATATCAATTTAGAGAAAGAGAGGCGAGGCCAACAAATACCGAATTAAGCAAATCAGACCATTTTATTAGACATGATAATAATATGAGTAGGTCAGAGGGGTTATGTCCAAACCCTAATTTAGAGCTAGTAACTATAATGGTTCTCGAAATCAGTGTTATAGGTGTCGGGGTCCTAGGGGTGGTGCCCAAGGGAGAGAAGATAATTATAATAGAGGTTTTGATAGTAGTGAGTATAGTAGAAGGGAGAATTATGGTAATGAGTTTAGAGGGAATAATAGAGGGAGAGGTTTTGTTAGTAGTAGGGGAAAGCCAGGAGGTGTGAACCATAGAGGGAGAGGGGGATATGTTAGTAATATGAATGCGACTAGGCGTACGGAAATATTTTCTAATAATCATGATAGTAGAGTAGATCATAGGGGGGCGTACAATGAACCACCACCTCCAGCACAGTTAAACTAATGAGGATGGTTGAAAAGGAAGGTCCCCAGCCATCTAGTAGTAACATAACAATATGATCACTTATTAAAAATACACATAACGAATTATCGAAAGAAGAAGTAGAGGAGAACGGTAGTAACTTTAGCATGGCTGAATTCAAAGCCGAAGTATTCAATTCCAAGTACACTTTTCTAGTAGATTCAGGGAGTGAGATTACCGCTATGTATGATAGAATATTTGAGAAAATAAAAAATCAGACCACTGAAACCATTCCACAATTACCAGTATTGGGAATTAGCGTTATAGGTGTAACAGGTGTTCGGAGTAGGAGGGTGACTAGACAAATAATGTTACAGCTGACAATAATTAAACACAAAATAAATGTACCTTTTTTTAGTAATTCCAGGTTTGAATATGGGGGCGATAATGGGAAATGATTTTTTAAATAATTTTAAAGCCGAATTAAATTATTATACACAAACTATGAAATTAAAAAATGAAAACAATATAATTGAAGTACCATTTATACGAAGGAGAGATGTGGAAATGAAAGCATTAAAAATAATTAGTAAAGGAATATTAGTATCCGATAACGAAATAAATGAATGCAGACCCTTGATAATCAATTATTGTAATTTAAAGGTAAATAAGCATGAATTAATTAAAACTGAAGATAGTTGGTGTGAAAGAATGAATAAAATTCTATATCAAACTGGGGAGTTTAGTTATCAGGATAGAGAGAGGATAGTACAGGTAGTAGATAAAAATAAGTTAGTTTTTTCAGATAAACCCAGTCTAGTAAAAGGTTTTAGGGGTAGGTTAATTGTTAAAGAAAAGACACCTTTCGCGCCTAAAGCATATCCGGTAACATACTCTAAAAGGGGGTAAGTACAAGAAGAAATAAATAAAATGTCAGCCGAAGGAATGATAGAAAAATCCACCTCACCATACTCCAACCCTTTAGTAGTGGTGACTATGAAAGACTTATTAATAAGACTATGTTTAGACGCTAGACAAGTACACAAAATAATTATTCCAGATAGAGAATCACCAGAACCAGTGGGAGAAATTTTGCAACGGTTTAGTGGTACCAAATACATCATGACTTTGGACTTGACGGCTGGGTACTGGCAAATCGAGTTAGAGGAGGGGTCCCGAAAGTATGTGGCCTTTCTGTATAATGGAAGGAATTATCAGTTTTGTAGATTGCCTTTTGGACTGAACGTAAGTGTATCGATTTTTATTAAATGTTTGGACTACGTGTTAGGGAGAGAAATTTTAGAGTTTACCACTGTGTACGTGGACGATATAGTAATAACTTCACCAGATATTAATACACATTGTGAGAGATTAGATAGAGTGTTAAGCAAATTACATGAATATGGAGTAACTGTTAAATTTAAAAAGTCAGAGTTTTTAAGGGAACAGGTCAATTTTTTAGGCCACATAATTTCAGCTAAGGGTATCAGTACAGATCCTAAAAAAGTAGAAATAATACAAAATTTTCCAGCACCCAAGAATATTAAACAGCTGCAAAGTTTTTTAGGCCTGTGTAATTATCATAGGAAATTTGTAGAAAAGTATTCATATTTAACCGTACAACTGGGACACTTATTAAATAAGGGTAATCAGTGGCAATGGGGTTTACCATAGCAAACTGCCTTTGAACAAATAAAAAACAAATTTTTAACCACTGTCATATTAGCTCATCCTAATTTTATGGAACCATTTTACATACACACCGATGCATCCGACATAGCTTTGGGGGTAGAACTATTTCAATTGGATAGGGAAGGTAATCATAATGTGATAGCTTTTGCCAGTAGATCCTTGGTAGCTAGTGAAAAGAACTATACTATAACGGAAAAAGAAGCACTATCGATAGTTTTCGCCTGTAAAAAATTCAGAACCTATTTGTTGGGAAATAAAATAATCATAAGGTCAGACCATCAAGCTTTAACATTTTTAAAAAACTGTAAACTAACACATGGTAGATTGGTGCGTTGGATGTTAATATTACAAGAATATGACTTAACCATAGAATATTGTAGGGGTAAAGAGAACGTAGTAGCTGATGTCCTATCTAGAACTGATTTTAATAATAATACCGATGTAGATATAGCAAACACCTATAAAATATTTGTAATCAAAGGAGTGGATGGGTTGGATATGAAAAAATTAATGCACAACCTAACGGCAGGACAAGAAAAAGATCCTGAACTTGGTAAAATAATAACATTAAATAAGATGCCAAATACACCTAACAAATGGGAAAAACATTTTAGCTTGTATGATAAACATTTATTTCACCGAACAAATGAACAAGGTGATGATTGGAAGTTATGCGTTCCTAAGTTTTTAATATCTGAAGTAGTGAAAGATTGTCATTTGAGATATGGTCATGTAGGTCCTAAGAAATGCAGTAACATATTAAAATAATGATGTAAATTTAATAATATGGAAAGAACCGTGCATAAAATGTTAAAAACATGTGAAATTTGTCAAAAGGCCAAAGTAAATAATCGTAAACAGGAGGGTTTAATGCAACTTGTAATACCAGACGGCCCTTTGGCGATAGTTGCCGTTGATGTATATGGTCCACTAACCAAAAGTCGAGGCGGAGTTACTTATTTGTTCGTAGCATTAGATGTTTTTACTAAATTTGTAAAGCTGTACCCTGTAAAAAAGGCTACATCCCTGGTATTAGCAAAAAAGATAGTAAATGAATACATTGCTGAGGTGGGTAAACCTAAAATAGTATTATCGGATCATGGGTCGCAGTTTACCAGCAACACTTGGAGAGAAACGTTAGGTTGGGAGAATATTTCAGTTAAACATACATCAGTATAACATCCCCAATCAAACCCTAGTGAGCGTGTTATGCGGGAATTAGGGCGTATGTTCAGAACATTTTGCCATAAAAAACATTCATTGTGGGCCACATTTGTAAATAAAATAGAAGGGTACATTAACTGTAGCTTACATGAGACCACAAGTTATAGTCCTCATGGACTATAACGTTAATGCTTCAGAGGAGGCCATCACGCATAACAGAGGAATTAATAAAATTTCTGACACGGACTGAGGTACCACATGGGAGGAAGCTGGTGCTTGCCAAGGAGCGGCTCTCAAGTAAAGCAGAACAATGGAAATGAAAGCATGATAGAAATTTAATACCCGTCAAATATGAGGTAGGGCAGCTAGTATTAGTAAAAAACCATGATCAATCATCAGCTCTGGATAAAGAGATAAAAAAATTCTTGTTATATGCAGGTCCATATGAGGTTAGTGAAATAAAAATGGAAAACGCTTATGTATTAATAGACCCACAAACCAGAGAAATGTAACATAATAATAATGTAATATAATTTAAATTTGTGGAGCCCCACGATCTTGGAGCGCCATTCTATACAACGATACATATACATAAATGTAGGCGTGTCAGGCCTCACGTTCAATTATTCATGCAGGTTGTATAATTATACCAGGTGTATTTATAATAAGAGTATTTTTATTTATCAGTATTTAAAACTCATATTTATTATTTATTCATTATTATAAATATTCATAAACATCATTAATAATTGAATCGCTTTTTTATGAAAGGCCTCTTGTCACATTTTTTAATAAATCCACTTTTGTGTGAAAATGGAATCTTATTGCTTCCATACATTGTTTGTATATGAAAGGTCTCTTGTCCCATTGCTCCAATACTGTCATTAGACCATATGAAATATGCGTTTATTTAAGAAAGGCCTCTTGTCTCGGACAAGAGGCTTTTCATAACTAAAAGTGTTGTGGCTGCACTGGGAACCAGCTGTTTTTTGTTAGT
The DNA here is from genome assembly GCA_034769895.1 of Magicicada septendecula. Classification (NCBI taxonomy): domain Eukaryota; kingdom Metazoa; phylum Arthropoda; class Insecta; order Hemiptera; family Cicadidae; genus Magicicada; species Magicicada septendecula. Next base: position 194,648,702 of record CM068368.1, on the reverse strand, counting down.
TTAGTTCTGTTGTGTTGGTCACATTTGTTTCCTGTCACAGTTTTCTGAGCATTCTCAGCACTGAGGTTATGTTTACATTTACACTGTGATTGTGCAAAGCAAGTTTCATTTTAGTTTTATGTGAAATATTTTTTTAAAAGTGTTCTGTTGTCTTAGTGAAGTGAACAATGTCAGATAGTGAGGGTGAAAGTGCTAATGAAGGTGATTTAGAAGTATGTAAAAAGTGTAAGAAAGGTGTTCGTAGGCCTATGAGCTACAAAGTCAATCGAATAAAGAAAGCAAGAATTCATGGATATGAGTATGTTAACTATAAAGGACACATTACGGAAGCCCGGAAAACAGGAATGCCTTGCACGTAAGTAGATTAATGTTCTACTTAAATAGTCGATGTTTGACAGGAGTCTACTGTCTGAAGGTGTAATAAAGAGTTTAATAATTAGGCTTTTATAACATCACTTATATCTAGGCTCTCTATCTTTGAAATAGATTCGTATTTGGTCTGATTCTTAAAAGGAAAAGTCTTGCGTTTTTTGCTGTTCCAAAACTAGTAACTTAAAATAATATTCTCTGCTTTCATATCGTAGGCTAATTTTAGTTTTTTTTTGTTTTTTTTTGAGGTGCAGACTGAAATGTTTCAATAAAATAACTGAAAATGACCAAATTGAAATCCTACACAAAAGTGGAGATTTTAACATCAAAGACGAACAAGATCAGTTTTTTCAGTCCTTAATAGAAGCACTTCCTGTGAAGACCAAACGCTCTAGGCTTAGGCCTACAGAAGATAATGGGGAAGCTGAAATGCAACCCAGGCCCAGTCACTCTGTGGATCATGCAAGTTCATTTAATTTTTTTGTGATGGTTGGAAAATCAAGAATTAAGGTATGTAAAAAAGCGTTTTTAAGTCTGCATGGTATTGGTGAAAAAAGAGTGAGAAGGCTAAAAGAGCTATTATTGATGGGTAAGAGCCCTAGAGATCTCAGGGGACAGCAAAACAATTGCAAGACTTTTCTAAAGGACTTTACAGACATGATTAAGGATCATATTAATTCATTTCCTGTGAAGACTAGTCACTATGCTTCCAAGGAAATCAAGTACTTAGACGCAAAGCTTGACATTAAAATGATGCATTCTTTGTTCAAAGAAAAATACAGTGTAACTGATTCTGATTGTAAATACAGTTATTATTATAAAATGTATAGGGAACATTTCAATTATCGTTTTGGTAGGCCTCAAATGGATACGTGCTGTGAGTGTGAGCAGCTCAGTGTAAGACTTAAAAACCCACAGCTCAATGATACTGCAAAAACAGTAGCAGCTGCACAGCTCCTTGTCCATAAAAGGAGGAGTATTAAATTTTATAACAGTTTGCGTAATACTAAAGTGTACTGTACCACCAATGAAAATGCACTCCTTTTATGTTTTGACTACATGCAAAACATCTCGCTACCAACAAGAGATGTACTATCTCAGACAACTGTCCGTTCTTCCTTTTAGCGTACATAATGCCAAGAACGATACTGCAACTTTCTATTCGTATCACGAGGGGGTTGCACAAACGGGGAGTAATGAAGTATGCACCTTTTTATTGAGATACATCAATGACAATGTTCCCTCTACTGTTGATGAACTCTACCTGTACAGTGACAACTGTGCCGGGCAGAACAAGAATCATGCTATGATAAGATTCTTAATGTCTCTTACTGACAGTGGTAGATTTAAAAAAGTAGTCTACAGGCTACCAATCAGAGGCCATTCTTATTTACCCTGTGACAGGGATTTTGGACTAGTTAAAAGGAAATTGAGGAAACAAGACAGGTACTACAATGTAAAAAAAGTTGCATCTATGATTTTGTCCTCAACAAAACAAGGGAAATTTATGGTTGATCTTGTTCAAACAGAAGATATTTTGGATTTCCAAAAGTGGTGGCCCCAATTTTACAAAAAAACTACAGCTTCTGAAGAAAGTAAGAAAGAAAAGAATGGAAAAAGGGAGTTTCTTACTGTATCAGTATACCATAAATTTATCCTTGAAAAGTCAAGAAAAGGAGAAGTCTCAGCATCTGACTTCATTGATGGAATCCAGAGGAAAACGTTCCAGCTTATTTCCTGCAAATCAGATTTGGTCAGTTTACCAACGCAAAGAGCATACGAAGAAAAAAGGCCAATCCGCGAAGAAAAGATTAATGACTTGAAAAAGGTGTTGCATTACGTACCATGTGAACATAGCTGGTTTTACAATGAGTTATTACAGTGGCCGACTAAAAAGAAGGACTGAAAGAAAATGTAAGAACCACAAGAAGTTTACTTTTATCTTTGTAGTTACATATTATTATATTTTTTATTTTTCAAATAATAAACCTAGGCATACTGATTTAAAATATTTACTTTTGTTACGGTAACAGTCTGATTTGTTTTACTTCCAAAACGGAAAACTAAAGAATTAGAGACAAAAAAAATTGTATTGCTATTTTGACTGATAAAAAATGTATATATATACATATGTATATGTATTTTAAATATAGTTTGTTTCAATAAATAATAGTGTAAACAAAACATGTTCTTTTTTAACTTAAACTAACAATTTACTTTGAGAAAATCAACTGTATTATAATTTTGTTCACCTTTGTTTATGAAATGCCTCATGTCAGCGACTTTCAAAAAATGAAAAAAAGGTTCAAATGTTAAGACAAAATTTCAAAAAAAAAATTGAGAGTTCTGAGGATATCTAAAATCGTAGTAAAAATTTAAATTTCATTTTTTTAAAGATGTTTAAGAAATAAACAGTTTTTCTTTGTTTACCGTAAATTTAGATTTTGTGACAAGAGGCCCTTCAAAAATAAGCGATTCAATTGTCGGTCACGATATTGCTCATTATTAAATGTTTATATCTTATGATATGCAACATTAACATATTTAAAAATCTCTTATATCTAAACATGTTAATAATCTTATATCTAGACATGTTAAATAATTGGTTTATTAATTTATTATAAAACTAAAATATTTTTATATTGAAATAAATTGTCTTATCTCAGATCTGACCTCTACTCGCTCAGTCTATACCAAGGTTTAAAATTCAATTTAAATTTATATTAATTGCTTGTAGACTGGCCTTGTTTTAATATTCAACTTTAAATTAATCTTTCTATACTTCGAATATCTAATCACTTTACTATCTATTTTGATAATAAACTCTACTCTCTTTACTTTAAATTCTCTTTCATTTATTAATGCTTTTATATATATGCGATCGCTCATTCTTACGACTAAACATTTACTTACATTTTAACATATTATTACTAAGTATAAACTTTTCTTTGTTTTAATTTACTGTCTTTTGAAATCGTCTTTATGAGCTCTTTTTTTTTTTTACAAATCATTTAAAATGCATTACGCATGTCACCTCGATTTCTGATGATCTTACGACTGTTGTCCGGGGTCCAGCATTGTCCAGAGTTAGTTTTCCATTCCTCTTGTCCTGGCGTGGTCCTGGATACATCTAGAGTCCAGCGTCGCTCTACGGCAGCATGTTCCTGGATGCGTCTAGAGTCCAGCGTCGCTCTACAGCAGCATGTTCCTGGATACGTCTATAGTCCAGCGTCGCTCTACAGCAGCTTTCTCGTATATACTCTTGTAGACTTACTATTGCGGTATTTACTTTTTCCGTAATATTGTCGTCAATTTAATGAACGTTATTTTGTTTGTTACTGTGACTTGTAATAGAATAAAAATAAACTGTTTTGCTGACGGACAGCATGTCCGGCTGCAACTGTGTCTTGAAATGAAGAGAAGGGTTTTTGGTCGAACCCTTAATTTATACCCTCTCAAGATTCCGCGCCAGTCGGCTCCAAAATCGTCCTGTAGATACCTGCATATCTCGTGACAGCACCCACTCCCGAACCTTTTCATCTATTTGCAATTATTAGCAAATAGCAATGTTTTGCAAGGAATCGAGATAGCACAAATCATAGCTAATTCGATTAAGCACTCACTATATTAATTTGAGCGTCTTAGGGTAATTTGCGTATTTTTTTGCACGTTTATTTTGCTCTGTCTTCACATAACGTGTTCTATTAACGTCATCTTTTCACTGGGGATAACTATAAATTTCACACACACTTTGGTGCCTTTGGTTTGATCATACACTAATTAGTTTTCGCACAGTGAATTAAAATAATTATTTTATTAATTACTTGGGGCGGGTTGCTGAGATTCCTGTCTATGCCTGCATCACTAACACACACAAGATACACGCGTAACACACATACAATTGAGCAGGTGTTCACTGCTTGTCGAAACAGGTTAAGTTCTCCCCAATCTAACAATGAAATATTTTTGCAATCTCAGACCTGTCCATTTACCCGTAACTTATACAAATTATACAAAATTTATATTTATTTAAATTAATGCCTAATACAGCGTATGGCTGTATCGTTGCATTATTCCTCTGCCTGAGAAGAAAAAAAAATTTAATAAATATTTATTTATTAAATTTTTTGTCTATTTGTTCTAGAAAAATATAATCATGTTATATTAACTTAACTTAAGTTTATACATCGGTAAAACAAACACATAATAATGAGTAAGTCAGTCTAACGTTCACCGTGGTGGTATGCAATATTCACCTCCCATTATACAGCTGACCGGTGCGTTGACCTTGTACTGATTCAGTGGCATTGTGCCACTCTTACTCTCTCGGCTCATTATTCATACGTAGAAATTTTTTTCTATCATTCTCCTTTAAACTGGTCCCATCGACCTATTTATTTATTTTTTTTTACATGTAGCACTTCCTACACGAGTTTGCATTCTTGCACTGGTAAACATTTTGCATCTTAACATATTATGCCATTCTTCAATCTGTAATTTTACATTTCCTTACTCATACATTCTTACCTTCGTTTCTTAACTCTTTTCTTAACATGAACATTACTTATACAATACATTAACATTTCTTACCTTTCATTATTACATTTCTTTACTATTACCTTTCTGATCGCTAATAATTTTCTTCATCCTTACCATTACTTTCTGAAATACACCTTTTTCGTTAGCTTCGTAGTGAGTCCTTATCGGCTACAGATGACTACCTTAGAAACACGTCTATATCCAGACTTTATGTGCTTAACTCTACTCGATGTTTTAATCATAGTAATTGGAGCTCTAAATAATCTCTGCCCTTGACTTTCACTATCGCTAAGGTATGAAGATTTCGCTTGATCAGCCATTCTGACAATTAACATTGATTTCTCCTCTCTAATCCTTTCTTCATATTAATAACAACATCAATAATAACATTCCTTACCATTTCTTACAACATAACATTCTTTCTATTATTAATTCTTTAATCTTTTTACACATATTATTCCTATTAATTAACTCCTTTTCTTATTAATAATAATTAACAGTAACATATTTCTTTTAAAAATAATTATTCATTTCTATAGAGCATTGAGTGCGGTGTCGTTTGATTTCCACCCCTCACTATTATAACAATTGCATGTCGTACACAGGAAATTCATTGTACTAACCCGCGCGACAACATTCCATTGTGTGTTGCGACTCTGCACTCCAGATGTGACGAATAACCTCTCTCTCTGTATTCCATAATTCTCTCGTCCTGGATGTGTTGCGTAGGGTTAGTCCGTTCGAAGCCTATATAAACAGCTGTTCGCTTTTTCGTGCGTCGTTTATGATAACCTTTATAGTTTTTATATTTATTGTGCTTATCATTATTATTATTGTTCAATCAATAATTACTATGCATACCTTTGTCGCGTGTGATTTATTTCAATCGTGTTACCTTTTTGAATTGTTTTATTAGTTTGTGAGTGTAACCACTACTTTGGATACTTCCGCTAGCACGGTACGTTTGTTTAATTAAATTTATTTTACATTCTTCCTTAGAGTCAATTATTGTTTTAGAATTATCATCAGTAATTATGAAAGTCTGTTCTCTCTTACTTTCGATTACAATTGTTTGTTCAGAAACCACCATTTCACATATTTGTTCCGTTTGTTTATCAACTATTTCACACACATTTTCTGTGATAGTGTCAATATGTGAGTTGCAACAATTTTTTCGGTTAACTGTGCATTACCGTCAATTATACTTTGCTTTATTTCAAGATTATCAATTTTTAACTCTTCTATACTCTACTTATTCTTATGGTGTCTTGTTTACAATTTTCAGCTGTTGTTCTAATTTATTTTCTAATCTTTCTGTTTGGTTTTTATTTAATTCTTTTAGTTCGTCTATTTTCACATTGAAATTTTCTGTCTGTTTTGTAACTACTTCGTCCATCATGGCCCACATCATTTTTCGAAAGGCCTCCATATCTAAGTTTCCTGGAGTCGTCATGTTGAATTATTTTGTATTTACATATTTATTTATAATTTATTATTATTAGTGAACCGTATACAAGCTTTTATTTATTTATCGTTGAACTGTTATTATTTATTTAGTTTTATTTACTCATGTTACAATTACACCTGTTTATTTTGTTGAGCGCCAGTTGTGTGTTGACGAACATTTTGTAGCATGCAGGCTGTGTGTGTTTCCGTCTAAAACAACCGTTGGAGCTGGGCGCTGTGTTAACGCTCTACCCAGTTCGAATAATCACGCTTGCCCGGCCGGGAGCACCAAGAACTCTTGCATATCAAAATTTTTTCCTTTAACTGCAGACGGTGACAAACAGACGTAAAAATAGTGAAACAGTATCTCGGAATGAAGTAGGTGAAGTGCACGAAGAAAAATTAACCATGAATTGAAGTGACAAAACATTCGGACATAAACTCAGTGCAACACGCGGCGATGAGAGGAACGCCGAAAGTTAAGTAACCGACTACTAAGTTCCTGACTTAATTCATTTAACTTAAAAAAGTGCTATATAATAATGGGGAGGTAAATTTGTATGAATGAGAGAGTGTGGCAAACTGGGTTGCTTTTGTAGAGAATAAGTTAATTATGTTATAGTCAGTAGTAAGTGAATTTGGATAGCATGCATATGTGAATTAAATATTGCTCGGAGTGTTACTCCTAGAAAAAGCATAACTCAACAGTAAAAGTCACAATCTGAAGTAGTTGTCATTATGTATTATATCGTACGATAAAAGGAACGGGGTATATCAGTATATTCAAACTAGAAATAAAAAAGAAAAAATGTCATGCTAAAGAAAATAAAGTAACATTTTATTTGAATTTATAAAAATATGTGTTTGTTAATTTGCATTTATACACACATCAATTTAGGAAGTTGCCTGGTTAGCGCATGCGCAATGAATGAGCGTCTCCCACCATACAGTCTGACTGTAAGTTTGGTGTTGTTTACACGTACAGTCTGCAAGCATTCCAAAAGTTACTGAGTTGCTGTTCTGTTTTGTGTTTTGCAATCTGTGCTGTGGTTTTGTATTTTAATAGCTATCTTAGTGATTAGGTTTACCTTTCTGTGACGTTATTTAAAACTAATTTGTTTGTATTGTTTTTCGTCGCGATACATTTTATATCTTTAATTTTTGTTATTAGTGATTGCTTAACAATGAGTAAGTTGTCGGGAAAGGTGCTTAAAAGCCAAACTCGCGAAGTTATATACAATGTGATGGAGTTTATGAAGAAGGAAGCAGATCATGGAGGGTTTTTAATAGACTGTAAAAAAGTTAGAGAAAGACTGTCGGCTTCAGTTGGTGTAAGTCGGATGACACTAGCGAGAATAAACCAGGAAGCGAAGAGGCAGAGAAGCGAAGGGCAACCATTATTTGAAACGCCAAATAAGAAAAGGAAGAGAGAAAAGCCTGTGACAGATTTGGACGATTTTGATAAATCTGTTATACGCCGAATGATCAACGGCTTTTACCTCGTCGAAAAATGTCTACCTACAGTACCAAAATTACATTCAAAATTAGTGAAAGATATAGGGTTTAATGGAGGGAAGACAAGTTTAAGGACAGTAATCAAACAGTTGGGTTTTAAATGGAAAAAGACGAGAAACAACAGACATGTACTTATTGAACAACAACACATAGCCTTCCACAGACACGAATATTTAAAAAACATTAGGAAATACAGAGAAGAAGGGCGACCAGTAGTTTACATGGATGAGACTTATATTCACTCGTCACATGTGAGCCAGAAATCGTGGGCAGACAATAACAATGATGGTGTCGCTATACCCCTCACTAAAGGAGCAAGACTTATAATAATTCATGCGGGAGGAGAGATGGGTTTTATTGAAAACTGCTTCACCATGTGGAAATCAAGTCTGTGTTCAGGAGACTATCACAGTTCAATGAACTTTGGAAACTACCAAAAGTGGTTGACAGAAAAATTAATACCAAACCTGCCAGAAAAAAGTGTACTTGTCATTGACAATGCACCATACCATAATGTGCAGTCAAAAAAGTGTCCAACCTCCGCTTCAACTAAAAGTAAAATGCAAGAGTGGCTTCGAAGTAACCGAATACCTTTCGATGATTCGATGCTGAAGGTACAGTTACTGCAGTTGATTTCGTTACATAAACCAAGGATCAAAGAATATGTAATCGATTCGCTCCTTCAACAACACGGCCACACTGTATTGCGCTTACCTCCATACCATCCGGAGCTCAACCCAATAGAACTTATTTGGGCCGAGGTGAAGAACTGGGTAGCAACCAACAACACAACGTTTACAATTGAAGACGTGAAGCAGCTAACAGTACAAAAATTCGGGGAAATCACCAGAGAATCCTGGCAAAAAAAATGTGACCATGTAAAAAAGGTTGAAGAAGACTACGTTACATCTCAACCACAAATAGAAAACGCTGTTGAAAATTTCATCATTCAACTTGGAGGGGAAACCAGTGACACAGATGAGGATGATGCCAGCGGATGTAGTCAAATGGACACGGACAGTGAAGAAACTCCATCAGGAATTGAAGACTTAATGTGAAGTGTGGTTTACCTGCTGTCATAGCTGTTAACTTAGTTGAAAATGTTTTTGGTACAAAAAAGTCCATTACTATAAAAAAAGTCATATTACTATATGACTTGCACAGTAAAATTTTATTATTTTCTATTTGAACAGTTAGCAATTATTTGTGACCATAGGACTGCATATTACTGATCGTCTACTGACATGAAACGAAAAGGAGCTCTGAAGATGACCCTTGGAATCATTAAAGGTAATTTGTATAAACATAATTCCATTTTTCATTTTTGTTGTGTTGTGTAGGGCCTACTTCTATAGTACGTAGTTCCAATGATCTATTTTACTGCATAAATAGGAGCAAGTGGGGTGAGGTGATGAATGGATTAATTTGATAATGTCGGCATATTTATAGGCCTACAATAATTTTACAATAATTTACAATAATTTTCGGTATGCTTTGTTAGTGTTCTGTGTTTAATTTGTAGTACGTTAATGATTATAAATGTTGTTCTTTAGATCCAAAAACATTAAATAGAAAATAATTTGCATTACAAAATTTAGAAATTACAGTAGCACATAATTACCAGTAGTATTTGCATTTCGTTGTTTGGTTCTATTTTTAAAGGGACAGTGGATATTTTTCTTAAGAAATAAAAATATAAGGCATATTTGCTACCACCTGGGGGCTATGAGCGCACGAGTGTGCAATTTTTATATTTAAAACAGCTCTTAAATTATTGAAATTTAAACAAACAATGACACAAACAAAGCGTTCCGAACACTGCTTGCAGTAGTGACTGTACCAACTAGTACACGCGTACTCACGTAATAGTGGGAAGTCAGTCAGCGGAGGGGAAATTTCCCCTCTGTGGGTTTCCAGCTACGTTGATGTATGTATACCTGTGGTTTTACTCTGCCAGAGTACATCAGACGACACCTTGGTAAATTATCGGTAAAGGTAAGTGAATAGAACTTCAATATTTTAAACATTAATAAACATGTACAGTTTCAGTTGGTGCCCTAAAAAGGGACTCGATTTCAGTATTTTAATACCTAATTAGATCGTAAAGCTTCAGTTGGCGCCCGTAAACAGCGACGTTGTGAATTAAAAAATTAAAATAAATTAATTCACAACCTGATTGAAATGGTAGAGAAAAACAAGAATGCAAATTTATGTGAAAGTAGCGTAGAGGAAGCTATTTTGAACATTACACAAGATAATTTAATTTCAACAAACGAAAATATTGATGAGAGTGTACAATTAGAAATACCGAATGTAGATGAAACGGTCGAAGTTGAGTGTAGTAGTAAGAGCCATAATGTAGATATATTCAACCAATTTTAGCGTTAATGATGGAAATGATAAACAATAAATTCTTACAACAAAATAAGAACAATGATAAAAATAATGATAAATTGAATATGAGCTTAGACGATTTAAAATCAGATAATAATAATTTAAAAACGAGCCTAAATGAATTTAAAATCGAAATCAAATCTGAAATCAAATCAGAGATAAATGCAGTAAAAGTAGAAATGAATGACGAGTTTGCGAACATAAGAAGCGAACTAAAAATGAGTGATGTAAATATGAATAGCCAATTGGAAAGTATCAATGAGACCATTGCTGGAGTGAAAAATGAGATGACTATAAATGTAGACAAAATACTAACCTAGTGAAGAATGACATAAAAACAATTAACGACAAACAAAACGAGAAACTAATAGAGACAAACAAAAAATATGACGCGTTAACAAATAAATTTAACGATAAAATTAAAAAACAAAATGACAAAATTGAGAGTAATGTTCAAGGTGTAATTGACGAGTGTGAGCAAATTAAAAAAACAAATAAAATACAAGAAAATATAAATGACGAATTCAGAAGTAACTTTGAACAGACTGATGTAATTAAAACTAATGTAACTAGTTTGAAAAGTAAACAAACAGAACACAAAAAAGAAATAATTAAAGTTAGAGAAGATTTAAGTGTAGCAATTAACCAAAAATTTACTAATGTGAGAGAGTGAACACGGAAGTAGAGTTAAACTATTTTAGTAATGAAAGTAGGGGGGTGAACCCGATACAATTTTTAAACTCAATAAAATGTTTCAATAAGTATAACCAAGAAAGTTGGGAAATTAAGTTAGTATGAATATTAAAATACTTTAAAGGGGATGCTAAAATATGGGCGGATGCTCATAATGATAATTGGGTAGATTTGAATGAGTTTGAACAAGCGTTTAAGAATAAATACTGGTCGGAAGAAAAACAAGAGGGTTTACGCAGTACCATAATGGGATGGGGTAATTTTAACATTAAACACATGAGTATTACGTCGTATGTGACGAGACTATACAGTCAGGTTAAATATTTAGAACCACCAATGCCTGTTTCATCTTTTATAAGATACATTAGTAAGCATTTACCTAAGGACATACAGTCCACAATCAGAACCCGGGAGTTTGCTAATATTGCAGAATTAGAGAAAATACTAGAAGCATACCAGAGTATGAAAGAGGAAGAAGATAATAAATATCAGTTTAGAGTTTATGAATCAAATCAAATAAATACCGAAGTAAGACAACCAGACCATTTTGTTAGTAATATGAATAGATCGGGGGAGGGGGCATGGTTATGTCCAAACCCTAGTTGTGGAGCTAATAATTATAATAGTTCGCGGAATCAATGTTATAGGTGTCAGGGTCCGAGGGGTAGTGCTCAAGGGAGAGTAGAGAATTATAATAGGGGTTTCGGTCATAGTGAGTTTAGAGGGAATCATAGGGGGAGAGGCTTCACCAGTAACCGGGGAATGCCGGGAAATTTCAACCACAGAGGTAGAGGGGGATATGTTAGTAACCCAAACGACACTCGGGGTGTAGAAGCACCTGCTAATACCCAAAACAATAGAGGGGATCACAGGGGGGTTTACAGCGAATCACCACCTCCAATTCAGTTAAACTAATCAGGGCAGTTGAAAAGGAAAGCCCCCAGCCGTCTAGAAATCACATGACAATAGGGTCACTTATCACCAACATACATAATGATTTATCCGATGAAGAAGTGGGGGAGAGCAGCAATACTTTTGGGATGGCGGAATTTGAAGCCGAAGTGTTTAATTCTAAATACACTTTTCTAGTAGATTCAGGGAGTGAACTGACCGCAATAGATGATAAAATTTTTGAAAACATAAAAAGCCAAACTACAGAAACAATTCCACAACTACCAGTACTGGGAATTAGTGTTATAGGAGTAACGGGTGTTCGCAGTAAAAAGGTAACTAAACAAATAATGCTACAACTAAAGGTAAATAAAAACACAATAAATGTGCCTTTTTTGGTCATTCCAGGGTTAAATATGGGAGCTATCATGGGTAATGATTTTTTTAAATAATTTCAAAGTGGAGTTAAACTATTACACACAGACTATGAAATTGAATAATGATAGTAATATGATTGAAATACCGTTCATACGAAAGAAAACAGTAGAGATGAAAGCATTAAAAATAATTAGTAAGGGAATTTTAATTTCTGATAATGATATAAACGAATGTAGGCCCTTGAAGATTAATTATTGTAACTTGAGGGTAAATAATAATGAATTGTTTGAAACTGAAGATAGTTGGGGTGAAAAAATGAATAAAATCCTATATCAAAAGGGGGAATTCAGTTATCAAGATAGGGAAAAAGTAGTACAAATAATAAATAAAAATAAGTTAGTTTTTCAGACGAACCAGGTTTAGTAAAAAATTGTAAGGGTAAATTAGTCGTTAAAGAAAAAACACCTTTTGCACCTAAGACCTATCCGGTGCCATACTCCAAGAGGGGGTTAGTACAGGAGGAAATAAATAAAATGTTAAGGGAAGGTATAATAGAAAAATCCACTTCACCATATTCCAACCCTTTAGTAGTGGTTACCAAGAAAGATTTATCGATAAGACTGTGTTTAGACGCGAGACAAGTAAACAGAATAATTGTTCCAGACAGAGAATCACCAGAACCAGTGAGTGAAATTCTTCAGCGTTTCAGTGGAACCAAGTACATAACAACGTTGGACTTAACAGCCGGGTACTGGCAGATAGAGCTGGAAGAAGAATCCCGTCAATATGTAGCGTTTTTATACAACGGCAGAAACTACCAATTCCGTAGGTTACCTTTCGGACTGAACGTAAGTCTTGCGATTTTCATTAAATGTTTAGACTACGTATTAGGGAGGGAGATTTTAGAATTTAGAACTGTATATGTGGACGATATAGTTATTACGTCACCAGACATTAATACACATTGCGAAAGATTAGATAGAGTGCTAGGTAGGCTGCATGAATATGGAATAACAGTTAAGTTTAAGAAGTCAGAATTCTTTAAAGAACAAGTTAATTTTTTAGGCCATATAATTTCAGCAAAGGGTATCAGTACAGACCCTAAGAAAGTAGAAATAATACAGAATTTTCCTATACCAAAAATGTTAAGCAGTTGCAAAGTTTCTTAGGTTTGTGCAATTATTATAGGCAGTTTGTAGACAAATATTCCTATTTAACAGTACAATTGGGGCATTTATTAAATAAAGATAATCGATGGCAATGGAATGCAAAAGAGCAAACTATATTTGAATTAATAAAAATTAAATTTTTAAATACGGTAATATTAGCTCATCCTAATTTTCTAGAACCATTTTATATACACACAGACGCATCGGACATTGCTTTGGGAGTAGAATTATTCCAGTTAGATGGGAATGATAATCATAAAGTGGTAGCTTTTGCTAGTAGGTCCTTATTACTTATTGAAAAGAACTACACAACCACAGAAAAGGAAGCGTTATCAATAGTTTTCGCCTGTAGAAAGTTTAGGACATACCTATTAGGAAATAAAGTAATAATAAGATCAGACCATCAAGCTTTAACATTCTTAAAGAACTGCAAACTAACGCATGGTAGATTGGTGCGTTGGATGCTAATATTACAAGAATATGACTTAACTATTGAGTATTGTAAGGGTAAAGAGAATGTAGTAGCTGACGTCCTGTCCAGAACCGATTTTGATAACAGTACCGAAGTAGACATAGCCAATACGTATAAGATATTTATAACAAAAGATGTGGGGGGAGTAGATATGAAAAAATTAATAAATGACTTAGCGACCGACCAAGAGAAAGATGCCAAACTTGGCAAGATAATGTTAGCTTTAAATCAAATACCCAACATACCTCACAAGTGGGAAAAGCATTTTAGTTTGTATAATAAACATTTATTTCACCGTACAAATGAACAGGGAGATGATTGGAAAGTATGCATCCCTAAAGTTATAATATCTGAAGTAGTGAGAGATTGTCATTTAAGGTATGGTCATATAGGCCCCAAGAAATGTAGTGACATATTGAAAGAGTCATGTAAATTCAATAATATGGAAAGAACGGTGCGTAAAATATTACAAACATGCGAAATTTGTCAGAAAGCCAAGGTAAATAATCGTAAACAGGAGGGTCTAATGCAACATGTAATACCAGACAGTCCTTTAGCAATAGTTGCCGTCGATTTATATGGCCCCCTACCCAAAGGTCGAGGAGAGATAAATTATTTATTTGTTGTGTTAGATGTTTTTACCAAATTTGTAAAATTGTACCCGATTAAAAAAGCTACCTCCTCAGTATTAGCTAGGAAAATAGTAAATGAGTACATTACGGAAGTAGGTAAACCCAAAATAGTATTATCAGATCATGGTTCTCAGTTTACCAGCAACAACTGGCGGGAAACTTTAGGTTGGGAAAACATTTTAGTTAAACATACATCAGTGTATCATCCACAATCAAATCCTATTGAGCGTGTTATGCGGGAGTTAGGGAGAATGTTTAGAACTTTTTGCCACAAAAAACATTCATTGTGGGCTACGTTTGTGTGCAAGATAGAAGGATATATTAACTAAATATCACTATTGTTTGACGACTCGGAACACTAGTGTTCCGAGTCATCAAACAATAGTGATATTTAGTTAAGTAACGGACACGTCATGGACAACAAAATCCAAGATATATTGTAACATCACAAGATGTCCCCTAACCTAAGTATATGTTATCAGATTTTATAAAAACAAAACAACCATGTAAATAGGTATATAATAGTAGAAATAACCAAGAAAGAAGAAACCAAGAAAGAAGAATGAAGCAGAAGTGCCACATGAAACAGTAACCCAAGGGCTGTTTGACACTACAACTAGACTGAGACTAAAACGAACTGATGGACAGAATAAATTTACATTCAGCTGTCAATTCAGTAAATAGTTGATGTAAACCAAATGTCATATGTAAACAAAAAATGAACTAATGAGCAGTTAAATACTGTGAAAGCAGAATTAGCATTTTGCTGATAATAGATGTGACAATGACCAGTAAATTATGAATGCCAAAACTAATGTTAACAATGGCTACATAGTGAGAACTAAGATGTATTTCAGCATCAAATATACTTGTTAGAAAAGAGAACTATTTATAAGAGAGAATCTTATACAAATAAGATGTCTCCACGATTTACCGAATTGAGAACCAATAGGCATTATGAAGGCCAAATTTCAATGTAGGCGATATGTCTTAGCAAGCTTAGACCAAACATTAGTCAGTAAAATGGCTATTGAGGATTAGCACAAGTGTAAACTAAAATACACAGAACTATGGTTATGCCTTGACATAACAAAAAATATTATTAAAACAATAGGTTTAATCATAATTTTAATTGTTAAATAGTAGTTTAAAACGAATTAGCATAAAACGAAATGTCATAGTCAGTAGGATCATTTATTACAATGTATAGAGTTTAGGTGTACAAGTAATGTTCAGTAAAAATGTCAGTACAGCATTAATGGTGTTCGCACATAAACATTTGATTAATAAAATGTTATGTGAACACAAGCGATATTAACCAAAAGTGTAAAATCGGCGACTCAGAAATAGCAGACGACAGTGAAAGTGATGTACCCGAACGTTGGTTTTATAACAATGTCGGTCAAAGTGAAAGTAATTCGAGAACGAGTGATATCAAATAAAAGAAAAAAAACAATCTTTAATTTGATAGTAATATTAACCCAATCGCAACTGTATTCAGTGCGGGAGAGATGTTAGCATCATTCTAAAAATGTACATCGGGAAACTGTTTAAGAATAATAACAAAAACGACAACGAGCTGTCACCGCAACATTTGACGGTTAGAAAAAGCCGTTATCAACTGCCAAAAAGTGACACGTCACACCGACACACCTACCAAAGCCAATCAGAAAATTAGTTAGTAATTAATATTTTTACCTAAGGCCGTTCAAAGAAGGGGGTACATAAAGACGAAACAGCGAATTTTGAGACAGACCTTTACTGACTAGCGTGTAGCACAGACATGTGCCCGTCATCTCTACATTTTTTAATAACACTTAGCGTCATTTACATAGTACATTGGAACCAATAGTTCAACAACAAGAAACGACTACTTCGAGTTCACCTACAACAAACAACAGTGATTAAGTGCAGTATCATTTTAATTTTGTGCGGGAATAACGAACAGAAAATAATTTATTGTTATTATTCACAATCCATTTTAATCAGAAGAGGATCGCATTATTCTGTTCTTGTGCGAGTTTAGTGCCGAAACCCAGTAATCATTATAATCCGATTACTGAAGTGATTAATAAGTTTTAATTAAATAATTAAAACTCAGAAGGTAACAGTGCAATCATTACTAATCTTGATCTGAGCGCCATAACCTGTACTTTTTTCAACAATAACCTGTACTGATGCAAAACACAAAAACATTTTTTAAGATTACACCACGTCTCAATTTATTATACAAATTTGTTATTAGTAATTAAGCTATATGTTAGTTGTAAGGGTTCTCACTTGATAAATATTGTCACTAAAGAAGCAAGCGTTGATGAAACGCGCGATCTTTCAACAGATCGTTTTTTTTTAATTTTGTTTACTTTGCGAAAGTAACCTAAAACTTTGTTGATCAATTTTATATCAAAAGGATTATTGGATATTGTGTAGGCATAATTGTTTTCTTTCGTGTCTCAAAGAATTCACTACTGAGATTATCATAATTTTAATATTAAAAATAAATAGCATCTGGACTTAACCAGATTTATAATTCATGTTCTGAGCAAGCCGTGTAAGGCATATAATAACTGACTTTTAATTGTACAACTTTGTACTACTGAGATTATCATAATTTTAATATTAAAAACAAATAGCATCGGGACTTAACCAGATTTATAATTCATGTTCTGAGCAAGCCGTGTAAGGCATATAATAACTGACTTTTAATTGTACAACTTTGTACTACTGAGATTATCACAATTTTAATATTAAAAACAAATAGCATCGGGATTTAACCAGAGTTATAATTCATGTTCTGAGCAAGCCGTGTAAGGCATATAATAACTGACTTTTAATTGTACAACTTTGTATGTTTGCATTATATTTGTTTTTGAATTCTCGATAAGGGTGTAAATAAACCCATTATTAACAGCATCACCTGATTTTGATTTATTTCTATAGGATAATTGAATATTTTCTTTTAACAAGCTTAAACAACCTTCTGTTGGGTTTAACATATTGGAATAGCATTGCCAAAAGGTGGTACTCAACTATTTTAAATTTTCTAATCATCCAGTAATTTTTATGTGTGGGTTTTACACGGGATTTTCCCTGAATAAATCCGTGTGGCGCCCACTAATTAATAAACAAGGTAACCTAACCTTGCAACCAAAGGGAGTTGGTGATTGTAAGCTGAGTTGACAGTTTAGCGAACTTCTAGTAAACACAATCAGGTACGTAAAAGCATATATTTGTTTATGATATTGTCCAGACTTTACGAGACGTGACATACTCAGACTATCTGCAATCTGGAGAAGAAGTTTTTACTACCAGTTTCAACCAGACGAGAACTATTATCAAGCAACCAACTGCTATACTTCATGTTTTAACTTAAGTTAATCTAGCATTTAAGTATAATCAACTTCACTATTTTATTTATTTAATACAAGGGGATTTTTTTAAACAAGTATAATTAAACCATTGTAAACACTGTGAGTAACTTTGAATGTTGTATTTTAAATTACTTTACTACATTAGTAACCTTCAATTAGAAACAACCATTCTCAACATTGAGTTATCTCAAAAGAATACTTCACACATAGTTGAACTTTGCTTTAACGAGACTTTTAATATTTTAACCACGAATATAAGTTTAAATAACCACACATTTATTTTGTTTCAAGTTAACTTAAACGTAACGTAAATTTGATTCTAATAATAAAAAATAAAACCCCTAATTTCGGTACGTTATAATATTAACAGTAGTTTACATGAATCCACTAGCTACAGCCCATATGAGTTGATGTTTCAGAGAAGGCCATCACGCATATTGGAAGAACTGATAAAATTTCTGAACCGGACAGAGATGCCACATGGTAGGAAATTGTTGCTTGCAAAGGAGCGGCTGCTAAGTAAAGCTGAACAGCATAAACGAAGACACGACCAAAATTTAACACCCATACAATACGAGGTAGGACAATTAGTATTAACAAAAATTCATGATCAATCATCAGCGTTAGACAAAGAGATAAAAAATTTGTCTTATTATACGACGGTCCATACGAGGTTAGCGAAGTGAAAATGGAGAATGCTTACGTTTTAATAGATTTGCAAACCCGAGAAATAAAAGGAACATATAATGTGACGCAATTAAAAAAGTATTATCCAGCTGAGTGATGTTAGACATTTTTTTATTTATTTTTAAAGTTAATACATAAACATACATTATGGTATATTAAAAGTAGAAGGGATCCTCCCCCATTTTCAGGCGGTCACAGATTCACCACCTCTGATCGTGGTTTTTGGCATTCTGGAGGCAGGCCATAGTTGACAGTAGCCCCGCAAAGGGTGAAATCAACGATGGTCCTAATCCACAAATTGGTGTAAACTAGAAATTTAACACTGTCATTGAACGGGGATGGGGACCCCTAGTTTCGTGGAAAGGTGGGGTAGATTCATATATATACATATATAAAAAAAAAATTTTATTTTTTGTGCCTGCCGTATAGATGGTGTTTTGATGTTTAGGCATATTGTTGATTGTATGTTAAGGTGTTGACTGATTTAGGTTATTCATATTATATGTGTTATAAACAAATATTAGGGTAAGTGAATGTATGGTTTAATAAAATGTTCAGTTTATTTGTTTTTTATGATTGTTAGTAGTAGTGAAGAAGAAATGTAGATTCATGTAAAAGATTTTTGGATTTTAATGAAATTACTGGTAATGTAAAAGTTTGATTTTTAACTTAGATTAATTTTTGAACAAAATTTAAATGATTTGAATTTAATTAGCTGTTGTGTTTTGATTGGAAAAGGTAACGTTAATTTGCGAAAAGAAATTGAAATTGGAAAGGTAAAATATTTTATGAGTTAAAAGTAATGAGTTTGTTTAGAATGTAATAATGAGTAAGTGTACGCACCCAGTACTTGCTAAAGGCAACCCAGTATGCATGTAAGGGGAAACATATCGGTTGAGGATCTGGTATGGTATAAGGCCAGGGTTTTGATTTTGGGGTGAAATTTTAGAAGGTTAGGTGTACTATGGTGGGTATCTGTCCGATTTTATGGTGTTGGGATCTCGGATAGAGAAGTCCAGTAATCTCGTTCCGGTGCAGCCATAGTCGCCGAGCTAGGGGGATAGGTTACCCATGATGTGTTTAGAAATTAACGGGGGGTTGTTGGCACCATATCCTCACCGATCCTCTTAGGGGTTTAGCAATGAGAGTTCTTCTGTTTCAGCAGAAGACCTCTCATTGGGGGGGTCTTGTAATGGGGCAGAATGGGAGTTTTTTTATTTTATTAAATTTATTCAATTTTCAATTGTAATTCCCACGTAAAATACGGCAGCAGTCAAACAATGAATAGTGATATAGCTTTGCAAGCGGGTGGGGTAAGAACGCAATACGATTCTGGGAAATCAAGCTTTGTGTTACGCGCTCATGCGCGCAGAAACGACGCCAACAAGATGGCTAAATTATAAGATTTTGTTCGCCACGTGTTTGGGTGATGCCGGAAATCTGTGATGACTCCGCCTACCTGAGTATACTGCCTCGTGGCAATGGAATATCGTCAACACCTGAAGCACGTGGACGAAGCCAGATTTTGTGTGTTGACGAACATTTTGTAGCATGCAGGCTGTGTGTGTTTCCGTCTAAAAACAACCGTTGGAGGTGGGCGCTGTGTTAACGCTCTACCCAGTTCGAATAATCACGCTTGCCCGGCCGGGAGCACCAAGTTCTCTTGCATATCCAAATTTTTTCCTTTAACTGCAGACGGTGACAAACAGATGTAAAAATAGTGAAACAGTATCTCGGAATGAAGTAGGTGAAGTGCACGAAGAAAAATTAACCATGAACTGAAGTGACAAAACATTCAGACATAAACTCAGTGCAACACGCGGCGATGAGAGGAACACCGAAAGTTAAGTAACCGACTACTAAGTTCCCGACTTAATTCATTTAAATTAAAAAAGCGCTATATAATAATGGGGAGGTAAATTTGTATGAATGAGAGAGTGTGGCAAACTGGGTCGCTTTTGTAGAGAATAAGTTAATCATTATGTTATAGTCAGTAGTAAGTGAATTTGGATAGCATGCATATGTGAATTAAATATTGCTCGGAGTGTTACTCCTAGAAAAAGCATAACTCAACAGTAAAAGTCACAATCTGAAGTAGTTGTCATTATGTATTATGTCATATGATAAAAGGAACGAGGTATATCAGTAGATTCAAACTAGAAATAAAAAAGAAAAAATGTCATGCTAAAGAAAATAAAGTAACATTTTATTTGAGTTTATAAAAATATGTGTTTGTTAATTTGCATTCACCTGTGGTTTTACTCTGCCAGAGTACATCAGACAACACCTTGGTAAATTATCGGTAAAGGTACGTGAATAGAACTTCAATATTTTAAACATTAATAAATATGTACAGTTTCAGTTGGTGCCCTAAAAAGGGACTCGATTTCAGTATTTTAATACCTAATTAGATCGTAAAGCTTCATCGGTCATGATATTGCTCATTATTAAATGTTTATATCTTATGATATGCAACATTACCATATTTAAAAATCTCTTATATCTAAACATGTTAATAATCTTATATCTAGACATGTTAAATAATTGGTTTATTAATTTATTATAAAATTAAAATATTTTTATATTGAAATAAATAATTATGGCCTTGTTTTAATATTCAACTTTAAATTAATCTTTCTATACTTCGAATATCTAATCACTTTACTATCTATTTTGATAATAAACTCTACTCTCTTTACTTTAAATTCTCTTTCATTTATTAATGCTTTTATATATATGCGATCGCTCATTCTTACGACTAAACATTTTAACATATTATTACTAAGTATAAACTTTTCTTTATTTTAATTTGCTGTCTTTTGAAATCGTCTTTATGAACTCTTTTTTTTTTTTTACAAATCATTTAAAATGCATTACGCATGTCACCTCGATTTCTGATGATCTTACGACTGTTGTCCGGGGTCCAGCGTTGTCCAGAGTTAGTTTTCCATTCCTCTTGTCCTGGCGTGGTCCTGGATACATCTAGAGTCCAGCGTCGCTCTACGGCAGCATGTTCCTGGATGCGTCTAGAGTCCAGCGTCGCTCTACAGCAGCATGCTCCTGGATACGTCTATAGTCCAGCGTCGCTCTACAGCAGCTTTCCCGTATATACTCTTGTAGACTTACTATTGCGGTATTTACTTTTTCCGTAATATTGTCGTGAATTTAATGAACGTTATTTCGTTTGTTACTGCGACTTGTAATAGAATAAAAATAAACTGTTTTGCCGACGGACAGCATGTCCGCCTGCAACTGTGTCTTGAAAAGAAGAGAAGGGTTTTTGGTCGAACCCTTAATTTATACCCTCTCGAGATTCCGCGCCAGTCGGCTCCAAAATCGTCCTGTAGATACCTGCATATCTCGTGACAGCACCCACTCCCGAACCTTTTCATCTATTTGCAATTATTAGCAAATAGCAATGTTTTTGCACGGAATCGAGATAGCACAAATCATAGCTATTTCGATTAAGCACTCACTATATTAATTTGAGCGTCTTAGGGTAATTTGCGTATTTTTTGGCGCGTTTATTTTGCACTGTCTTCGCATAACGTGTTCTATTAACGTCATCTTTTCACTGGGGATAACTATAAATTTCACACACACTTTGGTGCCTTTGGTTTGTTCATACACTAATTAGTTTTCGCACAGTGAATTAAAATAATTATTTTATTAATTACTTGGGGCGGGTTGCCGAGATTCCTGTCTATGCCTGCATCACTAACACACACAAGATACACGTGTAACACACATACAATTGAGCAGGTGTTCACTGCTTGTCGAAACAGGTTAAGTTCTCCCCTAATCTAACAATGAAATATTTTTGCAATCTCAGACCTGTCCATTTACACGTAAATACAAATTATACAACATTTATATTTATTTAAATTAATGCCTAATAAATTAATGTAGGGCTCATATGTACGCACCCAGTACTTTGCAAAAGGCAATCCAGTATTTATAAGGGGAGATATATCGGTTGAGGATTTGGTTTGGTACAAGGCCAGTTGTTGATTTTTAGTGAATGTTACAAGGTTAGGTGTTACTGTGGTGAGTGCCTGTCTGAGTTTACGGTGTTGGGATCTCGAACAGAGAAGTCCAGTAATGTCATTCAGGTACAGCCATAGTCGCCGAACTAGGGGGTAGATTACCCATGATTTATTAAGGAATTAAGGGGGGTTGTTGGCACCATATCCTCACTGGTCCTCTTAGGGTTTTAGCAATGAGAGTTTTTCTGTTTCGACAGAAAACCTCTCATTGGGGTGGTATTGTAACGGGACAGATTTGAGGGGTTTTCTTTTAATAAATAATAAATGGTAAAGACTGGAAATCGCCCGGACAAGGTTTCAATTTTAGAGCAGCGTTCACTTGTGAGACACCCAGTTGCACGTTGGCTCAGTTAGCTCGGCCAGATACGACATTTCCAGGTGCTGAGGAATGTGAAAGAGTGCGGGCCTGCCTGCCCGCACAGATGAATTGTCACGTATGAGGTTCGCTAGTCAGCCAGAGCAAGTTTCCAATAATTAGTCGTCGCTAATGAGATGTCACGTGACGTCCGTTGAGCCTATCGCAAGCAAGCTGGTGAGCAGGAGAACGTTTTGGCCATCTTTGAAAACGTTTAATTCGGCGTCTGTCGTCCTATAGCTTCGGAACCACGCGGTTCAGTGTACAGGCTCGCGAGCCGCAAATTTATTAAAACTTTCAAAAATGTGGTCTAAACTATGATTTAAAGTGGTATAAAAATGTGAATAAACTTACAACAAAAAGGGCAGCAATTAACTTTGAATGATCAACAGTGTAACATCAAACAAAAATGCAGTGAACAATTTGGACGAACTAAAAATACGGAGTGCGATGTGGTCTGCAGGGACGCCGCCAGTCAAGTAACCGAATATCATAAACCAATCACTACATAAAAAATTTACAAAAGCGCTAAATTTAAATAAAAGGGGTTAAAAGATATGAGTGTGTGTGTGAGTGAAATGCTGGGTTGCTTTTAATTAAACAATTTAATAAATAAGTTAATTTAATTTAAATAGTAGTGATGACTAAGAAAAGTGTACGTTAAGTTATATTTTCAATATGTGTTTTTCTTTTCGTTTTTAAAATGTTAATCGATAATATCCTGTACTAAATCAGTACAGTATGTGAAAACGTCATTATAAAAATAAGTAGAGAAAGGGGAAAGGAGGTCATAGTAAAAGCTAATAAAGTAATGCTTGATATGAACTTATAACTATGTACTTGTTCATTTGCATTGACCTATTTCTCTCTGAAGAGTACACTAGATGACATCTTGGTTAACTTCTACGTCCGAACAAGGTAAAGTAACACGATTTTAAATACTTTTAATCATTTAAGTACTGAGTACTACTGCATAATGGAAATGTGATACTGGGGTCTTCTGACTACATTGTGATGATATAAACCCATTCATGTAGTGGGACACTCACTTGGTAGCTTTAAACTTGAGGGCCTGAACAAGAGCTTCTGAGCTATTTCAATATCTTGCCATTCATAACACTTACTGAAGTTCAGAATCTCCGACACCATCAATAAATGTCTGCACCACAAACCTCATTCGAAAATATTCTGGTCTTTCAGGATAAGCCAGTCTAATTAGTCTGTTGAAGCTTGCTTCAAACTCTTTAAGACTCTCTCCAGAATGTTGTCGCCTTGTTCTCAATAGTGTAGTGCACAGTGCACAAATGTTTATCACCATACCATAATTCTAGAGGTTTATTTAAATTCGGCATAGATGTTCTGTCTGGAAGATGGCACTTGCTGTATTAGTTCTGCGGCAGGTCCTTTTAAAGCAAGAATGAGTGAAACTGCCTTGTCTTTATCCATCCAATTATTTGCACAAGCAGTGGCTCCAAATTGCCGAAGATACGTTGTACACCGAGTACTTCATCAAATGTTAGGGCCTTGACAGAACTACCCCAATTACAGGCAAAGTGACTTTTCTCTATTGTCTTATTTTCCATGCCTTTTTCTGCCTTTACCATTGGTGCAGTCTGTTCAGCAATTTGTTTTGAAACACATCACTATTTTCATTACCTGCTCAACTTCACTTTTAATTTGTTCTTTTATGTTTGTAGTTACGTCTTTTATAACAGATATTTTATTTGACATGAGTTCTTCTATAACAGACATTTTTGTAGACATCGATTCTTCCACACTCGAGACAAATATTTCTATTTCAGCTCTTTTTAATCTCACTGACTGTTGTACCTCTGATACTATAGTAACTTGTTTATGAAGCTCGCCTTGTAATAGACCCAGCTCTGCAGCAGTATGTTCTTGCACCTGTGTTTGCTCCTGTATCAATCCTTTGATGTCATCTGCTTCCTGCTTACATTTCTTGTCTTGTCGTTTCTCTGCCTCCCCTCTTTCCTGCCTGCGTTTCTCATCCTGTTGTTTTTCTGCTTCTTCCACCTCTTGTCGTTCCTGTGTTTGGCGTAGCAGTGCCTGAAAAGTTTCCATCATCTGACTGTGTCCATGCTTACAGATTAATTACAAATTGAACTACTCTTGTATAAAGTGTCCACTGTTTTCACCATTGAAGGGTCTATGCCACTTCTGACACCACTGTTACAATGGTCTCACTGATCGTCATGTGGTACAGCGGAAACAAAGTACAGGCATAAATGAAATCACTAATTACCAGCTTTAATGAGTTACAAATAACAATTTGAAATCAACCAGGTACTCTCATACAGTAATTCAAGATACATTTGTCCACACACAATGATAATGTCAACTATAAAAAGTTCTGTGCTAATTATAAGAGAATAATCACTTTCCACAACAGCCACTTGATCCACACTCTACAATCTCGCCAAATGTAACTAACGTCTAAGAGGCAGCTGTTGCTTATATATAGCCTGCAGATGTTCCATAATTTGCATCGTTAACAAGCATTCGAAAAGTCTAGAGTGCACTTGTGTGCAGCCTTGACACAGACAAGCACCTGCTTGGCTAGCCAAGAAATGTGTAGAACAACACTCTCGACTGTTCTCTCGTTACAATGTAGTCTTATATATTATACAAGAATATTTCTTCATATTTCTTAAACTTATGCAGTATACTTTTTAAGTGGTCCTCTTTAATACACTTTTTAAAAATAAAATATTACAATTTAAATACACTGGAACAATGGAATTCTCTGTGAAGTTGCAAATTCGTGTCAGGGATGTAAACTTTAATAAATTATAAAATTAAAGGGAATAGTATGGAAGCCTTTCTTATTATCAACAAATGTCATTATTTTATTCACTAACATAAAGTTTACTCCAATCACCAATATAGATATTTATTGACTTTTCCTGGGCACAATTTTTTTAGTACACTTTAAAGAAATTTTATTTCATTTAATTTAGACGTTTTTCTCAGCTTTTTTTGTCTTTTACATCTTGTGGAACATAACAATTAGCTATACATTTTTTAACTCAATAAAATTTAATTCAAAGTAGGGAGAAAAAAATTAGCAGATTAATTTTTGTATGTACGGATATAATCACATACTGTCCTAGTATATTACTTCATTGGATGAGTTTAAAGAGAATCTCTTGTCAAGTAGATACATTTGTGCAAGAAACCACAAAATAATACAAAACTGAATTTTGGCACTTAAGAAATAATATAAAGTAGGACCTAAGTGCATGCATACTCATTACTTTCTACAATATTAAAATAAATTACACTTTAAGATTACCAACACATACAATGTGGTGTCGGAAATCACTTACTTTCAAATGTTGAGTACAGGCCATTATGTTTCAGCCTGTTCTTCTGTATTTTTATAAGATCCCAAAGAAGCAAAACATCACATGCAATTCTACTGCACTCATACATATTGATGTTGTACTTTTTAGCCTGAAATTTCACAAAAATTGATTCTTTATATGACTGTTACACTTGTGTATATTATTACTTGCTTAAAACTACATGATTATAGAAATCATAATTATTTATAACTATAAGGCATATCTCAAAAGTAAGGGGAAATTGGTTATACAGAGCAATTGGCAACAGTGATTAGTTCACATATGCACAGTAGCTTTACCTGGTCTGTTGGGGATGTAACTGGTCTGCCATATTGTCATCAGTCCCTTGTTGTTTGTCTCTGCATGGCAGTGGGTTATAATGAGTGCAAGAATAAGCAATCCTGCCAGTTGTGAAATCTGATCAGTGACTAGATTTCTAAATGCAAGAGGTCATAATGCTGCTGAAATTCACCGTCAATTGTGTGAAACATGTGTGCCTACTGAAATGAGTGAAGAAATAGTGAGGTAATGGTGTTGTGAGTTTCAGGAAGGCCATTCAAATGTACATGATGAAGAGAAGAGTGGCAGGCCTACCACGTGGACTAACAATCTCACTAAGCATGTGAATGTGAAAGTAAGAGCAAATGCTTACTATTAATAATCTTTGCACAGAAATTCCAGAAGTTTCAAAGACAACACTGTTCAGAATCATGACTGAGATTCTAAAAATTATGACTAAAAATTGTGACTGGTCTAAAAAAATTATTGACCTTATAGTTTTCCTACATTATTCATTTCTTGCTAAATGATTCAAAAAGGTTCAAATGTTTTTAATATGTCAATTCACTCTTATTTAGTGATTCTTTTTTTGTTTCACCAACTTTTAGCTTTGGTTCACTGTTGTCATCTGTAGCAAGACGTTTTCATCCTCCCCAAGACTCCTGCATCACACTGTCAACAATTTTCACTGTCTTCAAAATATAACAACCTGAATCAACGTGTTTCCGCCACAATTGAATATCCTCCAGTGTAACATTATGGCACAGAGTCCACAAAAGTTTGAGTTTCGCACCCATTTGTGTCTGGTTCAACACCCTTGTTCACTTGATATTTTTAAGTAAGAAGTATTAATCACAATTGAAAGTTCTGTAGCTTGGAGGGCAGTTGTGAAATGATAAACAATTCCCTTCAAATTGTACACATTTAGATTATGGAAAATTTTTGCCCCTTTTCTTCATAAAATCTAGCAGCCAGTTTCATGACCTCCAGAATGTTTTTATAATGTCTTTCCACACACTTACTGGGCTGTGTAGATAAGTCTCGTCATAGGTAGGATCAGAGAGATTATGTTTGCTAGTACATACAAGTTATTTTTCCATTATTACCAGATAACTTTTCATTTCTGATTATATACGTTATGAAGTAAAACTTGGAACTCCACCTGATTCTCAATTTTTTTTAAACTTCAATCTGGTATCTTCTACTTTCTGGCATACTTTCTTTTCGATTCAGTCATACAGGATGTTTGTATTGAACCATGCACTTTCTGAGTTGTAGTAATCGATTGGAGGTTTCTCTTTCCCAATAATAATATTTATTATAGCCCACACTTTTGTTTTTACTTACAATCACAGATAAGATTTCCATCTGTAACTGTACACAACAAAGAGAAAACTCATCCCTTATTCTCATAGGCGTGTGTAGGACCTCAGTAGTGGTGGTGCCAAGAATGGCTTCCGGGGGGGGGGGCCTGGGGTCCTCACCCGGAAGATTTTTGAAAATTTATTGCTTAAAAACGTGTTTTAATGCTATCTGGAGGCCATAAAAAACATTTTGAAAAGCGAGGTTTTTTTAGGGTCTTCAAATAAATGTTTACTTTTTTAAGGGACTCAACTCTGCACTTACCGGACCGATCAAAAGTTAACAACACACACATGTTTAACAAAGTAGCTTTAGAAATATCAATTTAGACGAATTTTGTCTTTTAATGAATGATCCAGTTAGCCTATCTGGTTAATTTGTACAACAAAACGGAAACAACTTTGATTTTTAGAATATTTATTTATATCCAATGTACAATATTAGTGAAAAAAAACAGAATTAAAAAACTGATTAATTTGTACTGTAGACAAATAAAGCTGCAACAGGTTCAAGTTTAGTATTTAATAGTTAGTAGTGTCCAGAACAAAATATAAAAGTAAGGAAATATTTTACATTACAATACAGGATCATCGACGGTCGAATGCCACACTGTTTTTGAAGTTGTCAATTACATCACATGTTCTTGCGTTAGCAGCCAGTTCTTGTTCCACAAACGGAATCATCAAGTTTTCCAAACGATCTTGACACATCGTAGATCTGAGCTTGGATTTTATGATACTCAGCTTTGAGAAAGTTCTTTCACTTGTACAGCATCATGGAAAATTTATTAATAACAGCACTAAAGTTTTCAAAGGTTGAACTTCGCTGGAACTTCGATAACCAGTTAATCCAGTCCGGAACATTTTTAGGCAGAAAGTTTGAATCAGTTTCTCCGCGCTTCTTTGATTTCAACAGCTTAAATTCTGCCTCTAGTTCTACAGCATTGACATTGAATTGTTTACCGGGAATTACGAAGTCCTTATTTTCACACTTGTAACAATCATTAAGATTCAATCCCATCAGTTTCCCTGTGGCAGAGATAACGTTTTTTGTTTCTTGAGCAAATCGAGAATTTAGATTTTCCACAAGGCGGTTCAAAACAGGATTGTAAGTGAACAGTTTCAATTCCTCTTTTTTTGTGTCTGCGTAGAAAGCAGAAGAAGGGCAACTAGTATCTTCTAAGAGGACTGATACTTTCCTTTTCCGAACATTAGGGATTTGAACATCTAATGTACTACACATTTCCTTTGTTTTGATAAAAATATCCTCAAACTCTTCTTCACTATTTCTCATTTCTATCAAAGCAAGTGCTAGGCTTTCAACATCTTCAACTGCTTGGCAAAGGTCTATTTTAGGACTTTGCAGAGCTTTGCTCACTTTCACCACAAGCTGAAGTACGGGATGCATAATTTGCAAGACGCAATAAAATTAAAAGATTTTACTTGTAGCAAAATACCTTTACCTTGGGCCCGAACTTTTGAATCGGAAGTAGATTCCATACACTCTTCAATGGCTTTTACAATTTCGTTTAATTGAACATAAATAACAGACACTGCTTCTGAACGGCAGGCCCATCTAGTGTCTGAAAGGGATTTTAGAGTCTTTAGTTTCATTGTAGTTTGTTTGACAATATCTTCAAAGACTGCGTGCCTCTTTGGACTACCTTCAATTAAGTTAAAAACTAGCTGGACTATTCCAAAGAAGTCGAAAATAATTGGATTTTCCTTGACTTGTGCAGGCACTTACCAAGGCAAGGTTCAAACAATGTGCATAACAGTGCACGTACATTATGGATGGATTGAGTTCTTTACATCTGGCCTGTACTCCGGTAAATTCACCGGCCATTGCCGAAGCCCCGTCAAAACACACACAAACTACATCTCTCCACAGCACACTTACTTCAGACAGCACACAGTTTATTGCCTTAAATATGCTTTCCACATCAGTAGACTTCAATCGCTGTAAGGACACCAATCTCTCGACAGGATATGCATTTCCTTTCGGTATGTAGCTAAACGTGACTGCTAATTGCTCGTGATGGCTCACGTCAGATGTTTCATCGCCAATAACTGCAAAGGGCTGTCCCTTGATTTCATCACTTATAGTTTTCAGTATCACTGCTCTAAGTGACGATAAGATGTCATTTTGAATGAGGTTGCTAAGATAAGTACAGTTCTTAGGAGCATTTTTTAAGTAATTTTGAAAAAAAGGGTCATATTTTTGCAAGATAGCAACAATTTCCAGGAAAAGACCTTTCTCTGTACTATCCTCGGTCTCGTCATGTCCCCTAAGAGGTTTTCCACCTTTAGCCAACAAACGGACAATATCGAAAAGCCGCGACATGTACTCACGATTTTCTAGGCGTTTTTCTCCTTCTCTTTTAGTTCAGCTTCCTTAGCATCATCCAACATTACATCAACTGGTTTGCTAGTAACATAATTTTCCCAGCCAACCATACTCGATACATGGCATCTACTTTTTTCATGGGCTCTGAAGATTTCATTAGCTTTACGCCAAAAACTAAACCCTGTTGTTGTAAACGCATTTTCAACTAACCCAGGAAGTGAACTGTCATTTAAAGCAAAACGACAACAGGCAAAACAATAAGCAGCATCTTTTGCCATGCTGTACTCCAGCCATTTGTAATTTCGAACCATTTGGGTTTAAACGATCTTTTCCTAGAATTTTTCCCCTTACCAACTTCTTTTTAGGGTAGTTTGAAATTCGTGGTTGGTATGGTCCATGAGAAATCCTAGCTGAATTTTCTTGCCTGTTCTTTGGCAAGTCTTGACAAGGATCATCGAGCTCAGCTGCTCTCTTCACTGGCTCACCGACATCATTTTTTTTTCATCATCATCATTATAAATAATTTCTGAACTGGGACCAGCAACACCATCTGAAAAGGGAACATACACTTAGGCTTAGGCCTATTTTTATCGCTTTAAATTATACTATGCTGTATAATTTACTATAGCCTACAAATCTTTTCCCCTCTTGACGCTTCGTAATATGTGGATGGCCATTTATTGTAAATATAAACAAAATTGCATGTTAGGGGCATGTGAGTAATAGTGTACAATATATTGTACACTATTATTCACTCACATACAAAAAAGTTAGTAAATTTAATTTTAATTTTGGATTAATTTAGCAAAAACAAAATTAATAATCGAAATATTTAAGCAAGAAGAAAGTAACATTACAAGACAGACATGGCTGTAAGAAGTATATTACAAAATATAGTGAAAATAACTTACCGGTTTATGGTTGAGTGTCCAAATCCTTGGTGGGCTCGGGTTTTTTAATCAGCCATTTATACATTATAAAAATAAGCTTATTCAACAATTAAATAACATAATGAACAGTACTGTCTTGTGTCCAAACTGAACGCCACTGGCCAACTGAGTCTCTCGTCTCAGTCTGACTGGCACCAGCACCGTGATAGCTGGCGCCGCCACACTGGCGCTGAGTAAGGCCTAAAAACACGGCAACTACACTATTCATGCAGCCGCTTCCCGACACGACGCCCGACTATGTGACAAAAGCTATACAAAATAAAAGTTGATTAGATTCATATATTTTGTCACCGGACAAAAGGCTTGCCGCATGACAAATGGTGCCAATCGTACACTCTAGTGTTTTTGGTGGCACTAAAAAGGACCTGTGGCGAGAAGGCTGATGTTGTCGTGCCGCGCTGTGATGTTCGGCGGCTGCGCCCGCTGTTAATGGCGCACTGCAGTCATCCTCTTCTTTCGGCATCGGTTGTAGAGACGGCTGCCGGCCCAGCGTCGTCCATCGCTGGCGTGGAACGGGAGTGCGAAGACGCAAGAACGGCGGCGGTTCTATTCTTCGGCTGTTCCTTCTGGCTGACTCCGCCCCGATGTCGTCTGAGAGAGGAGAGGAGATGAAGAGTGCGCAAAATTTTCTGCCGGCCCGGGTTTTATTAACTACCCGGGATCGCTGATTGGCTCGCTCCGAATGCTGATGCCGGACTGGCTCGCTATCTCCACAGCTGGTACCGGAGAGCAGATGTTCGCATACCGCTGCCGTCACAACTCCACCGGGTCTTGAATGCTCTCCGGTAGCCAGCCTACTGCTCTTCTCCAGATGTTGTGGAGGTGTCTGTTGCGCGCCATGTTGATTGTTGTGCCGGCTGGTAGCTCGCTGGCGTGGCTGGATCTTGCATCCGCAAGATGATCGTCGCCCCACGTTGGGCGCCACTTGTCACCGGACAAAAGGCTTGCCGCATGACAAATGGCGCCAATCGTACACTCTAGTGTTTTTGGTGGCCCTAAAAAGGACCTGTGGCGAGAAGGCTGATGTTGTCATGCCGTGCTGAGATGTTCGGCGGCTGCGCCTGCTGTTCATGGCGCACTGCAGTCATCCTCTTCTTTCGGCATCGGTTGTAGAGATGGCTGCCGGCCCAGCGTCGTCCATCGCTGGCACGGAACAGGAGTGCGAAGACGCAAGAATGGCGGCGGTTCTATTCTTCGGCTGTTCCTTCTGGCTGACTCCGCCCCGATGTCGTCCGAGAGAGGAGAGGAGATGAAGTGCGTCTGATGGCGTGGCGATGAAGAGTGCGCAAAATTTTCTGCCGGCCCGGGTTTTATTAACTAACCGGGATCGCTGATTGGCTCGCTCCGAATGCTGATGCCGGATTGGCTCGCTGTGTCCACCGCTGGTACCGGAGAGCAGACGTTCGCATACCGCTGCCGTCAGAATTTATCGGTTTAATAGGAGTGCTGTCACGGAAATTATGCAGTTTCTACGTAAAAACATATTCTGCACATAAAAAAAAAATTCTCAATCTAGTGGTGGTGCCACGGCAGCGGTGGCACCTTCGTTGGACACGCATATGCTTATTCTTTCATAATCTTTCTTCTAGGAGTTTTTTTCAGTCTTAGATGGTTGAGCGGTAATGGGTACACGTTTTCAATTGAGGTCTACATTATATAAAAGGGGTGCCTGTATTTTCTTCCTTTAAAAACATTATCAAATTAACTCCGACCCCTGCTCTGCAGCAAACCAATGACCTGCTGCCTAGCCAAAATCATCATTACCACAAATGTGGCACCAGTGATTACCTACGCGATCCCAGTGTGGGGTTACTTCACACAAACCTGTAAGCGAAAGGTACAGTCTCTCCTGGGCTGAGATTTGTACTGGGCTAGCAAAGCTCATTACCTTACTTCAAACCTGAACACTCGAAATGCCGTAGGTGTCCTGAATGGCACTATATGGATATTTTCCTGAAAATTCTACTGCTGCCGTTCCCTTTTCCAGGCCAATTCCCTCATAAGAACCCATCTATATGAGGTGAATCTTGGAGCCAGCCTTGGCCAACACTGACCCTCAATTAGACTATGTTGAGACTTTGTTTTAATATGTTAGTAAACAAATCAATAACATACATCCAAAAATACAATTCACAGAAGGAAAAAAAAACAACAAAATCAACTATTTAGACATAACCATCACAAGAAACAATAACCATCTACAATATGCAGTATACAGAAAACCAACCTCCACTAACATCATTATCCCTAACCATTCTGACCACCCACCACAACACAAAATGGCAGCTTCCTATTCAAACAGAATGTATAAAATACCCCTAAACAAACAGGAAACAAACAAAGAAAGAAATATAATATTCCAAATTGGTTATGAAAATGGATACAATAAAAATACTATAAACAAAATAGAAAATAAAATCAAATACAAAATAAAAACAATTAACAATGTTTTCTGAACAATTAAGACATGATCAAAATGAACAACACATAGATAATAACAACAATAAAAAATGGGCCACATTAACATACATAAATAATAAGATGACAAAGCTAACGAAACCATTTAAAAACAAAGACATTAAAATAGCATACAAAACTAATAAAAATAATTTACAAAAACTAAATAACCTACACAACAAGATACCACAACAACTAATGATATATACAAAATTGAATGCCAAGATTGGAATGTTACACAGGACAAACAAAAAACAACTAAAAAAACATTATTTTGAACATCTAACACATACAAAAAAAAAAAAAACAGAAATATATAAATCTAATTTGGCCACATATACAATAAA
This sequence comes from Magicicada septendecula, assembly GCA_034769895.1. Taxonomy (NCBI): domain Eukaryota; kingdom Metazoa; phylum Arthropoda; class Insecta; order Hemiptera; family Cicadidae; genus Magicicada; species Magicicada septendecula. Next base: position 194,614,639 of record CM068368.1, on the reverse strand, counting down.
CACAGAACATGAATTCCCAGACATAACCGACATGACACTAATAAAACACAAACCACATAAAGGGACCATAATGAACATATGGGAAAATTTACAAATATACAAACACAAAACAAACTAATACCTGAACAAATGCAAATCAATATAAAACATGACATAATTTCACAGCACTCAACATCAAAAATACACAAAAAGCTAATATATACACCACAATCACACATAATAATACCAGTTTAAAATACCAAAAACCAACAGGAAACCATAACAACAACCAACCAAAACACAAGTACTCCATAAGATTCAAAATTAAGAAGGCTGAGGAATGGAACAATATGTTTCCCAAACATGTCCCAAATAAGGGAAAAACATCTTGAGGTAAAGTAATTATAAATTTTAAATATATATTGTGACGGCAGCAAAGCAAGCATCTGCTCTCCGGTACCAACCGAAACGTGACACCTGACGCAGCGAGCCAGGTCAGGGCATAAAAAGAGCGCACTCCATCGGATGCACTTCATCTCCTCTCCTCTATCAGACGACATCGACGTACCCTGGCTATATAGTCCATAAGTTTGGCACTGATCACCACCCACACCCTCTCCTAGAGGCTACACACACCAGAACAACACTAACATCCGCTGGCGTACGCAACCTACCCACACGGCTGAAGGGAGCTTCCTCCAGAACAGCCAAAGAGGACCAATCGGTCCTAAAAAAAAAAATGATGCGGAGTCAGCGGAAGGAACAGCCGAAGAGTTCTTCGCATTCTTCGCCCTGTAACGCACCAGTGATGGGTTTCGCTGGGCCAGCAGCGGACTCGACGCAACCAATGCCGATAGAAGAGGAGGACTGCAGTACACCACAAACAGCGGGCGCAGCCGCCGAACATCTCAGCATGGCTCTGGCGGAACAAATACCACAGCGTTTTCGCCAACAGCCTTTTTTAGGGTCACCAAAATAATGAAGAGTTGTACGATTGGCAGCATTTGTCATGTGACAAGCCTTTTGTCCGGTGACTATATATATATTGTAACATGACATAAGGTAGTGAAGATCCAATGATATTTAACTATAAAATAAAAGCTGAAGACAAGTATAAGAGCCAAAGACTTATAAATTCAAAGATCAATAACCCAATAGACAAATGACTGATAAACTGACAATGACCTGACACAATAGATCAGATAAATACCAAAAGGAACCACGGAACAATGAAGAAGAAGCTAAGAACTAAATGTAATCAAGACATTAAGAATGAATATTGTAAATCCCGAATAATGACCATTAACATGAATGTTAACAATGAACTAATGTAATTAGAGTGTAGATGAGATTTACCTAGGTTAATAATGTTAATGAAAGATAATAGTGTTATATATATTTTATTGATGAAGGAATGTGTTTATAAGTATAAGTTAGGGAATTAATATTACACACACACCCTAATAAATAGTGATGAATATAATCAGAATTAGTAAACATACCCTAAGGCAAATCAAGGCCACAGTCAATTACAAAAAGTGATCATTTGTGAAGGGAAATAAAATAAACAATTGTAGTCAGTAACCCCATAATAATACTAACATCAAAAGCAACCCAGTGAATAATTAAGTGAGTGAAAGAAGGAGTATATTTAAATTAAAGTGGTAACATGTAGTGAGAGCATGTTGCACATAGTGAGTGAAAGTGTAAAAGTCAAAAACCTTCTATGAAGGAAAAAGTGTAGTTGGTAAACTTCAAAAGGTATTCTAATTAATAAACTGTGTTAGAATAACAGGAAGACCATTGATAAACTTTGTATTAGTAAGTAAGAGGAACTTAGTATAATATAATTACAGTAAGCCATAGGTAATAAGGATTATAGGATAAGATAGTATTTAAGGCATGGGAATGAAGGACAAACAAGAACAATAGACACTTTTTCTAGTGAAGGAATGGAGGAATAGTATATATTGTGCAAAGTATAAATTAATGTTAGTATAATAAGGATGTTGTTACTGTTTTAAAAGAACCAACATAATGTAATGAATTGTTAATTGAACCAGATAGTAGAAGGAAGCAGGAAGGTAGTTTGAAGTTATTTCAGGCTTGAACCTGTAAAGAAAATGCTTATTACTATAATAAGAGGTGGAGTTAGGAACACCAATGTTTATTGCTTGTTTTGTTTAAAAAATTGTGTTAAAAATACCTAATGTAAAGGTAATAAGTTACTAAGAAACGTTAGATAGTAGTAGAGTAAAATCTAGGCTCTAGGCCTAACTGTTAAATAAGAATTTAGTAAATTTGAGAACAAATAATAGTCCAATATTGAAGCAGAGTATACCAAATGGTTAAACAAATTAAGTGAGTATTCCTAATACCAAAAGGTATGAATAACAGCCTATTTTGAATAAAATATATATAAAATACAAATATGAAAAATAATAAAAATGTAATTAGCTACTCAAAAGTGACCATGAGGGATATCAAAATGACCCTTATAAAAAATTATGAACAATGGTACTCATGTAATAAACCTAGCTATTAGTATAAGATAGAAATTTCATTTGAAGATATTTTGTGAAATTAAACTAAAATAAGATGTTAAAACATAACAATGACTTAAATTAATGACCAATGAGAAGTAGCATAATTTATTAGGTAACCATAGCAACCGGAAATTTATTGCCAAAAAACCGTTAGATTTTCGCTAGTCCATTAATGACCGACGCCGAGAGCGGATTGAGTAGCTCTCACCACAAAATTTAATTCTAAATGAGTGAATTTTAACTAAAATCAAACAAAAAGAAGAGTATGATAACAGCCCAGGGAATACTGGATAAGATATTGTTTATTAAATTTACCCACAAACCGTAATTATCCAAGGAAGCCAAGAAGACGCCGCGAAGAACAGATGACGACGAATCCCGAAGGAAGATCATAAGGACCTACATCAACTCAAGAAGACGGACGATCACAGAAGGAGTACGAGGCCGAAGTCTACGAGAAAAAACCGTCTGGACGAGATAAATGAAATTCTGAAGAATAGAAGAAGACGGCATCGCAGGATCTATCCGGAAGAAGAAGACGGCATCGCAGGATCTTCAGCGGAAAATTGATGAGTATAAACAATAATCCCATTAAACGAATTCCAAATTTTTTGATCAAAATAATAAATAACAATTTCACTTCACTGATCACTATTCTGATTTAGAACTGAATGCATTGGTAATATCACTATTTGAACTACAATCAGTCGATAATTATTAAAATCAAAATACAAAAAATCATTAACAAACATTTCTAATAGACAAATCCTAACCAAAATTGTTTACTAAATCTCATTGGTAATTACTTACTCAAATGTGTTAAGATATTAATTTTTTGTGTACCTAGGATTAAGGATTGTTATAAATTTGTGTGTTTTAGCCGTAGTCAAATATTTCTGTAGCCAAAAGGACTTATTAACACCCCTGAGTAAAACATTTTAATTGTAAACCTACGATAAACGCCAAGGCGGTGTATACAAAACATAGGAACTAAGCATGCCAACTGAACAAGTGTAATAGCTGGTGCTAAAAATAAAATTAATGTACTATTAAATAATTGAAACCTATCAAAGAGGTAATAAATATTTCTATTCTGCAACACTGTATGTTTGATTCAAGTCAATTAAGGTAATAAATAAAATTTATTGAAGTGAAAACATCAAAACAAGACGTCAGCCAAGTCGACACTGCAGAAAGGAGTGCGCCAATCAGGTGGCGAGGCGGCAACATTCAAATCAAACGGTGAGAGATACGGTTTACCCGTAAATGGTAAGAGAAGGTACAATTCGACTTGCTACACGCAGATAACAGTGACAGAATTCATTGAAATTATTAATAACTTTAATCTTACATACATACTAAACCACGAACCCAACGAGCGAGTCAACAAACGCTCGACACTCACACATATACTATACGAAGATACAACGACTTACAAAAAAACACTAAATTTTACAACCCACGTAAAGATTTTCGTTACAATATATATATATATATATATGTGTGTGTGTGTGTGTGTATCCCACACTTTATGTAGCACACAGGTATGATTACCATTTAACAGCAGCAAATCAGTACAATAATAAGAAAAACTACATATTATGTGCAGTATCATGTAACGTATTGTTACGACGGTCACACCGATCATCGTATAGGACAGTGGAAACAACTTACAGACACCAATTAAATCACTAATTACCAGATTTAATTATCACAATTAATAATTTGTAATCAACAAGTTATTCAACAAGATTAATCTCGTACAATAATTCAAGTTAAATTTGTACACACACGCAAATAATGTCAACTATTAGAATTCCGCACTAACCATAACCAATAACACTTCGCACAATATTTTGACAAAAGCTCAATCCGCACTAAGGAAATTGCTCACTGTCAACTGAACTACAAAGCCAGCCTCTGTCCCTTATATACATAGCACACGTGTTCTAGAAGCTTTCCATCCTTAACTGCAAGCCACTTAATGTGTAATTCAAGTGTTCTCCAGAGGACTCTAGAAACGTACTTAAGTGTGGCCTTGACTGAGGCTACACCTGTTTGACTTGTGAGGGGACGGGTGGAGAACGGGTGTTCGATAGGGTTCTTGTTACTGTATCAACAAATATTTCCAAAGTGATTTTAACAAATCCCAACAGACCAAATAGATACAAATAATACTAGCATTTCTCAGTAATTTGTCAACCACTAACTCTACTTTTCTGTTGCCAATACCAAACTCACCAAAAGAAACTGTATCACTAGACTATAAAAATTTGGTATACTTAAGAACAAAGAGTGGTACTGAATTATGGTTAAATTAAGTGTATAAATTTGTACATTTATTATATATAAACAGATGCATAAAAATACTTGTAAGAATAAGTTCCAACCATATCTTTAATTGTCATGTTAGTGACATCTTCATGTGGTTTCAACAACCAATGAGCAACCAACGGATCAAATCCACGCGTTTTGCAATGTATTTTGCAACAATGATACAGAATTTTCATTTGCTCTTTCCAGCTGTATGCAGCCAATGTAATTTCTTCATTCTGTAGGATTTTATGCACTATCTGTACTCCTTGATTACCTAAAAGAACACACTTTTTATGCAGATAATTAGAATAATAAGTTGTACGAAAATTAACTGAAAGTAACAGAAAATTAGTCTTCATAAAATGCATTTGTTACATGATTTTAACCAAAAGTTTGGTGTACAACTGAGCTTGTTTGCATAAGGGTAAACTTGCAATTCTTTGAATCACTTAAACAATTTCTAACAAAAAATGTATACAAACAAGATACTGAGCTAGTGGGTTTCAAAACAACAAGAATGTTATTGTAGATATAGACGTGTTGTTACATTATCAAAGAAATTAAAACCCAGCAGGTATTGTTATATTGTTTTTTGTTGATTAATTGAGATAGCACTTACCACTATGTCAGTTCTGTAACAACATTTACCCAATGAGGATAAATAAAGTTAAAAGATATGTATAATGACAAAAAAGGAAAATAATGAATATTGTGTATATTTATGATGGTTGTAATTTTACTTGCAATCTTCTGTAAATTTTATTTTAATATAATTACTAGTATTAATAAGACCAGGTGGGTGTGCATCTGACAGTGGGCACAGAGATTACTTGTCTTGTGTTGCCTTGCTTCAACTATTGGTGTTTAATATAAGTCTTGTTCAAGAAAGCTAACTTGAGTAATACAAGGCAATATCTGTATCTAAAATAGTCTTTCATGGTTGTATGGAGATGGTCACTTAAATTCAGTGGCGAAGCATCAATGAATGTGGGGGGGGGCACCGCTTCTCCTAATATATAAGAGTTTTGTAAAATGTTTCGAGGAACAAACCACCTTTATATCAAAAGTTATAATTTTCATACAAATAAATTAATTTAAATATTGATAACTAGCTTTGTTTGACAGACCGGGCGGTATAGTGGCACAAATCTGCAGCTTCCACATGGGTGAGAATGTGACGGACGTGGATGGTCTGAGCGCATTTGAAACTGTCAGGTCACTGACATCAGACATACCACCATTTTGTTTATGTATTATGAATAGGTGAAGGGGTAGTGTTGCAGTTTCAGCACATGGAGTTTCTGGCGGTACGTGTAGGACCAAGGCTCTAGGGTCCAGTGCATCTACTCCCGGTAGCGTATTGTGTGAAACCTTGCAAGCATATATGTTGTGTTGTTTCCTTATAATGGTGTGTCATGAAGTCTTTTACCTTTCCAAGAGAAACTTGATATTATTAAAGTTGGTAGGCCGTTAGGTAATCTACACATGTGTAGCTTTAATAAGTGGCTATAGTAAATCTTCCCATTTGTTTTGTTGGCAGTGTTTAGGCCTACTTTTTTCTAATGAGAACAGTAGGCCTATATGGTCGAAAACTAGTTTTAATGAATTATTTAATTTACAAAAAGCAGAAAAGATACATTCGTTTTCCCAGTGACACACAGGCCCAAGTTCAACTGAAGAAGTTTGGAAAACACGCATAGAATTTGGTTTAAATATTCAATTTCATCTGTCATTAGAAGCCCATAACGAACTTGTTCAAAAGAACAGAAATAATTTAACCCATTTAATAAAAGCTGCTTATTTTGGGGGAAGGGACAAGAACTCACTTTTTGTGGTCATAGTGAGTCTCAGAATTCTTTAAATAAGAGTATATCGAGTTGCTACACGAAATGAGAGATTTCTATAGGGACCTAAAACAATCACATAATTCTACTGTATTTTCAGGGTTATTAAAAACATTATCTCTTCCATTTCACAATAAATGATACTTGAAATAAAACACGAAATTAATGATTCTTCTTTTGCTGGAATTATTGTGGATGAAACTACAGATGTAGCTACAAAAGCACAGTTGTTTACAGCAATTCATTATATAAAAAAGGACAGAAATATTGAAGAAAGGTTTTGGAGATTTAACACTGTTAGTGATGATTGCAAAACTAATGCTTTATGTCAGCATGTTTTAATACATTAGAAGAATATGCCTGCGGGAAGAAATTAGTAGCACAGACATATTAACGGCAGAGGAATGCAGTAGTCATCAATCTATGGTACGCGAACATATGTACGCCCACAAGTGATTTTTATTAATTGCTAAATTTGGACCTCTTAGAGTTGGTTAGTTGTATCAAAGAGTGTAAATTTTTTTTTTTAATTACTTCAGCAGGTTTTGGAACTTGTTTTCAAAACAGGCCAAGAAACTGAAGCACTGGATACAGATGTCAAAAAGCAGTTTTCCAGATTGGCTCCTACTACATGGATCTACAACAGCAGGATTTTAGAAACAGTGTAGAACATAAACTAAACTGAACATTAATAAATTACATTATTAACTTAATGATGTCCATAATAGAAAACGCTGATGTCATGTGTAGTGAAACTATAATTACTGCTTCCGGATTGATTTCTTAAGTGACAGGATTTCGATTTCAACATTCTTCTTATTATATTTTCTTCAATTTTCCCTTGCACTGATGTTTATTTCAAATTTTTTAAAAAAAGGTGTTTGATATCGGTTTGTATATTGTTACGACAGTCTCACTTATTGCCGTATGGTACAGACTCCAATGAAATCACTAATTACCAGCTTTAATTAATCAAAAATAACAATTTGTAATCACTAGTAGTCTCGTACAATAATTCAAGTTAAATTTGTCCACAAGCATAATAATATCAACTGTTAAGAGTTACACACTAAGTATAACACAATAATCACTTTTCACATTACTTCAACAACCACTCTATCCAAACTAAAGACATCGCTCATTGTAACTGTTTGACAAAGCCAGACAGTGTTGCTTATATAGGTAGTGCAGATGTTCCAGAATAACTTTCCATCCATACTGCGACGTGCCAGCATAATGTGTATTTCAAGTGCTCTCCCGAACAGTCTCGAAGGTACTTGAGTGCAGCCTCGACTGAGGCACTACACCTGCTCGGCTAGTGGAGAAATGGGTGGAAGGATGCTCTCAACTCTTCGAGAGGGTTCCATCGTTACAATATAAATAAAATTAAAAGTATTATCAGCTCATATTAAAAATCTTAAGGAAAATTTTGATTGGTTTTTGAATAAAACTGAAGAAACTATGTGTCATTTTGAAGTTGAGTTTCCGGCGCCTAGAAAAAGAATGCAAGTAGGTATCTTTTCTGGTGAAGCTATGAAATCTTCGTACAGAAGATTGTTTTATTAAATTATTGATGTTATTTAAACAAACTTAACCCATAGCTCCAGCAGGTTACTAAATAAAAAATTTCAAGTCTTTTAGAACCAAGGCGATTACAAGATTTTAAAAATAAACTACCAGAAGAAGCATTTATAAATCTGAAAGAGAATTATGGCAATTTTTTGATATTCCTAAATCGAGAAGTGAGCTGAAATTGCTACCGATTTAATGATGAAAGAGTAGCTATTAGCTGTTTAGTTATTATAAATATAAGTGATGAAACATTACATAAAGAACCGATCGTTGACCTTCACAGACATCTAATAGAATTCAATTTTATCGAAGTTCTTCCAAAAGTGTGTAGTGTAACCCAACTGATAATGACCATCCTTGTGTCCAGTGTGCCAGCTGAGAGATCATTCTCCGCTTTGAAGCGTTTAAAAACATACCTCCCAAACACTTACAGTCAGGAAAATGTCTACACTTGCTCTAATGAACACAGAAAAGGCTCTACTCACAAAATTGTGATGGAATCTGTCTTTTTACGAAGATGTGATTGACATCGTCTCAAGTAAAAGTAAAAGATTCATCTAAACTACAAATAGGAAAGTCTTCATGTACTATTAGTATCTATTTAAGTTTAAATGTATAATGAATAAACTTTGTAACAGTACATTTTGTTGTGATTGTCATGTGTTGTAAACAGTTTTGGATTGCATATGTGACCTTGGCTTGGACAAGAGTTGTGCGTTTTTATGTGTAAGTGTTAGAGCATCAGTTTCACAAGATCAAGTGTTTCGTCAGACGAAACAAAGCGACGCTTGGCTATGACTAGATAAAACTGGTTTTTCTGTCCAGTAGTGGCTGAAGTTTGTGTAAGGTAAAACGAGTGAGTCAGTCCCCTTGTATCTTTGGAATGAAACACATGTTAAGGAGTATACTATTTCAGTGCATACGGGCGACTACAAATGTAATAAAGAAAACAAGTGCGGGGTTTGGGCCATGTGATGTGAACATAGGAACAAGGGAGCCTCGTGGAACGCGCGATTTGGATAAGTAATACAGTGAGAATAGCTTTGGCCGCTAATAAGGGAAATACAAAAGACGACAATGGAAAATGATAAAATAAAAACTATAACTGTTTCAAAGAGTGTGTGAGGGAGGAGAGAGAGAGAGAGAGAGAGAGAGAGAGAGAGAGAGAGAGAGAGAGAGAGAGAGAGAGAGAACGTAAAAGTGCTGATTTTCAAAGATGAGTTTATTAATAAATATACGAACAAATAGGCTATAACTTAATTAAATTATGAATTTAAGAACGTTTAAGTAAATACGTGTTATTAATTATTGATTAAGTAAAAAGTATTAATCATTGTTTTCATTACCTCACATAGGATACTGTGGGGTTTGGGAGTGGTGACTCTGTTCCTTAACAACTTACTTCTTTCCATAATTAAATATTGTTTGGTAAAAAATTGTGTAAAATGTATATAACATATGACAAAGTAGGTCAAGTAGAGCTTCCCTTAGTTTTAGACCCACGCCTCGCCACTGCCTAAACTGGTATAACAGTCCTACTTCTACTTCAGGGTAGTGCTGAGGTGTGAAATATACGATGAGATACAGACTTAATGCTTACTAAAAGTTTTAAATTTTAATATAAAATGAGCGAAATGTTTTACACTTACATTGCACTAAACTACCAGGGACTGTACAGTAAAAAAGGGTTAGATCTATTGGGCTATAACAATGTTTGATAACTAATACTAAGGACTTTGATAAATCTATAATCAGTAGCAACCTTCTTTAATTTGTTTTATCAAGTTTTATAATTATAAAAGTATTAATTATAAACTAAATTATAATAGTTATTGTCCTTATTGTGTTTTTTATTACATTGCTGTTTCCTATGTTTGTTCATTACTGCATTCATAATTTCTTGAAAATGTTATATACTCTAACATATAACATAAAAATATAAACATTTTATATTCAATATTTATTAATGTATTATACAATATTAATAGTTTACTCATCTAAGTCATTCATATATTGTTCATAAAGAATGTGAATAAAACTTACCAGTTTTTGTTAGATCCATTACAAATACATCTTTGTGTCCCCAATAAAAAACAATTCCAGTAAGGGCAGTATCTTTATGGTGATATTCTAATTTAGGTTTTTCTCTTTTGTTTTTAATAATATGAGAGCCAATACTTGGACTATTAACACCATCTCCCTTATACAGTTCTATAATTAATGTTACTGAAATCATGTTATTTTTGGCAACAAGTTTCTCAAAGTCTTCTACTGCAATATCATTGTCTTGCCCAATATATAAAACTTTTATGTCACTTCCAGGACCATGATGAGATTTGTTTGGAGAGTTTGTATTAAATATTTTTTGGGGAGACTCTGTGCTATCTTTCCTAAAAACAAGATACATATTTATAATAAACAAATGAAATTTACAACACCCCAAGTTAACCATACAGCCATGAAATTCTGGATAAAAGTTATATTTATTCTGGATAAATTCTTAAGTTTATGTTATGTCATCTCTAAAAGATGTTACAGATACAATTCATTTATTCAAATATCACAAATTTGATAAAAATGCTCAAAGTCTTTATCAACCTTTCTATTGATCATTTTTAAAATACACCACCATTTTAAGATTCCTGCTGATCACATATATGAGATTAAGTGAGAAATTTTGATACTGATTACAGAGTATCATAATTGGTTATTTGCCAGGAAAACATGGGATTGTAATATTTTATACACAGTAGATAAATTTATTAAAGAATACAAATAATGTTATGCTTCTTATTAAAATTTCGTGGTGAAAGTAGTCATATGATGTAATTCAGACAATTTTAACAAGTGTACAAACTATACAATTTTGGGACGTCTGCTATTAAGTATATCAAAATTTAACATTTGTGAACTACTCTGATAAGTAGTCTCTTTGTGAGTGCACATGTTCCTAAATTTGGGCTTTTTTTACTTCAGAATTGCTGGAATGACTGACATTAATGGACAAAGAGTCTGCATTAAATTTTTCTCCATCCCAACAAAACTGTGGCAGATATGGGCAAGGAACAATTTCTAAGTATTTTAAGCATTTAAAGAGGGCTGGGCTGTCATCATTCATAACACCTGAAATGACAGCTATTTCTGAAATGGTAGCAGAACTGTGTGCTTTTTACCCTTGAAGGTAGAAGGCAGACTACTATTTGTTTGTACAGATAATGTACATACAGGCCTATCATACCATGAATGAACTGAATTTAGAGAAACTGCATCTCATTTTCCCTAATTAACACAATACTGTGTGTATTTCTCTTGTTCAATATGTGTTCTCATTTTACTTGAAGCATGAATTAAAGACACTTAACGCTCATGGTACTACAAAGATCAAAGGCATATCTCATTTTAAAAGTCAAAAGCCTTTTTTAGTTCTCACCCCAACTCAAAACACACTACAAACGTTTCCTGACCTTTTACTACAAATGTGTCTTGACTGTTCATTGCATGATCATTCCTTGGTCATGAAATCCGAATGTCCCCTGCTGGAATTCATTTTCAGTTTCTCTAAATAGGAGAATATATTTATTATAAGGATGTGAAGAAAACTACATTTTTCACAGATCTGTTTTAGGATATATGACATAAAGGAGGAAAATTTATACCCTTTTTCTCCTCAAATTTACATTTTGGCTTTTAAATGTTACTTCTTTAAAACACACACACACACACGCGTGCGCACGCACGCACACTTTTATGCATTCACTAAAACTTGTAGACTTGCCATCAAGTCTCACACAAGTAAATCTAATAATATAGATCTTTAATTGAAAAATATTCTTTTATTTAATTCTAAAGCATTTAAATGCTGATATTTTCCACACATTTGTTTTATTTGAGAAAAAAAAGATCAACAATTTCTGAGTATAAAATTTATACTTAACAGTTAACATAGTGAAAGTTGGCAACTTACCAAATTCACTTTTTTTTAATAAATGTACACAGAAAAAAATGACACTGGTTTGAAATATTTTGTTTACAAACAGCTTCAGCAGTCACTGAGAAATATATATAACACATCTCCTTCTTCTAGATTTTCCTGTTCGTATCTTATGGCACTGGGCACTCCACCCATCTTTTGTATAAGTTTTCTTCTCTTACCATTTGTCTTAATTCCATAATGTTTTTCCTTTGCTATCTGCCAGATTTGTGATATCATTTTCCCACTGCATTCTGGGTCAACGTCTTGGTCTAATTCCATATACTTTCAATCCAAATATTTTTTTGGTATACATCCCTGGTTCCATTTGCACCAGGTGATCATACCACTATAGCTATTTCTTTTCTATTTCATAAACAGTTGGTGTCACTTCCAGTTCTTCTCTTCAATTTGGATTTGGAAGTAACTTTTTTTTTTTAATTGCTCTTCCTAGTATAACAACATGGTATGGGCTTTGATGCCTCAGATGGCCCTTTTATATGAGCAGCATCAGCTGCATAGTCCCTACCATAATTCTGACTTTCTCTGTGAAGATACAATGGATATCACAACTATTAATTTTCTCTCAGTTTCTAGTGAACATTGCCTCACACTCACAGCTCACGCTGGACTTTAGCCTACATTCTTCTGTACTTGAGATGAAAATACTAGTCACTAAGTGATGAAGGGGAGGTGCGCTTAAATATTACACCTTATCAAAATTTTAAGTTACATTTTCTTAAGTAAAATTCACATCTTTTATTTTCTGGTAATAAATTACTGAAAAAAAAGTCCAATGATGAAAGGATTATTTGCAAAAACACAGGTTTTCACAGCTCTACTTAATTTACTACAACAATCAAGATATCACCTTTTTGGATTTTCATAATTGACAAGCTGTCACTAATTTTAAAACATGAAAGTGACTCTAATTTATCCATTAGTCTATTATGTGAGGCATAACAAACGCCCTATCTGCCGATTTTGAGTTAGTATCCATGTAATTTTTTGATTCCTTTTTCTATTGCTTTCTAAAAGATTCTAGAACAAAGTTAAGGAAAAATTTTGGCCCGCTCTCACCCCTAAAGGGCTGACAATATGAAACGACGCGGATGCATTTTGAAGCCCTGAAATTAGGTACTTATAGGTTTTTGGAGGTGCTGATTACCATTCTGACGTCCAAAATTATATTCGATGCAAAGTGTAGTTTTTAAAGGGTTGAAGCAGACTATAATTGGGGGTGTAAGTATTAAACTCAGCGAGAATGCCAGTCAAAGCCTCGAAAGTGAGTAGCTATAGGTTTTTGGGGGCGCTGATTACGATTTTGACGTCAAGAAATATATCCGATGCAAGGGTTCTACTTGAAAGGGTTGACAACCACCTCTAAAGGGTGAAAACTGTAATGGGTCTACATTTACATAAATATTATTTTCAAATTTTATGAATTCTATGAAATGTGCTGATGAGGCCCCTTAAGGTGAGACGATTGCCAGTAAATGTTTTCACGACCATATATGGTTATGCAGCAAATCTCGAGTTTACTTGCAGTCAGTGACTAATAACGAAGGAATGTTGTTGATGAAAAACAGTTCGTGGCCAGTTAAAAAGGTGATACTAAGTTCAGTGAAACTTTTCAATACTGAGGACGAGACGTATGGTGGGGAGGGGAGTGAACCAGTTTAGAGACGACACAAATGGAAATTTTTAACACTAAAAGTCAGTCGGCAAACAACATCTAAATATAGCGGACATGGGCAGTTCGTTCACCGCCGGCTGAGTACCGTTTTCGCCCGCATAAACAGCATAAAACACAAATCAAAAAAATGTGACATTTTAACTAGTATTGGCGTTTAAAAAATATAAATAATGTATTAATCAGTGATCAATAAAACTAAATTGACAGTTCGGCCGTCAGATATAAAAGTGAAAACAACAAAAAGTGCACGCAACAGGAGACGTCTCATAGGATGAAACCATACGCACCATTAAAGGGAAGTAGACATTTCAACAATAATTAAATACAGGCCTTTCACTAAATTTTAAAGTTGAGCTCAACAAAATCTAAAAGTATGTAAATGTGTATGATTGTGTGAGTGAAGAATATGAATATAGGCCAAATAAGAAGTGCTGAGTTTGCGTAAATTTTAATATACGTAATCTATGTTGAGGTAATAGTTATTGTTGATCAGTTTTACGCCTTAAGGCGAAATAAATGTTTTCATGATCTGTTTCATGTTATCAAAAGAAAATAAATAATGTTATAATTTTCTTGATATACGCATTTTGTTATTTGTATTTGTCCACTGTTCTCTGCCAAAGTACACTAAACGAATTCCTGGATTAAACCTTACAGATAAAATCAATATTCATTTAATAATTAATTATTGAATAATACTTCAAAACCTGAAACAACGCGAGGATGTACTTTGAAATTGGGTACATTCAAAAGTTCAAAATTCAGTCGAAAAAAATATATATTTTATCCATACTTATAAAATTTAATCACAGAAAAGTTAAACCATAAACATTATATTATTTTATTAAATTAAATATTCGATTGATATAACGAACCAGCAGAACAGACAGTGACAAATTGCAACAGATATTTTGTTTACAATAGACGTTAAAAAAATAAAAATAATACTTAATTCTATTGTCAATTTGAAAAAAGTTTAGTTTAGTATAAATGAACTATTGGCTCTCAGGACCACACCCGAACATATAACGTACAATAACAAAATCTAACTATTGGAGCGCGTTTTCATTTTTGGTCATAACACGGTCAATATTAAAGAAAAACATTTCAATCAAAATGCATTTTGTAGGACATTTAAAAGAGCTGCAACTATTATCCTATGCACTGTAGTAAAAAAGCTACTGTACACTAGATATTTCGCCTAGAAGTCAAAAATGTTTTACACAATGTTGGAAAAATACATCTTTAAACTTCTTTGACTCGTCAAGTTTTAGTCATAAAGGAATGAAACAAAATTTAAAAGTTTTTGTTTATAAGATTTATTTTTGATTCATAACAATTTTTTGATAAAACGCATCATTACTGATATATTTAATAAAAAAGCCGAATTTTGGCGAAAATCCAAAAACTTGAATTTTCTTAAAACGTTACGTGTTACTGTACAGCAATACATATAGGGTTCAAAAAAAAAATTGAGGACATTGCTAATATATTAGACAACCGAACACTACAGTATCTCGGCTTAATATGCATATTTGACAAAATGGCGGACGCCCCTTTTTAAATTTCCTGACAAAATTTGCAGAAATGATGACATTTTCCTATATAACTTCGAAATGTTTTAAACTACACAAGTAATTAACCCAGAGTTTTTAGGAAATTAACAGAGCTTTCATTTAATACTAATTTGGTTACTATCAAACAATTTTTCACCGAGATATATCAGTTTTAAGCACGTAATCAGTTGATCAAAAACCAGTGAATCGCCATCTTGTTTTGGCTGTGTCTTGAGAACGATTTAACATAAGGAAACAAAACAATGTGAGAAATGTTCGTCTGGTAATAAGCTTTAAGTCTGAGTTATACAAATGATTCGCAAAATGGCGTAATTTTTTAGTTATTTGCAGATTAATTTAAAAAAACTCGTTTTTTTGCAAAACTTTGAACCCTTGTAACTCGCAAACAGCACATTTTTTCGAAAAAGTGTATACCACCTTTTTGCTTAGAAATTAATTCTCTATTGGGTCCCGGGGTTAATTAAATTTTGTTTTTATCACCCCCAAAAGAGGTGAAAACAACCCCTAAATTTAAGAGTGGGCCAAAAATTTCCTTAACTTCATTTTATAACCCTTTATGAAGATCTTGCAAAAAAATCAGAAGAATCCATGGACACTAACTCAAAATCGGCAGAAAATTTCTCACATAATAGACTACATGCAAAAAAAATATTTCCCCTGGAATAACAATCCAAGAAACATAATTTAGCCCCTGGTGAAGCTCACAACAAGCGAGAGCTGGATCAAGCAAAAAGGTAAAATTTTTAGAAAATCTTTATCTAAAATATTTGTGTTTTGTGTTGGAATAGTGGACACAAATAATAATTAGTGATTCCCAGTAACCTCATGGACAAATCCATAGAATATATAGTTGTATATAATAATGTGTGCATGACAAATGTGCCTAAAGTACTATACCTTTAATTATTTTATATTATTCTGTAAGATGGAGGGACTGTATGTAAACAGAAAGTATGCAATAATCTATACATAGTACAGTTACTAAAGGAAAAAAATTCAAATTAAGTGGCTTCTACGAGATTTTTGCATAAGGCTAGATAAAAGAGTGAGAAACAATTTAAAAAAAAATGTTTACAAAAATTCAGTTGCGGGTTTCCGAAAAAAGGGAGGGGGAAGGTACAAAAAATTCATTTTTCGTGATTATCTTAAAAAAATAACAAATTTACAAAAAAAACAGACAAATTACAAAAATTAAAGAGCGTTAAATTCTCTACAAAAAGCTACTTATCATGTTTTTTGTCAGGCCAATACTTTGTGAGAAAAATGGAATTGAAATATTAGAAAAAAATAGATTGTCAGAGTCCGCCCCGATAAGCAGGAAGGCTAATTTTTTCTGACATTGCAACATACAAATTTTAATAAAATCCGTTATAATAGTCGTAGAGACAAAAATTGAAAAGCATTTTAAAACTAAATGTTTGTACTTTTACATAAAAAGAAAAGAAAATAATTAAAGTATTAATAAATACTTAAAATAAAGTAATAACTTTTTTGTTTTTTAGTTTTTCAACTAATGCATAAACATAATATTAACAATTTATTACAAATGTATTTACATTAAAAAAAAAACTTCACAATATGAACTTTACATATTTAGGTCTTTGAAAAAATAATAAAAATTAGTATTGATTTATTGGCATAAAATAAGCGAGTTTTAAAATTTATAATTTTTTTGAGTTCGCAAGTATACATAATTTTCTTAACTTAAAATATCTACAGAAATTTTCAAAATAAATATTTTTTTACAAAATTATGAACACGTATTGGTCACAGTGTCTTCTATAAGACTGCGGTGTAAAGAATTGTTAAAATTTAGTTCAATTTAAATAAATATAACTTTTATTAATAAATGTAAAAATATGTCCATTGCACGTATTAATATTAATAGTTAAAACCTAAAAAAAAAAAATATTAAAATGTAACTATTGTACGTAAAACTACAATATTTGAGGTTTCTCTTCTACATAGTGAGAATTTATATCCATGCATGGGCATAAAAAGAACAGACCCTGAAAGTTGAAGAATTTTAGGGAGAGCGAGGACAGCTGGTACATGCGTCATACAGATTTTGAATTAACGCAGTTTGATACTGAATGTTCCGTGAGTTCGATACTATTTTTTATATTGTATTTTGCTGGAAGTTCAATTTTATGTTTTAAGATTTGTGTTAGTAATTTTGATATTTTATAATTTGGTGCGGTTCTAGTGCAAATGAACTTCTGTAATTGCAAAAAAGATTGTGGAAAATTATGCAGTTGCAGAAAAAGTGGATTGTACTGTTCATTGGCTTGAGGAAACTGTGAATTTAATTTGTGCACAAATTTTTCAAATATTGTGTATGATGAGGGAGAAATAGAATTAGAAGACTTGACTTCTGAATCTTTTCAAGAAATTGGAGAAGAAATCGATTTTTAAATATATTTATCATTATAAAAATAATTGTTATAATTAAATTTTATAAATAAATAATAAATGTACTAAAAAGTTATTTTCCACCTTGATAATTGTGAAAAATTACCAAAAATTGAAGAAAAAAACGACATTTTAATAATTTTGTAAATCATAATAAGTTATAAGTAAATAATTAATAATTTGTATAAATAAGAAATGTGTTTTAAAAGTTATTTTTTGTCAAAATCTTCAATGATTGGAAGAAAAACTATTTTCGGATATATTCATAAAGTGCATTTTTTAATAACATTTTTATTATAATGCGTAATAAATAAGTAAAAAATTATACATAATAATATATACATAAATGAATAATAATGAGTTTTTAAACTTAACTTATATTCTTGAAAAAATTGCATGTCTATTAAATAAACATGTATTTTATGTGAAAATCCACCTTGTGAAAAATTTGGCCAACTTTGAATTAATTTTTCTACTAAAATTATCGCCCTGACAAAAAAAATGTTAATAACCTATTTTTATGCAGACTTTTATGCTCTTTCTTTTTGGTATTTTGTATTTTTCTCATAAATTTAATATTTTTTAAGATAATCACAAAAAATGAATTTGTTGTACCTCCCCCACCCTTTTTTCGAAAACCCGCGACTGAATTTTTGTAAACTTTTTTAAAAATTCTTTCTTACCTTTTTATCTAGCCCTATGCAAAAAATCTCGTAGAAGCCACTTAATTTGCAATTTCTATTTTTTTTTCGGCTTCAGTGACTGTACTAACATCTAACCTTATTAATAATATGTAGAAAAGTTCTGTGGAGTACCACAGAAAAAATTAAAATATTTGGCAAATTTTACTATAAAGATTTTAATAATAGTCTACAGACTTTCTAAATATTCAAGTAACTACAGTTACATCACAGAAACATACAGAGCCACACAAAATACAAAATAAAATTACCTGACGCTAATCCAATCAGATTTAATGACAGAATCTGTACTTTCTTGAGAACTTGGAATTAAATTATCATCCTCTTCTGTATGTTGAATTTCTTTATCAACATTAAATGAAGCTGCAAATGCTGCTTCAAGGTAAGAATTAGTTACTTGAGTAGGAAGAATTTTTGTATTTGCTGCAGGAATCTCACAGCTGACAGTAGTTGTTCCACATTTTATAGTAAAATTTCTATCATCACTTTTGTGCAGTTTACTTTTGCCTGTTGTATTCATTGCTTTTTCTTCTACAACAGAAATTTTATTAACAAAATTTTCTTTTTTAGAGTCTGGTTTTGTTTCCTGCATAATCCTTATAGCAGTTGATTTTAAATGTCTGTTAACTGGAGTTGCAAAAACTGTGTCTTCATCAGACAAAATGTCATTTTCATTTGCTTTATGCTCATTTAATTTAAATTTATTGTCATTAACACCATCAATAATTCTATAAAGTTGTGTGTTTACATCCAATATTGATTCAAACATGTCTGTATTCTCCTTAGTGAATTTACTATGATTGGCATCTAATAGTTTTTTACAAATAGGTGTGCTTGTTTGTAATGCTTCAGACATCTTGTTTCTTATATCCCAAGCTGTTCCTAAAAATTCACAGTTACTACTCACTGCAGATTTTGTACTGCTATCTGAATCTTTACCTACAGCAGAATGTGTACTGTTATGAACAAATTCTATATTTCTGACTTTTGATTTCAATGTGCAATCATTATAATCCACCACACGTTCATCACATTTTGTTCTTACACTACTTCCCAGAGACATACTGGTTTTCTCACATGTCCTCATTTGTTCATTGCTTGTAATAGTACTGTTATCCAATGAAATTTTATTTACATAATTAAGTTTTGTTTCTTCATTTACATCTTTATTAATTATATTATTTACTTCTGATAGCCTCAACTTTTTTCTGGCAATTAAAGGTTCAACACATTTGCGTTTCCTTTCGTTTATGTCATTTTCAGCCTTACTAAATGATATTTCTAACAAGCAATCACCACCAAAATTTACATCATCTAAATCTGAATCATCGATAGGTGCTGAATGTACATATTTTTCATGCTTTTTATTAACACTGTTAATTTCTGTTAGATTTACATTTTCCAATAATGTATTTCCTGAATTTAATAAACAAAAAATTGTGTTATTAGATTCTGAATAATTTAATTTGTTTATTTTTTTTGAACTTTCTTCCTGACTATGGCTTACATTTTCAACACAAAAAACATCTGAATTGACATCATTTTTTAGACTAGTAGTAGGAGAGTCAAACATATCGAGACTGTCTCTCTTCTTAGAACACTCTGATGCGTTAATATTTTGTGAAACAGAATCAATTTCAATCAAACCTTTTTTATCTACACTACGTTCTGTTACACAATTCTCATTACCAAAATTAAGATTTTTTGTTTTATTTACATAATTAGATACAGGAGGTGTTAGCTCCTTTCTGTGAATTATATCTGCACTTTTATCTTGAGATGTGTAATCATTGTTTATATTTTTCAGGCTGGTGACTGGAGAATCAAACATATCAAAACTGTTTCTTGATTTTGTGTTGGTTTCCAAACACCAACCAAGGACAGTGCTGTTGTAACTTCCTTCAGTCCCATTTGAATTTTCTTTGTCTTCTGAAAAACTCTTCAATACTATTGTGTCATTATTTCTGATGTCTTTAGGTGTATCAGAATGTTTTAAATTATTATCCACCTTTCCTAAATGTTGACTTGACTCTAATGACTGGCTTTGTGTACAGTCTATACTGTTTCTATAATTGTTGGTGGATGCAATTATTTCACTGCCTGCAACCATCTCATTTTTTTCTGAAATACTGTTTTGATGTACGTGGCTTTTCTGTGAACTACATACATGTAACTCTATCTCTGCATCAGACTGAAGTATCTGAGATTCTAATGCGTTTTTGTCATTTGAAACATTGGTTTTTAATACCGCGTTTTTCCCTGGCATTATATTATACTCACTGCTATTGTGTGTATCTTTGTTTTCTATATAAATCTTATTTGATTCCTCTAAAACAGCATTTTCTATTGGATGCAGAGAAGAGCCAATGTTAGATAGTTTTAATGGTGGAGAAGCTGAAACTGACTGATCAGAAATTATAGTGTCAGACTGTTCTTTTTCACTATCCATCCACTTAACTTCTTTCAAACCAAGCTCTCGCTGAAACATACACAAAAATTTCAAACTCTCTGAAATTTCTAAACAACTTATACTTGCTCGTGTCATTATTATATGTCTAAATACATTAAAGAAAATGACATTGAATTTAAATTTAAATCAAGTGAATAATGACATGAACTTGATAGTAAATAACATTTTCTGAATACAGCACTATATACTTTTAGAGCAACTAAATTACAATCATTCATAGAATTACTGTTCTGAAAGTAAAAAAACCTTAAGTATAATTAAACAAATTTTAATTTAAAAACGTCAAGTATAATTATAAAACTTAAGTATAAATTACAGTGATTTTATGTATATGCTCAACATCATGTATGGCAGGTAGTTTTATTTTTTATATAATGAACACATCACATTCAATTTCAATACTCAAGAGTCTCAGATGTTTCAAACATGTTTATTATTTTTTGTTGGTGAGGTGGCTGGAATGTTTGTAAGCTACAATTTAAAATGTAGGCTGGAAATTTTAAGATACAATATAGATAGCTATAGTTATGGCTTGGGAAAGTGCAGATGGACCAAAAAAAAAACATGCAGCTAAAAGTATTAAAAATTAGTGTTTTATGTTTTAAAAGAAATTCATTATGGAGCACCTGGAGGTCATCTGAGTGTCTAATATAACTGACAAAATTCACAGAATATGCTTCTATTGGCTTCGTATACCCCTCAAATGGTGGACTTATGTCAAAACTGTAAAATATGTACTATAAGTAGGGTCTACAAACTAGCAGGGTACAAACAAACAATATAATGCTGCAATTCACTTTGAGTGAATTGCTGTATACATTTAAGGCACTTACTTCACCCTGGAAGCTTAATATTAAAATATTAAACATTCCTTGGATTTATTCTGTACTTGTACACAGGAGATATTCCGAAACGTGATGGGGTGACAACAGCTACATTTACTGACAACACTGAATTAGGCCTATTAGCCACTGGTAACAATGTAGAAACAGCACCACACAGTCTACAGTTAGCAGTAAATAATGTCATCAATTGAGAAAAAGATTGTGCATTAAACTGAATGAGAAAAAAACCTACTCATGCCAACTTCACCAACATGGAAATATAGCACTTACTTATTGTAATCAAACTTGGAATAAAATTCAAGAAAATGTGGTAGTTACTTGGAAGGCACTCTGGACACTCACTGAATAATAAACTATTATTATATAAACAAGTTTTGAAACTGATGTGGGTTTACTGTGTGCAACTTTGAGGTTGCACAAAGAAATCCCACATTTAAATAATTTGAACTTTTCAAAATAAAGTGCTTCACAGTATTGTCGCACTGTGGTAAGGAATGATGACATCCATGAGACCTGAAAATACGTATGGTTATTGATGAAATTACACTGTTTGCGGCAAAATATTGTTACGAGAAGCCTACCGAACCACCCAGAACATTCTTCATTCCCCCCATCCAGTGTGGCAGCTGTGCGTCATTCAACTACATGATTCTAGTGAGTTCCAAGAACACTTGAGATAAGCATTAAGCGGCCGCGTGCAGTTAAGGAGGGAAAGCTGTACTCGGCCTCAGCATGCCGTATATAAAGCCATAGCTGCCAGGTTGTCAGTCAGTAACGTGAGCGATTTTTGCTAGTGCGGATTGAGTGTGTCGAAGTGAAGTATTATTGTGTTAATAATTGTGTGAAACTCTATTAATAGACATGGTTATTGCGTGTGGACAAATGTAACGGACAATTGTACGAGTTAATTACAAAGTGTAATTGTGAAAATTAAATCTGGTGATTAGTAACGTAATTGGTGTCTTGTATTTTGTTTCCACTGTACCTACGACGATCAAGTAGACTGTCGTAACAGTGGTGTCAGAAGTGGGATAGAACGGTTAACAGTGGAAACAGTGGACACTTTATATAAGACGAGTGTAATTCGTAATTAATCGGAAAACAATGGATGCCAGTCAGATGATGGAAAATTTACAGGCGCTGCTGTTACAGATGGAGAAACGACAGGATAAGAAACGCAGGCAGGAGGCGGAAGAAGCAGAAAGACGACAAAAAGAAGAACGAAGACAAGAAAGAGGAGAAGCAGAAAAACATAAGAAAGAAGCAGATAAAACGGAAGCTCTCTTTGAAGCTATCCAGAAACAGTTGCAAGAACACAGTACCGCAGAATTGGGTATCCTACGAGGTGAGCTTAATAAACAAATTACTAAAATATCGGAGGTACAAGAATCAATGACATTAAAAATAGCTGAAGTAGAAAAATCTGTCTCGATTGTTGAAGAATCGATGTCTACAAAAATATCTGTCATAGAAGAATCTGTGTCAAATAAAATATCTGCAGTAGAAAACTCAATGGCAAATATAAGGGAACAAATTAAAAGTGAAGTTGAGCAGTTCATCAAAATACAACCAAAACACATTTCTGAACAGACTGTGCCAATGATAAAGACAGAAAAAGACACAGAAAATAAGTCAATAGAGAAAGTAACTTTGCCTGCTGTATGGACAGTTCATGTCAAAGCTCCAACCTTTGATGGAAGCAGTCACTGGGCAATGTACCTCCGCCAATTTGAAGCTGCTGCTTGCTTAAATAAATGGACGGAAGAAGAGAAAGGACTTTCACTAATTGTTGCTTTAAAAGGGCCTGCCGCAGAATTAATACAGAAAGTGCCACCTGAAAATCAGAACATCTATGCCGAATTAACAAAAGCTCTGGAATGGTGACAAGCATTTGTACAAAGTGTACCGTGAACAACTTAAAGCGAGACGACAGCGTTCCGGGGAAACCCTAAAAGAGTTTGAAGCAAGTATCGACAGACTAATTAGACTGGCCTATCCTGAAGTGCCAGAAGATTTTTTAATAAGGTTTGCAGTGTGTAACGGTACAGAATTAAGGGGTTTATTTTATTAGTTCATCAATGGTAACAACGGGGAATCGCCCACAAAGAGTTTCAATTTTAAAGCAGTGTGTGACTTTCGAAACACCCAGTTGCACGTTTGTTCTGTCAGCTAGGTCACATACGACAAATCCAGGTGCGTAGGAATGTGTCAGAGCGCGCGTATGCCTGTTCGCACAGAGTGAATGTCACGTATATTTTCGCGGTTCGGCTAGCACGAATCTACATAAAAATTTTGACCAATGAGGAAGCAACTTGACGAGCAGGGAGTACGTTTTGGCCATCTTGAAAACATTGAATTCGGAGTCAGTCGGCATCCAAACTCAAGACCGCGCAGTTGCGTGTGCGCGTGGTCCGCCTAAAATACATTAAAATGTAAACCGACCGACAATAAAAGCATCTTCAATCGACCGGAACTACTTAGCGTCAGTCAGCTAAACCGGCCGGTTTACCGTAACAGGCTCTCGAGCCGAAAAATCCATTAAAGTGGTAATAATGTGAGTAAACTACAAAGAAAAAATGATAAAGTAACTTAAAACTTGTGAAGTATCAAACAAAGTTCAGTGAACGAAATTCAAACCGTGCAAACATCTTTCGGCAGATAATTTGATTACAAAACAAAATTCGGGAGTGTGGCCACCACGAATCGAACACAGCAACAGGGAAGTAACTACTTTAAAATCATTTAAATAACTATGAAAAAATTATGAAAGTTTTATAAAAAAAGCGCTAAATCTAAATTACAGGGGAAAAAAAGGTGTGAAAGTGTAAATGAGCAAATGCTGGGTGCTGCCTTATACAGTACAGTATATTTATGCTGCTACAGTATATTTCTTATTTATGCTGGAGTAAATGTGCCTTATACAGTACATATAATCTAATTATAATAAGTAGATATAATTTCTTCACATCTAAGGTGTTTTTAATGTATCCGATTTAAGTTTAATAATGTCCGATAACGGACCGTAACAGAGTTGAAAGTAAGAATACAAAATATGTAGAGAAAAGGGGATGAATTTTTTTATGTGAATGGGGGCGTAACAAGAATGTCAGAGTAAAATGTAATAAAGTAATGTTTTATATGAACTTATAAATATGTACTTGTTTATTTGCATTGGCCTATTATTCTCTGCCGAGTATACTAGACGATAACTTGGTTAACTTCCACACGAATGTCAAGATTTAAACCTGCACTAACGCTTCAATTGAAGTCCGAATAATGGTAAGGTAATGTACGATTTAAATATTTAATTACCCATAACGTTTCAGTCAACGCCCGAACAGGGACGATTTTAAATATTTAATTACCCATAACGTTTCAGGCGCAGGCATCGGAGATTGTGAACTTCAGCAAGTGTTACGAATGGCAATACACCGAAATAGCTCAGAAGGTCTTGTTCACGGCCTTGTTTGAAGCTGCCAAGTCAGCGTCATGCTACATTAATGTGTTTGTGCCATCACATTGCAGTCAGAAGATCCCTGTATCACATTGCCGTTACGATGGGTCCAGAAAAACAATGTTGTTGGACAAACAATTCAGAAATTTAAGAGAGTCGCAACGATTTGAACGATGGGATAAAGACAGAAGACCGAAATGTTACTACTGTGGAAAACGTGGTTATCTACAGGTAGACTGTTGGGAGAAGAAGATACCGAGAGAAGAGAGTGATAGCACCAATTGGAGAAGTAAAGCCCCAGGACAGCACACAGTTTCCACGCTACATAAGACCAGTGGAAACTTGATTGTTAATGGATTTGCGGAAGGTAAACCAACATCATTTACAGCTGACACGGGGGCAACAGTGTCCATTGTGTGCCATGACTTAGTCAGCAACCGCCAGCCTCTAATTAGCTCTTGTACAATAGACTGTGACTGGAAGCCCCGTCAAGGTGCTAGGAAAGGTAGACGTACGTGTACGTCTGGATCTTCTCGAGTTTAACCACCAAATGCTCGTTGCAGACATTGTCGATGAAGTGATTCTTGGCACGGACATTATGAATGGCAATGGATTCATTGTGGACTTAAGAGAGAAGGTCCTGAGGGTCGGCCAAGAGAAGATAAATCTTTGCATGGCTAAAATGACAAGGTCTACCAACCATTCGATTAAGCAAGTGGCATTGGCTGAAGAAGAAGTCAACAAGTCTGGTCAAGGAGAACCTTTCCTATTCCAGGCGGAAGAAGTACAAATACGTGAAACGGCAAAAGGATTGAATGGAAAACCAACTATGGGTGTCAAGGAAAACCCCTTGTTTGTTTGTGAAGCACCCGGGGGAAAAGTTGCTGAAGATGAAGTTACACAAGAGGTTGTTGACGAGAACCAAACAGACTTGGATCAGCCAGTGGTGTTACATGTTACAATACATGATACAACGGGAGTGATTCCAGCAAAACTAGCGGTTGCGCGGAAGACTCGAATTCCTGGGAACTTGATGTTCAGATCACACGAGACTGAATTCAAAAAACTGAAGAACAAGCAAGGACGTCTACCTAGATCGCTTGGTCAAGTATTACTGTAGAGACAGTTTGCCAGTTCTGGACGAACAGGCTTAAGGAGGGGGCAGTGTTATGAGAAGCCTACCGAACCACTCAGAATATTCTTCACTCCCCCCGTCCAGTGTGGCAACTGTGCGTCATTTAACTACATGATTCTAGTGAGTTCCAAGAACACTTGATATAAGCATTAAGCAGCCACGTGGAGTTAAGGAGGGAAAGCTGTACTGATTTTATGGTGTTGGGATCTTGAATAGAGAAGTCCAGTGATCTCGTTCAGATGCGGCCATAGTCACCGAGCCAGGGGGATCGTTTACCCATGATGTATAAGAGCTAAAGGGGGGTTTGTTGGCACCATATCCTCACCGGTCCTCTTAGGGGTTTTAGCAATGAGATTTCTTCTGTATCGACAGAAGACCTCTCATTGGGGGGGGGGGGGTATTGTAATGGGGCAAATTAAAAGGGTTTTTTATTTTATTAATTTTGGTTTTCATTTTATAAAATATTTTAAATTCATTTCATATATGTGGCGAGTCCCCGGCTGAATCTAAATCGCAGTTCAAACAAAGCAAAGGTACGCTGTAACTGTGGTGAAACAATTGAAAAGGAATGTGCTGTCAACAATTCCTAGAACTGTGCGACTGTGTGACATCCACTCACAAATGCGCAAGCACCAACATCTGCGGAGCGCCTAACCCACGCTAAACGAAAGGCGCAAAACATGGCTTGGTGCGAATTTTGTCTAACACATGCTCCCAACATGCCGGAAACATAACTGTAAGTCACACCCATTTATGTGACGAGAGTAAAGGCAGTGAAATATCGTCGACGGCCAACACTCAAAAATCCTGTGTGCCATGTGTACTGACACTAAAACTTGGATGACGAAGGCTGTGTGCGGCGACGAAATTTGTTCGCCGCCAAGGCAGCAAGGTCCGGCAGCATGTAAGGCAGTCGGAAAGTAACATCTTAACCTGCCAGACGCGAACCGTAGTGCGTCCGCCGACTGGACACAAATTTTCATCTAAATTATATAGCAAAATGTGAATCAGAAGTGGTGTTGTGGTGAGGCGGCGGCGGCCGTTTGAACATAACGGGCTGGCGGGCCGAAAAAATTGATTAACCGTGTAAATATAGTCTAACATGTGCATAGTGCGACGTAGCCGGGGAGACGCCGTGAGTAAATAGACCATCAGACAAAAGTGGTAACCAAGATTAACCAATGATGTAACATTTCAAAACAGAATCACGGAAGTGAACGGGCTAAACTTTCGGACATTTAAAGAACACCAGCCACGTGGCCGCGAACGGAGTGACGCCGTCGGGTAACCCACAACCGTAATTTCAACATTTTTTTTATAAAGTTTTTTTTTTTAAACATGTAAATTAAATAAAAGGAGTTTGGTTTTGTAATAGTGTGAATGTGTGTATGTTAGCAGATTGGGCTGTCAAATTAAGGTAAGGTGTTTAGTGTAATTCTGTAATTGTAAGTGTAATCCAATCATGTAACTAACAGTAAAAGATTTATGCATTTTCTATGATTTTGGATCATTTGAGCTAAGAGGCCAAATAAATAACAATTTGAAATTTAAAGAAAATTTTGAAGTACAAAAAATAAAATTTAATTAATTTCTCTTCATAAAAAGCGAGTTGCGTAAGTTATTACAATAACCTATAATCATACTTGCATCTTAATGTTCGTGTGACGGATTCTGGCAGAAGACAAAACAAGGTAGGTGGAAGATAAAATAATTTTATGTATTTGTATTTGTAATAAATCAGATAATTACACACTATAAGAAGGTGGGCAAGTTCCTTTAGGATAACAGTATCTCTTAAAACTGAAAACCAAGAGGACAGTCATTTACAGAAATGACTGAAAATGTTCATACTACAGTTTTACACAGCAAAAATATCTGTACAACAACACTATCCAGCTTTGAAAATTTCTAATTATTAATTCAGTGAAATATTGCATCAGGATCTCCATTTTCACCCTTATAAACTTCAAACTGTGTAAGAAATTTAGCCTGAACATTTGATTGTATACAAGTAGTTTTGCAAAAACTATATGATCTCGCTCGAAAAAATGGACATATTACAGATATTCAGATGAAGTTTGTGGTTATGTGTGAATAAACACAAATTTGCATTATTGGAGTGATGTAAACCTGCATTAACTACATATCAAACCCTAGCACAGTGCCAGTGACACTATGTGGTGTGTAGGTGCTTCCTGTAAATTACCAGGCCATATTTTTTGAGGATGATGATAATGGTGTGGCTGTAACCGTTACCACTAGTATCCCTAGCGATATGTTACAAGGAGTAGGACTAACAGACAGCTTTCAATGCCACTTAGAAGATTGTGTGGTGCAGTGGGGCTGTGACAGGTGTCATATTCAAACACTGACTGTTAAACGGCATTCTTAAAACTGCTATTTGACACAGAGACTAATACATACACAGCATTTTTCTTTTATGGTATGATTTTATTGTTATGGCATCAATGCTTCTGCAACTGTATATCATTAGTATACATGTTAATACAGAGTACATGTAAACTTTAATTTCTTTTAAGAAAAATGTCCTTTAGAAATATAGATACATACAGCTAACATATGTCAAACCAGAAGCAAACCTGCAACAAAGAACGGGCTTCTTGTATCAACAGCACTGCAGCCTCTCTTCCAGTTGCAGCATGACGTCCAGGCAACCACACAGTACGGCCTTTTCTTTCACACTCCTCAAGTTCCATTAAATTCAGGTTTTCACTAAAACATAAATTCTAAAATTATAATCATAACATTTTAAATATATTTCTGGCAATTTCATTTTATTTAATAAACAAGTTACAGAAAACATACAGCTTCACCCATATTTCAAGTACAGTTTTTACTATACATTCGAATTATTATACTTTCTAACCAGGTAACTAAGAGACATTACTTCTGTTATAGTACGCACACTCCATCCAATAAATAAATGCATTCACTGTGGATGTAGCCTTTCTTGTTGTAAGGTTTAGTATTATGCTGGCCCCACACTGGAGCGACATTTTGTTTCACGACAGAACTGTTCCAATGCTTTGTGTTGCAAAGCGTCATTTCGGTGGAGAGAAGATTGTCTTATGACAAAACAATTTCTCATCCGCTGTTTTTGACTTGTGAAAGTGTGTAGTTCATGGGTTCGTGACAAGCACTCAACTAGAAGGTATGGATTAGATTAAGTGTAATATTAACTCCCCGCCTTGTATGGTCAGAATCCAGTGCATGCACAGTTCAAAACATCGCAAGCTGTTTTGTTGTGAGATATAACTTGGAGGAGCTTCGTATTTGGTCGCAAGGGGTCTCATGATGCCTCTAGACAATGGCGCAGCTAGTGTGTGGTGCTTTACAGATCCCGATGGCAACAGAGTCATCTACGCCAAAATGGTTCAGTCACAAAACAAAATGTTGCTTCAGTGTGCGGCTGGCCTTAACGCACATGTGATAAAAAGTACACACACTTTAGCCAAACAGGGACTGTGAAATCATGGCACTTGAATATGATTCCAATGAATAATTACAAAGTTCTTCTACAGAGTGATTCAAAATTGCATGGCAATCTCTCGGGACCTGATTATATAGCTAAAAATAAGGAAACAAGTTCATATAAACATAGGTCCAAAAATGGTTCATTAGCAAGTTACAGCTTGCAAAGCGGTTCGCCCTGATTTCTGTTCCCACAGTAAAATGACAGCATACTAAAATTCTTGAGGTATAAAGCGAAGGGCAAATTTGGTGTGGTTTCTTATGGTTTTTGATCAGAAAATTTGAATAAAAGAGGCACCAGAGCTCTATCTCAATTAGTTTATAGGAAAAACTGTGCAAAACACAAAACACTGAAGTCAAAAAACACTTTTTTAGACTTGGGATAAAATAACTTTGTTAATTTGCCAATAAACAAAAACATATTTCTAACTTTGTAGAGAACAAACAGAACAAAGGTTTTTGTAAACATTTCACAACAAATGTAATTGTAAACAAATTTAAAAACTTATATTATTGAATTTTTCCTTCAAATGATTAAATATCAAAACTGTTAAATTGATAAACGTGTAACGGGGCAAATTTGAGGGATTTTTTATTTGATTAAAAATGGGGTTTTATTTTATTAAAGTATTGTAAATTCATTTCCATCTGTGTGGTCCATCTCACGGCAATATAAGGCGTAGTTCGAACAAAGAAACGGTACGCTGTAGCTGGGTGGTGAAACAATTGTAAAGGAATGTCGTGCTGTTGATGATTCTTGGAACTTTGCGGCTGTGTGACATCTACGCCCAAACGCAATAACCTCGGCGGCGCGCATACCCACGCTAGCCAAAGGCGCAAGATGGCTTAGAGATGAATTTTGTTCGTACACGTGGACCAAGGTGACGGAAACAAAGTTTAAGTCCAACCCACATTTGTGACGTCGACCAGTAAACGCTAAATTTCGTCGACGTACAACACACGTAAATCCTGTGTGTCATGGGTACAGCCACTAAAACTTTGACAACTAAGGCTGCGAACGACGAAGAAATTTGTTCGCAGGCATGGCAGTAATGTCCGCCCGCATGTAGAACTCAGTCGAGATACCGTCGCGGCCTTGGCCGGACGCTCGCTTCGACTCAGAGGTCCCAAGTAATTTATATAAAAATGTAAAAAGTAATAAACCGGTAACAACAAGTAAACGTGTATCAGAATGGAGTTAGTGCAGTGAAGTGAAGCAAATGAAAGCGTAAAACCAAAACTTTTGGACAAACATTCAGTGTTGCACAACGATGGATAAGTAAACAAACAATCTTAACATTTTATAATCTCATGAAATAATAATAAAGAGCTCGAAATAAATGGGGTTTTAAAGAATGAATGCGAGAGTGTAGCAAACTGGGTTAGCCTTAACGTTGTGAAAACTAAATATTAAAATAGATATAAGATATGAAATAAATGTTTTGTGTTATTCCTATTTACAAAAGACAGTCAGATTTGAGTTAAAGATGGATAGTAGCTGAATTATGGAGTAAGAATTTTATTCAGACGAATAACTAATAATAGAGAAATTAAAAGGTCTTGTTTTATACAAATATGTGTTAGTGTAGTTATTACGCCATAACCATTTCCTAGTTTTCTGTGCTGACAGCTCGTCTAACGTAATCGGGGGTTTTCTGAAATTTTATTACAGTCAGATAGCGGGATTTTTATTAAGGGCAAGAGTGTGTAAAGTTTACATGTATATCTAAAAACATGTTGGCGACCTGGGCAGTTTCAAAAGGTAAGTTTTACGGGGACCATGACGGTAAGTGAAATTCTGGCAGCGGTGAGTATTTTATGATGAGTGTAGTATTATTAATTAAAAGGGTAAAAGGCGAGTACCTTTACAGCGACGACCCTGCCAGGATGTTCGTATATAAAAATTATAGGAACTAGACCTGTTTCAAAGCACAGAAAATAGGAATTGGTAACGGCGTATGTATGTAAGATTTATCGTATATAATTACGTATCTGTGAATAGGTTATGTTTGGGTCCTTATGGTTTACAGTTGTGTTAGGTGTTTTGGTTTTATAATAATAGTAGTTATATAAAGGGTATATTATAAATAATTTTGTTTAAACATAGCCGAGGCATGTGAAAATAAAGTAAGTGGATCAGGGGAGTTATGGAATAATACGGAATTCATGCACGAGTTTGAAAGGGTTTTGAAAGGAATGACTGAGGATGATTGGAGTAAATTTAATAATGAACTAAGCATATGAAAGAACAAAAAACGGGATTACACGCTTTTTTGAACGAAAATAGTGATAATACTAGTAAACAAATTAACGAGGTAAGGGAAGGGGTAGCTTTAGATAAGAAAATATTGAATAATGATAATTATGAGATTAAAATGGGGGTAAATGGTAAAGAGACAGACCAATTAAGCGAAAAAGACAATCAAGTAACAGAGAATGAGGTAAGTAAAAATAGTGTAAATGGAAATAACAAAATAACAGACGAAAATGGTGTTAATGCATATGAGAGTGTAGGGGTGACAGAAAACGGCAATTATGGTGGTAAGTTATATGCCGATGAGAATATAAATAACGAAGAAATAGGAGACAAGGTAAGTGGGAGTAATACAAGTAATTACAATGATGAAATAATGTTAAATAATAATAATGATATAGTTGAGAATAAAGTATTGGATAGTGATGAGATAGAGATAGTGAGTGAGAGTGACAGAGTAATAGGAGTAGTAATTAGCGTTGATGAAATTGAGAGAGAGTGTGATGAAAGGTTAGGGTGGCAAAGGGCAAATTTTCCCCGTGATGTAAGTGGAGTAAGGACTCCGCTAGTAGTGATTTTTGAGGACAGAGTTTCCTCCTGTATTTGTATTGAAGACAAGGTGTCTTCAGATGGTCCCTGTATTTTTTGTGATTTAACTGGTAAAGCCAGTAGAGGTAATAAATATTTAATGGTGCCCTTTGCATGGAGTGAGAGCGAAAAGGTGATATGGTGTTTTGATGAGAGAAGGAGAGAGATAGATTTTTGAAATAAATAGAGGTTATGAAAGGTTAGTGCAGAGGTTAGATATTGAGAGAGATGAATATTTGCATAAAACTGTTATAAATGATAAAATAACTGACTTGATGTTGAGTAAAAATACTTACGGAGACTGGACAAAAATAAATAATAGTGACAGGTTTGATGACATAATAAAAGGGAAGATGAATGATATAGAGGTAATGGTTTATTATAATAACAATAATAAATTGGATGTAAATAAAAATGATTTATGCTATAAATATGTTAGGTATATACACGATGATGGAGGTTGAATTAAGAAATCGGGGTATGAACATTTTAAGTATTGTAATATATGGTAAAGACCTGGCTGATTTTGTAAATGAAGTGTGATAAAACTGAATAATTAATGATGAAGAATTGTAAATAATTGATTGTGTGTATTGTAAAATGTTATGTAAACCATGTGTGTAGGTAGTAGAAATTGTTGTGATGATAATAATAATATTTTTGCAATATAAATAAATAACAAAAATAATTTTGAAGAAGATAACAAATGAATTGTAATTATTGTAATTGGTGAAAGTAATTAAAATGTTGTGTTTTCAATAATTAATTTAATTAAAATAATTTGAGATGTTTAAATATTTTGATTGATTTAAATGTTGTATAATTGAATTTTTCCAATAAGTTTAAATTATTTTATGAGATGTGAATTTGATAGTAATAAATAGATAAATGTTAAATTGTTTGGTATGAAATAACACTGTTGGTAAATGTTTCAGAGGTTACGTGGAGGTATTGGTGTGTGTGGTGTGTATATTTTGTGTTTATGTCAGTAGGTGAATAATGTACTGTAAGTATAAAATTTATAATACCAATTAGATAGAGTAAAATGTTTACAGGTGTGAAAAGATTTTGATTCAATAATGAAAATAATTTGAGATAATAGTACTAAACAGAAACTACAATGAAAAAATAATAATAACTGAAAGGTGATGTAAAATGAATGTTAATAATAAATTTGAAATTTTGAGGAATCTAATTCCAGACAGGGATAAATAATGAAGTGATGATATATAAAAGAGTTAATGAAAAATTTCAAGTAATAATGTTTATATGATTCTATACAAATTATTTAAAAGAGAATTGTTTGTTTAATGTATGCTAACGATCAAGGTAAATGTCTAGTTGTTTATTATGTTATGTAATGTATTATACAAGATGTGTGGGTAATTTTGGGGGGTAGAGTGGTGTTTATAGAAGTGATATAATAATGGAATGTAGGGACTGCTATTGTAGAAAGATTTAGTTTAGTTATTAGTGTGCTATCGCTGTGGTGGCATGTGCCACAGTAGATAGCGGAAAGTGTTGGGGGTAACAGAGAGTGTTACCTCCATCGGAGGCCAACATGGCGTAAAATGCACGGCTCACCCTTTTATACAACTTTATATTGTATATTGATAGATTTTTTTGTGCCGTGCAGTTAAATGATGATGATAACATGCCTGAAAGTAGAGTTGATTTCCCCGACTTTTCGGGCGATTACTGCCTTACCAGCACTAATCGTGGTTTTGGCTAGCGGTCAGCTATGGCCATAAATTAAGACCCTTGACCATAGCTGGCTTGAAATTGGTTTATATTAGAAATTGATGGGGGTGAAACTAGGGGAAATCCCGGAAACTATGGAACAGTGGCTGCCACTCTGTTCGAGGAGGAACAGCAAGGCCAGGTGGTAGACCCGCATTAAGGGTGTGTGATTATGTAACAAAAGGTATGTTGATGTCTAAATCTTTCAAATGTAACGCGGAAGCAAGGACACGGAGATGTAAAATTCCTCCAACTATGCCGTCCTTGTGGAAGCACATGGGCGCCACAGTCCAACAGAAAAAAAACAATAGTGTGTGTGGTTGGGAGGTTGCTCAGAGGAGCAATGAATTAAAATTTTGTAACCCAAAGATGATAACTCGATCTTGCATTAATTAAATAATTGTATTATGCTTTGATAAATAGGTGTTCGTATGTTTATTATACTGTGTTTATTCTGTCTCATAAATGTATTATTTTATTGTGTTAGAGATAGGGATTGATGAAATATGAATTTATATAATGTTGAAATGTGGTTATAACAAAGTAAATACCTAGACCGACCGGCAGGTGGTTTACCTAATTGCACCAGAGTCAGAAAAGGGGGAAACAATGAAGCGATGTAGATGTATACTAACTATGTGCAGTATGTTAGAAACAAGGGTTGTCAAAATATGTATTTCACAAAATTGTAGAATGCATTTGTAGTGAGGTCAGTCATCTTGCTAAGGGAATCAGCTGATCCGCTGTAGAATGTCACTTATAAATTGTTTGCTAATATCCAAGGTAACTGATGTTTGAATACAATGATTTTAAGGTGTTAAAAGTTTTTAATGTAAATGATGAAAATAATTTAATATAGTTAAGAATTTTAAATGATTGGTAAAAGGTGGTTTTTGGGTGATTAATATTTTGTTGGGACAAGTAGATCAGTCCAAGTTGAGTTTAAAGGGGTACTAGAGATGAATAAATATTGTTGTGAATTAATGTAATGTAGAATTTGAGATATGATAGTGACACAGGAGATATGGGGTAAATATGCAGAGTATTGGTTGATATATTGATGTAATAAGTAAGTGGATATATTATGTGGTAGTTGAAGTGATGTAATGAGAATGGTAATTAGTTGATGGGAGTTTTGTAAGAGGGGGTGGTGTAGGAGTCCGCAACAAAAGGGTTGGGACGGGAGGGGACCGTTTAGCGCCAGAAAGGGTTGCCTTAGGTAGAATCCAGGGACCAAATAAGGGAATGAGTTTTTGGGAGGGAACACACATCCTGAGTACAATGGGTTGGAGAGTATTTTTTTATATAAGGGTAGAATGATGCGAATTGAGTTGAGTAGTAAGCAGGGTTTAGAAATGTTTGATAGATGTTTTTGATAGAGATGGGTGTCATGTTAATTAAAGCTGTTAGCAATGTTAGAGTCAAAGGAAAGATTATAAATGTATACTTGCCAAGTGGTAAATCACGTTGTTATGAATAATTAAATCACCCAAACTAATGGAGATTGAGAATATTAAAGAAAGAGAGTCATAGTAAAAATATAAAATTTTAATGGAAATAAGTGACAAACTTTAATGGAATTTGAGAATAAAGCAAAGGTGTAAAATGTGTAATTTTGAATAATTTAAATGTCAATTTTATTGTTAATCGTAATAATACTATGGTAATTTTAAATGTCTTATTTTATTATGTTTTATTATGTTTGAAGGTAAAAATGTTAAAGATGATTAATGTATTTTATGATGTATCCTAT
This sequence comes from Magicicada septendecula, assembly GCA_034769895.1. Taxonomy (NCBI): domain Eukaryota; kingdom Metazoa; phylum Arthropoda; class Insecta; order Hemiptera; family Cicadidae; genus Magicicada; species Magicicada septendecula. The sequence goes on along the minus strand of CM068368.1, from coordinate 194,578,295 downwards.
GTATAACCTGTGTAGTAGGTCAAGGTTGTGGACTTGACCCAGTTTGATCAGCTGATGGGTGATGTTGTAAACTAAACCAGTTTTGGCAATGAAGTAATGCAAGTTTTGTTGTTTAATGGATTTAAAGAATTTTAAATTTTTTCGAAATAAATAAAGAATAATATTTTGACAAATTTGAATTTTTTTTTTGGAAAAAAAAATAAATAAACAAAAATAAATTTTGATTTTTTGTGCCTGCCATCTAATTGATGTTTTGAATTTTGATTATGTTATTGTTTAGGTGTATTACTAGTGTTTTGTATTGAATTATATTGTTTAGTATGTATGTATAATCACATGTTAGGATAAATGAATTCATGTTTTAAGTGGATGTTTAACTTGTTTGTTTTTCTGAGTATTAATAGTAGTGAAGAAAATTGATAAATGTAGATAAAAAAGGTTTTGGTTTTGATGAAAATAATAATAATAATATAACAACCTGATTTTGAACTTAAAAGAATAGTGAATCTAAAGATAAATATTTTGTGACTTTTAAATGATGAGTTTGTTTCTAAGATATAAGAGTGTGTACAAGCCCAGTAACTGCTAAAGGCAGCCCAGTGTGCACGGAAAGGGGGAACATATCGGTTGAGGATCTGGCATGGTATAAGACCAGGGTTTCGGATTTTGGGGTGGCATGTTAAACGGTTAGGTGCGCTGTGGTGCGTGTCTGTTCGATTTTATGGTGTTGGGATCTCGTATTGAGAAGTCCAGTAATCTCGTTCAGATGCGGCCATAGTCGCCGAGCCAGGGGGTTGTTTACCCATGATGTATAAGAACAAATGGGGGTTGTTGGCACCAGTTCCTCTCCGGTCCTCTTAGGGATTTAGCAATGAGATTTCTTCTGTTTCGACAGAAGACCTCTCATTGGGGGGGGGGGGGGGGTATTGTAACGGGGCAAATTAGAGGGATTTTTTATTTTATTAAAAATGGGGTTTTATTTTATTAAAGTATTGTAAATTCATTTCCATCTGTGTGGTCCATCTCACGGCAATATAAGGCGTAGTTCGAACGAAGAAACGGTACGCTGTAGCTGGGTGGTGAAACAATTGTAAAGGAATGTCATGCTGTTGATGATTCTTGGAACTTTGCGGCTGTGTGACATCTACGCCCAAACGCAATAACCTCGGCGGCGCGCATACCCACGCTAGCCAAAGGCGCAAGATGGCTTAGAGATGAATTTTGTTCGTACACGTGGACCAAGGTGACGGAAACAAAGTTTAAGTCCAACCCACATTTGTGACGTCGACCAGTAAACGCTAAATTTCGTCGACGTACACACACGTAAATCCTGTGTGTCATGGGTACAGCCACTAAAACTTTGACAACTAAGGCTGCGAACGACGAAGAAATTTGTTGCAGGCATGGCAGTAAAGTCCGCCCGCATCTAGAACTCAGTCGAGATACCGTCGCGGCCTTGGCCGGACGCTCGCTTCGACTCAGAGGTCCCAAGTAATTTATATAAAAATGTAAAAAGTAATAAACCGGTAACAACAAGTAAACGTGTATCAGAATGGAGTTAGTGCAGTGAAGTGAAGCAAATGAAAGCGTAAAACCAAAACTTTTGGACAAACATTCAGTGTTGCACAACGATGGATAAGTAAACAAACAATCTTAACATTTTATAATCTCATGAAATAATAATAAAGAGCTCGAAATAAATGGGGTTTTAAAGAATGAATGCGAGAGTGTAGCAAACTGGGTTAGCCTTAACGTTGTGAAAACTAAATATTAAAATAGATATAAGATATGAAATAAATGTTTTGTGTTATTCCTATTTACAAAAGACAGTCAGATTTGAGTTAAAGATGGATAGTAGCTGAATTATGGAGTAAGAATTTTATTCAGACGAATAACTAATAATAGAGAAATTAAAAGGTCTTGTTTTATACAAATATGTGTTAGTGTAGTTATTACGCCATAACCATTTCCTAGTTTTCTGTGCTGACAGCTCGTCTAACGTAATCGGGGATTTTCTGAAATTTTATTACAGTCAGATAGCGGGATTTTTATTAAGGGCAAGAGTGTGTAAAGTTTACATGTATATCTAAAAACATGTTGGCGACCTGGGCAGTTTCAAAAGGTAAGTTTTACGGGGACCATGACGGTAAGTGAAATTCTGGCAGCAGTGAGTATTTTATGATGAGTGTAGTATTATTAATTAAAAGGGTAAAAGGCGAGTACCTTTACAAACGTGCAAAAGTTCGTTCAAAGCAGTTGTTCAGTGTGACCATTTTGTTGAATGCAGAATTCAGCTCAGCGAATCCATGCTAGCCGGGCACGTCTTATAGCATCAAGATTATTCTTAACAGTAGCTCCATATTCTATTATGCAATGTCTCAATTCTTCTTGTGTGCCAATACGTGTGGAATAAACTAACTCCTTCATCCAACCCCAAAGGAAAAGTCTGCTGATGTGAGATCAGGAGATTGAGATGGCCATTTTATTGGTCCGTTTCAACCAATCCATCGCTTACTGAATGTATTATTTAAAAGGTTCATCAAATCACGACAGTAGTGAGCAGATGCTCCGTCATTAAAAAATCACATCTGCACTCTATCTGCAAGTGGAATATCTTCCAAGAGTTCCATCAGATTCGTTACCAAAAAATGTAAGTATAGTCTTCCATTGAGCCTTGGGGAAAGAAAAAAGGGCCTAAGAGATTATCACCAAGAAGACCGCACCACACATTAAATAAAAAAGTATGTTGGTCATGTCTTGTAGCAGTCTCTTATGGGTTTTCTTCTGCCCAAGTGTGGGTGTTTCAGAAGTTTACAATGGCATTTCTTGTTAATTGTGAGAAGTCACATATTAATTGCAACAAAATAATACTTAATAAAAAAATACTCATTACCCACTTTCCTTACCTTTATTGGGTCCCAAGGTTTTCACGTGAACTCGTGACTTATAAGTGATTTAGGGTTTTACGGCGTAATAATTGCTCTCATTTACGATACTAATCAACTCTGTTTATTCTTCAAATGCAACATTTCTTTTATATTCTTTTTTTTTAATTATTTGTTATTCATTTCTCTTCTCAAAACTCTTACTGCTCTCTTTACTTTCTTTTCACAAAAAAAACTAACATTGGCATTGACTTATGCTACGAACTAGTTTAAATATTTTATTATCATAAGGCAACCCAGCATTTGCTCATTCACTCTTTCCATTCGCACCTTTTACCCCTTTTAATTTTGATTAGCGCTTTTAATTGATTATATTTTCTTTGTTAGTTGATTTTTAAATGATTACTTTCCTCGAGTTGTATCCATAACGGCCACGTGCTGAATTTAGTCCATCTTTGTTCACTTGTTGTCCGAATTGAGTTTTCACTGTTAAATCTTTTATCACTGCCGAATTGTCATTGTTTAACTGTTGTTTTGTATTATTAATTACACTTGCACTCCATTTTTTAGTACTTTTAAAAATTTAAGGCTCGAGAGCCTGTTTATTGAACTGGCTGGTTCCACAGTTATATGCCGACTGGCTTTGTTCTCTACGCACTAGGCGAGAAGGAATTTTTTTCAAACGTGACATTTCCGTGTGAATGTTGGCCGACACGTCCGCGCATACGCATGAATACGCACCCTTGCTGATAGTCTGCATTTTTGTACCTCACCGTACCAGTCACGGAGCTATAGTCGGTGACCAAAAATATACTCTTGTGAAATAAAAAATGAAAAGATTTAAACTACATATCCTCATCGGTTTGTACCGTTACAATTGCAACAATTTCTGGCGCATTTTGATCTGTTTTGTTTTTAATTAATGTCAAATTTCTTATTTTTAATAGACATTATACATATTGTAACAAATCTAATTTACAAATATGATTATGCCACCCGTTGTCGGCGTCAATTTGTAATAAAACGAATTCTGTATGATTATTATTAATTGTTTAATAAAACTTTATTATATATATATATATATATATATATATATATATTACAACGCAACGATACATATTGTCACCGGACAAAAGGCTTGCCGCATGACAAATGGTGCCAACCGTACACTCTAGTGTTTTTGGTGGCCCTAAAAAGGACCTTGTGGCGAGAATGCTGATGTTGATTGTGCCGCGCTAAGATGTTCGGCGGCTGCGCCTGCTGTTCGTGGCGTACTACAGTCCTCCTCTTCTTTTGGCACCGGTTGTAGAGTCGGCTGCAGGCCCAGAGAAATCCATCGCTGGCGCGGAACGGGAGTGTGAAGACGCAAGAACGGCGGCGGTTCTATTCTTCGGCTGTTCCTCCCAGCTGACTCCGCCTCGATGTCGTCCGAGAGAGGAGAGGAGATGAAGTGCGTCCGATGGTGTGGCGATGAAGAGTGTGCAAATTTTCTGCCGGCCCGGGTTTTATTAACTAACCGGGGTCGCTGGTTGGCTTGCTCTGAGCACGTTGTTGGATTGGCTCGCTGTGTCCACTGCTGGTACCGGAGAGCAGATGTTCGCATACCGCTGCCGTCACAACTCCACCGGGTCTTGAATGCTCTCCGGTAGCCAGCCTACTGCTCTTCTCCAGATGTTGTGGAGGTGTCTGTTGGGCGCTATGTTGATTGGTGTGCCGGCTGGTAGCTCGCTGGCGTGGCTGGATCTTGCATCCGCAAGATGATCGCTGCCCCACGTTGGGCGCCACTTGTCACCGGACAAAAGGCTTGCGCATGACAAATGGCGCCAACCGTACACTCTAGTGTTTTTGGTGGCCCTAAAAAGGACCTTGTGGCGAGAATGCTGATGTTGGTTGTGCCGCGCTAAGATGTTCGGCGGCTGCGCCTGCTGTTCGTGGCGTACTACAGTCCTCCTCTTCTTTCGGCACTGGTTGTAGAGTCGGCTGCCGGCCCAGCGAAATCCATCGCTGGCGCAGAACGGGAGTGCGAAGACGCAAGAACGGCGGCGGTTCTATTCTTCGGCTGTTCATTCCGGCTGACTCCGCCTCGATGTTGTCTGAGAGAGGAGAGGAGATGAAGTGCGTCCGATGGCGTGGCGATGAAGAGTGTGCAAAATTTTCTGCCGGCCCGGGTCTTATTAACTAACCGGGGTCACTGGTTGGCTCGCTCCGAGCACGTTGTTGGATTGGCTCGCTGTGTCCACCGCTGGTACCGGAGAGCAGATGTTCGCATACCGCTGCCGTCACAATATACATAAATGTAGGCATGTCGGGCCTCAAGTTCAAGGGCGACAAAATTATACAACGAATTTATATGTAATTTAAATTCGATATACTGTAATTTATGCAGGTTGTATAATGATACCAGGTGTAACTATAATAAGAGTATTTTTATTTATCAGTATTTAAAACTCATATTTATTATTTACTCCATATTATAAATATTCATAAACATCATTAATAATTGTCGGTCATGATATTGCTCATTATTAAATGTTTATATTGTAACAGTACAGAATTACCTGTACCATAATAACGGTATAAGTAATAGGGTCATTGTAAATTTTATTGTGTTTATACATATTAACAAGGGCAAGGTTAGTTTACCCAAGTCCCAGTAGATACGCAAATTCACCAGAGGGGAGCCGATCCAAGGTCAGCAGAGTACGAGTGAAATTAAACAACGGTAATGGCGGTTTTAGGCGCTACAAATTGACAATACGAACTTTTCATTGGTCCACTGAAACAAATCGTCACCAAAACACAATGACGATATAAAACCATTACATATTAACCAAGGCGGTGGTTGGAAAACAATAGACGGTGACGTCAGATGCACGACCACTTACATAACAATTACGTCTGACCAAGTCCCAGTCTTCAAAAGCAACTCAGAGAGCACACACGCTCTAACAGTGTAGTGGGCAGTTTTTGCCAGAAAAATGTAAATTTATTCAAAAATGTAATCATAACAATACAATAGAATCAGTGGACCATAATGTAGAGAAAAAAGTAAATTCAGTGCACTTAAATAAAACAGCAACAGTTTGGCCAAACACCTGCCAGCCACATGGGAGTCTGCCGAGGATAGTCAACGCCGCATCATTTCAGGAAAGCCCTTTAAAATTCTTTTCTAAATTTAACACAGAAAAATGAGCTCTAATCAGAACAAATAATCAATGTGTTCAATATTGTGGTATGATTGGTTTGAGTGAGAGAGTGAAAGTGCGAGTGGGCCCACTTTAAAGTAACTATATCTGAGGCATTGGTTTGTGGTTAATTATAAAGTAATTATTCATGTCAAAGAAATAAATAACACTTTTGGAAGTTACTGCAGTAAAGAAGTTGATAGGAGAGTTGTTTTAAAGCAAATAAGAGTATATCCATATAGTATTAAAAGCATGGTGAGAGGCGGAAATAATGTAGCCGCCATGTTGGATTTTAATAGTCGTTTAAAGACTCCTGTGGTTTATAGCATTTGAATACTGATATAAATAAAATTAATTTGTTTGCCACATGTCAATTGGATGTTATTTCGAAACCCTTACTGCCTCTGATTTCTCGCTTAACGCAACCTTGGACCCGAAAAGCCTAATGTACATTGATAAACTGAGCACATGGTCACACCGGATGTCTGGTGTACAGTATTTAAGTACAATCGAATACAAATACATAATTATCAGATACACATTTATTATTAATTATTGCACACAGTCAGTATTTTAACAGATGGCTGCCCGAACGGTGACTTTATATAAAATATAAAATTATATAAATAAGCAGAAAAGCAGAGGTGGAGGGGTAAAGAAATAAACATAAAAAGAGAGGTTATGTATGGAAATTACATATAGTATAGAGAGACGTACATAGTAAATAAGACAAATTTAGTACCATCAGTACGACAAAATGGCAGATAATAACGAAAATAGTAACGTAGAAAATACAAATACAGAATCATTGAAATCAACGCCCATTATGAATAGAGTTTCACTGGAAGATCTCTTCCAATTAATGCAAATACAAAACGGTCAATTGAATAATAAATTGAATCAATTAGAGGAGAAATTAGACAAGATAATTAATGAGATAGAGTTAGAAAATAAGAGTAGAGAAATAGACAGATTAGATAGAAACAAACATGACAAGGTAAGTAGTAGTGGAAATGATGATAAAATAAATAAAAATATGGTAATAGGAGACAATAGTGTGGATGTTGGTAGTAATAATGAAATTTTATGGGGAATAGAATATAATAATAAGGGAATGATAGTGTGTTTTGAAGGGTTAAAGAGAGAGAGATGGTGTGATAGTGAGAGATATATTGAGAGAGAGAAGTGTTGTTGGGAGAGTTATTATGAGAGATATTTTAAAAGAGAGAGATGTTTTGAAGGTGAAAGAAACAGAGAAGTAGAAATTTTTAAGATATGTAGAAATGATGAAGCGTTGATCTCAAAGGTTAGGTGGAGAGAGAAGTGAAAATAATAACAAATACTTACCTTGCAATGAGACTGAAGTAATAGGAGAGAATGAGAATAATGACTTGACGAAATACTTAATTATGACTGATTTTACTGAAGGTGACAGAAACATACCCGATCAGGAGTTATATGAATTTGTGGAAACGGATAAAAATTTGAATAGTTGGTGCATGTATAAGGATGTTAGTATAAAATATCTAATATTAAACCATGTATATAGTTTTAAGGTTCGATTGCTATTTGACGATGGAGGTTAGTTGTTCTTATTGTGTTTATGAACATTTAATTATGTGAACAGTGTTTTTTAAGATGGACTGTTTATGACTGAGTTTTGGTAAATGATTTAATGATTATGTGGATTGTATATTTTTGTGTATAGTAATGTCAGTGTATTTGTGTAATTTTGCTGTTGTGTATTTTGTGTATTTTTTATGTAAACATGTATTGTAGAATTTTAAATAATTTAAGGAAGTTTAATAATGATTTTGAAATGATATTATGAGATTCAGATTCTAATGGTTAGTAAATGATTATATAGTTGGATGTTGAAAGGTATTGTTGTTAGTAGGTAAGTGATGAATTTTCTACTGGTATATTAAAGTGAAATGTTGTAAAAGAGTTTGGGGATAGTGATAAATAAGGTCATTGGAGTTAGTTAAATAGAGTTAATGGGAGTTAGGGAAAATAAAGTGTTGAGATGTTGATAATATATAAAGAGGTGTTAGATATTTTAGGGACACAGTAGATTAGTGATTATATGTAGAGGTGAGTAATGTGGATGGTAATTTTATAGTTGTTGTTGATGATATTTTGTAGTAAGGATCCGGTGTTAAGGAGTGATCAACAAGCAACGTGGCAAGGGACCAGCGTGCAGCGTTGTGGCAGGCGGAGCAATTTTGGGTTAGAGTGTTTGCCGATATTTGGTGGAAGGCAAATGGTTATGAATGGATGGCCAGTTAAGTAACATACATCCTTATATAAAAAACAAAATGAGCGGTGCCAGAGGTTTTAAATGGGATTTGTGAAGGGGGTTATTATAGAGATATTGGTGTCATATTATGTTAATGGTTAGAAGCGGGTGTTAGTAGGAAAAAGAGGTGAGTAAGGTTAGACTGACAATGCCAAAATAAGATATAGAGAATAGTGAATAATAGAGAGTCACCCACACTAGGAAGGATAAAAGGGTTAGAAAAGGAAATTCAAAGTAGGAAGGTAAGGTAACTGGAAAGGTACATGATAAACTTGAAAATTTTTTGTATAGAATCTAATGATAAATAAATGTTAAATAATAAAAGTTGAATAGAGAGTTGATAAGAATAGTAATGTCTTATTAAAGTTTTGCTACAAGTTATGTACATATGAATTAAGTAATGTGAATTGTTCAATGTTAGTGTTTAATGTGTAATGTACAATGTTTTATTATGTTGATAATAGTGTGTGTGGTTAGGAGGCTACTGTAAGGGTAGTGACAATAATAATATTAAATTTTATGTTAGAGTAACCAGTCTCTGGAAAAAATGATTCTGTTATGAAAGAGTAGAATTAAAGTAAAGAAATGAGTAAAGAAATTTAGATAGTTTAAAATGCTGCCATGATAAATAAATATACTTATATTATTTGAAATAAATGAATAAAAATAGTAGTTGTTGTTTGAGAGTAAAAGTCGTTTTGTGTTTAGTATAAGAGTATAATTTCTTATGATGAAAGAAGTAAATTGATATTGACTGGAGTCAGAGCAATTGATATAAAAATGTAGGAGTGTTGAAAAGTAGAAGGATGCTCTATCTTAAATCTTGTTATAATTTTTGAGTTATTTGGAATTTTATAAATAAATAAAACCAACGCCTCTAATCACAAACCAATGCATCTAAGAGGAAACATATCAGTTGCGGATATGTAGATGAATAAGGCCACTATTTTAAAATTTTGTATTGAATGTTTCAGAGTTTTTATGGTGTTGTGACCGCGGTCCTGCGCTGGCCGGTGCGTCAGAACAGGAGCGTAAAGTGCCTCATGGCCTTATGGTGTAGGGATCTCTCCGGAGAAGTCCAGTAAGGTCAGACAGGTACAATCGACACTATAGGACCAAGGGTAAGTGATTGAGATTTTTTTTGTTAACACTACAGGGGGTTGTGGCACATATCTGAGCTGATCCTTTTAGAAAAGTATGAATGAGTCAATGAAAGTTTTTGTGTCTCGACACAAAACCTTTCATTGAGGGGGTTTTGTAACAGTACAGAATTACCTGTACCATAATAACGGTATAAGTAATAGGGTCATTGTAAATTTTATTGTGTTTATACATATTAACAAGGGCAAGGTTAGTTTACCCCAGTCCCAGTAGATACGCAAATTCACCAGAGGGGAGCCGATCCAAGGTCAGCAGAGTACGAGTGAAATTAAACAACGGTAATGGTGGTTTTAGGCGCTACAAATTGACAATACGAACTTTTCATTGGTCCACTGAAACAAATCGTCACCAAAACACAATGACGATATAAAACCATTACGTATTAACCAAGGCGGTGGTTGGAAAACAATAGACGGTGACGTCAGATGCACGACCACTTACATAACAATTACGTCTGACCAAGTCCCAGTCTTCAAAAGCAACTCAGAGAGCACACACGCTCTAACAGTGTAGTGGGCAGTTTTTGCCAGAAAAATGTAAATTTATTCAAAAATGTAATCACAACAATACAATAGAATCAGTGGACCATAATGTAGAGAAAAAAGTAAATTCAGTGCACTTAAATAAAACAGCAACAGTTTGGCCAAACACCTGCCAGCCACATGGGAGTCTGCCGAGGATAGTCAACGCCGCATCATTTCAGGAAAGCCCTTTAAAATTCTTTTCTAAATTTAACACAGAAAAATGAGCTCTAATCAGAACAAATAATCAATGTGTTCAATATTGTGGTATGATTGGTTTGAGTGAGAGAGTGAAAGTGCGAGTGGGCCCACTTTAAAGTAACTATATCTGAGGCATTGGTTTGTGGTTAATTATAAAGTAATTATTCATGTCAAAGAAATAAATAACACTTTTGGAAGTTACTTCAGTAAAGAAGTTGATAGGAGAGTTGTTTTAAAGCAAATAAGAGTATATCCATATAGTATTAAAAGCATGGTGAGAGGCGGAAATAATGTAGCCGCCATGTTGGATTTTAATAGTCGTTTAAAGACTACTGTGGTTTATAGCATTTGAATAATGATATAAATAAAATTAATTTGTTTGCCACATGTCAATTGGATGTTATTTCGAAACCCTTACTGCCTCTGATTTCTCGCTTAACGCAACCTTGGACCCGAAAAGCCTAATGTACATTGATAAACTGAGCACATGGTCACACCGGATGTCTGGTGTACAGTATTTAAGTACAATCGAATACAAATACATAATTATCAGATACACATTTATTATTAATTATTGCACACAGTCAGTATTTTAACAATATCTTATGATATGCAACATTACACATATTTAAAAATCTCTTATATCTAAACATGTTAATAATCTTATATCTAGACATGTTAATAAATTGGTTTATTAATTAAATATAAAAATGAAAATATTATTTATTGAAATAAATTTCCTTAACTCAGATCTGACCTCTACTCGCTCAGTCTATACCAATGTTTAAAATTCAATTTAAATTTATATTAATTTCTTGTACACTGGCATTTGTATTAATATTCAATTTTAAATTAATCTTTTCTATAATTCAAATATCAAATCAATTTACTATTTATTTTGATAATAAACTCTACTCTCTCTACTTTAAATTCTCTTTCATTTATTAATTCTTTTTATATTCTCATTCTTACGACTAAACATTTATCTACATTTTAAAATATTATTACTAAGTATACATTTTTCTTTGTTTTAATTTATTGTCTTTTGATATAGTCTTTATGAGCTATTTTTCTTTTTTTAAAAATCATTTAAAATGCATTACGTATGTCACCTCGAGTTCTGATGATCTTATGACTTGTTGTCCGGGGTCCAGCGTTAGTTTTCCATTCCTCCTGTTCTGGCGTGGTCCTGGATACGTCTAGAGTCCAGCATCACTCTCCAGCAGTGTGTTCCTGGATACGTCTAGAGTCCAGCGTCGCTCTCCAGCAGTGTGTATACTCTTGGTAGACTTATGATTTCAGTATTTACTTTTTCCGGAATATTGTCGTGAATTTAACGAACGTTATTTCTTTCGTTACTGCGACTTGTAATAGAAATAAAAATAAACTGTTTTGCCGATGGACAGCATGTCCGGCTGCAACTGTGTCTTGAAATGAAGAGAAGGGTTTTTGGTCGAACCCTTAATTTATACCCTCTCGAGATTCCGCGCCAGTTGGCTCCAAAATCGTCCTGTCGATACCTGCATATCTCGTGACAGCACCCACTCCCGAACCTTTTCATCTATTTGCAATTATTAGCAAATAGCAATGTTTTGCACGGAATTGAGATAGCACAAATCATAGCTAATTCGATTAAGCACTCACTATATTAATTTGAGCGTCTTAGGGTAATTTGCGTATTTTTTGGCACGTTTATTTTGCACTGTCTTTGCATAGCGTGTTCTATTAACGACATCTTTTCACTGGGGATAACTATAAATTTTACACACACTTTGGTGCCTTTGGTTTGTTCATACACTAATTAGTTTTCGCACAGTGAATTAAAATAATTATTTTATTAATTAGTTGGGGCGGGTTGCTGAGATTCCTGTCTTGACATGCATCACTAACACACACAAGATGTAACGGTACATAGGACTGTGTAGGAATTTGTAGATAAATGCAAATATAATTTTATTGTGATTAACTGTATTAAACAACATAAGGTTAGAATTTCCCAAATATATCATGCTACGCAGTTTGCCAGAACGACTCGACTTCAAGGTCACGGGTGTACGTGACAGATGCCAGATATTCAGACGAAACGACAAACGGACAATGCTGAAACGTCATAATAAATACAACAGACGTAACAACTGTGATATAAAACAATGCCGTCATCAGCTGTGGACAATAGGTTGATGACGAATTATCCCTTCCACCTGGTGAATTTACACAAATATATCTGCCCCAGTCACCAAACCACACTCAGTGCAAGAGCACGTTACAAAATTTGCTGGCAAATTATTGCCAGCACAAAAGTGTTTTAAAATATAACAATGTAATCAAACATGTAACTATTTAAATCAGTGAACTAGCAGAATACAAAATGTGACATAAATTCAGTGCAGTCAGAAGAACAGACATAGAACAGAAAATTCGGCGAACACCCACTGGCAATGGAGAGCGTCTGAAGAGAAACTGCTACATCTCAAATTCAGGAAAGTCAAAATTTATATCAACATTTTTTATTAAATTTGAGCTCAAAAAATTCTAAATTAAAAAAGGTACCAGTAAATTGCTGTATGGAGAGAGAGAGAGAGAGAGAGAGAGAGAAAGCGTGTGTGTGTGTGAAATCGTGCCAGCACATACAAGCAAAGCCATGAGGCATTGGTTTATGTTCTAAAGTAAGAACTTATCAATTTGAATACATAATAACGGCAGTTTATTAAGAATACACTTGTTTATAAATTCAATAATGAAGCTAGCGCATGAATAATTGAAACTGACGTAGTTGGAATATAGCGGAAACACGTTGCCGCCATTTTGTTAATCTATGTAAGAGCGACTCCATTTTGTTTTGTTTTGTGTCGATTTAAAATTTTTAATGTAAGTAAAAAGCAAGTTTATCTACCATACACTGTTGGAGTCAGTTATTTCGAGCAACCATCCTGTCTCTGATGATCGCTTAACCAGAATCCTGGAACCCTTAGGTCAATTTAAAAATATTAAGTTGGTACTACAAGATGGTGCCGGAACAAGCATGGCATATACAATAAATATGGTAATAAAAGGTAAGGTATCAATCAAAATAAGTTTAATAAATGTGAGTGTAGTAACAAATGATGACCCGAACTGGGACTTATATAAATAAGGAGTAACAAATGGTGCCCGAACTGGCGACTTGATATAAATAGAGATTTTATACAAATAAGCCGGAGTCAGAGACGAATGGTTGTTGGAAAGAAGGAATTGACACGTAAGATATACCTGGTACGTAGATAATAAGTTATACCGTGATTGTTAGGTTAGGATGTCGTTATGTTAGATTTATATAGAGAAACAATTTGAAACAAAGATATTTAAAAAAAATTTTTTTTTCTTCAAAATGGCAGACAATGAGGAAAGTGTCAACCTGACAGACACAGAAACAGAGTCAAGGATAATGAGCAATGTAGAAGTACAATCTACTCCAACGACAACTAGAATAAAAGAGTTGTCGGTGGATGATATGTTTAACTTAATAAAAACAATGTCTGAAAGTATAAATAATAATTTTAATGAGAAATTTCATGAACAGAGTATAAAGTTTGATGAAAAATTTAATAAACTCGATGAAAATTTTAATGAAGTGAAAAACGAAATTAAGAGACAAACATGTTATTTTAATAAACAATTTGACGAAATGAATAAAAGGTTAGATGAGAAATTAAGTCAAACAAGGAATAAGAAGGTAAGTAGCAGTGACAATATGACGAAAAATAAGGAAGAAAGAATTAATAACAAGGTGAGTAATAATGATGATTTGAATAATGAATTCACAAGTGATAACAATGATATAAGTAAAAATATGGTGTTAGAAAATAAGGTTGTGAATATGGGGAGTACTAATGAAATTTTAGAGGGAGTACACTATGATAAGGGAATGTTAGTGTGTGTTGATGAGTCAGAGAGAAAGTGGAGAAAGAATATACAGGTAGAAGGGTTGCAGGGGGTAAATTTTTCCCGTAATGTTGTAGTCGGGGGTGAAGAAAAGGCTTCATGCGCGTATTTGGAAGACACATGGTCTACAAATAGCCGTCCCTGGATCTTTTGTGCACCTGATAGGTGGTGCAGCAATAAAGTTGTAGTGTCCCCTTCCGTGTATCATGAGTTCATTGGAAAAGCCCAGATGGATCATGATAACGTTGTGTTACCCTTGGCGTGGTATGAAATAGGTCAGTGGGGTTGTGAGAGGTATTGTGATGAGAGAGAGATAGAGAGAGAGAAAGAGAGAGATAAAATTATTTAAGGTGAATAGAAATTATGAAGAATTTGTAGAAAGGTTAGGTGGAGAGAGAAGTGATAATAATAGCAAGTACTTACCTTGTATTGAAACTGAGGTAGGAGGAGATGATGTTGATAACAATGAATTATTAATTTACCTGATTATGACAAATTATACTAAAGGCGACAGGACCATACTCTATGATGACACGTTATATGACAAAATAATAAGGAATAATTCTAATGATATTGTGGAAGGGTATACAAAATTAAATAAGTATTATATTGAGTGTATTAATATCATATATTCAATAATAAATAATATGTGTAGACCTAAGATTAGATTATTATTTGACGATGGTGGATTAGTATTTTATTGTTTATGAACATTTAATTATGTGAACAGTGTGGTTTTGAAATGAATTGTCTTATGAAACGAGTTGTGGTCAATGATAACAAAGAATAAGTTGGATTGTATATTTTTGTGTGTTATTGTCAAGGTACTTGTGTATTACATTATGTTGTGTATTATATGTATTTTTATGTAAACCATGTAGGTAATAGGTAAGAATTGATTTAATAATAAAGTATAACATTTTTTTTGACTAAATAAATAATGAGAATAATTGTGAAGTCTAAGGTAATTAAAGTAACTTTGTGTTGTAAAATTGATTGAAATATATAATGGAGATAAATTAATTAATTAATTAAAATGTTGTACAAAAGAGTTGATAATGAAGTTGAAAGGTTATGGTCATAGTGTGTGTGGCAAGGAGGTTGCTACAGGGGTAGCAACGGTAACAAATATTAAGAATTAAATATATGATGTTGGTAATGGTGTTGAGCATAAAAGATAATTAAGAGTTTGCTTTAAAGAAGTATTAGGATCGGGAAAACTGATCAATGAAGTTTAAATAGTTAGATTGTTTGCCATAATAAAGTTGTGTTTTGAATTCTAGATGATAGAGATATAGATAATTGTTGTTGGTTTTAGGAAGCCTAAGGAATTATTTTACGTGTTGTTATCTTAGTATAAGAGTATATTTTCTTGTGGTGAAAAGAGTTAAAATAATATTGACTGGAGTCAAGATTTTGATAAACGTAGGAATGCAAAAAGGGAGAAAGAGATATTCTATAGTAAATCTTGTTATTTCACATTTGAAAAATTAGGAATTAAGAAAACCAATGCCTCTTAACATAAACCAATGCAGCTAAGGGGTGACATATCAGTTGTGGATATGGGATTGTACACGGCCACTATGTAATTTTTTGTATTCGATGTTTCAGAGTTTGGTGATGCTGTGACAGCGGTCCTGAGCTGGCCAGTGCGTCAGAGCAGGAACGTCAAGTGCCTGAATGGCCTTGCGGTGTTGGGATCTCGAGAGAGAAGTCCAGTAAGGTCAAGCAGGTACTGTCATCATCATTGGACCAAGGGTAAGTGATTTGTATTCTTTTTATATAGACAGTACAGGGGGTTGTTGCGACACATTCGGGCTGAACCCTTTAGAAAGTATGAATGAGTCAATGAGAGTTTTTATGCTTCGACATAAAAACTCTCATTGAGGGGGTTTTGTAACGGTACATAGGACCGTGTAGGAATTTGTAGATAAATGCAAATATAATTTTATTGTGATTAACTGTATTAAACGACATAAGGTTAGAATTTCCCAAATAAATCATGCTACGCAGTTTGCCAGAACGACTCGACTTCAAGGTCATGGGTGTACATGACAGACGGCAGATATTCAGACGAAACGACAAACGGACAATGCTGAAACGTCATAATAAATACCACAGACGTAACAACTGTGATGTAAAACAATGCCGTCATGAGCTGTGGACAATAGGTTGATGACGAATTATCCCTTCCACCTGGCGAATTTACACAAATATATCTGCCCCAGTCACCAAACCACACTCAGTGCAAGAGCACGTTACAAAATTTGCTGGCAAATTATTGCCAGCACAAAAGTGTTTTAAAATATAACAATGTAATCAAACATGTAACTATTTAAATCAGTGAACTAGCAGAATACAAAATGTGACATAAATTCAGTGCAGTCAGAAGAACAGACATAGAACAGAAAATTCGGCGAACACCCACTGGCAATGGAGAGCGTCTGAAGAGAAACTGCTACATCTCAAATTCAGGAAAGTCAAAATTTATATCAACATTTTTTATTAAATTTGAGCTCAAAAAATTCTAAATTAAAAAAGGTACCAGTAAATTGCTGTATGGAGAGAGAGAGAAAGTGTGTGTGTGTAAAATCGTGCCGGCACATACAAGCAAAGCCATGAGGCATTGGTTTATGTTCTAAAGTAAGAACTTATCAATTTGAATACATAATAACTGCAGTTTATTAAGAATACACTTGTTTATAAATTCAATAATGAAGCTAGCACATGAATAATTGAAATTGACGTAGTTGGAATATAGCGGAAACACGTCGCCGCCATTTTGTTAATCTATGTAAGAGCGACTCCATTTTGTTTTGTTTTATGTCGATTTAAAATTTTTAATGTAAGTAAAAAGCAAGTTAATCTACCATACACTGTTTGAGTTAGTTATTTCGAGCAACCATCCTGTCTCTGACGATCACTTAACCAGAATCCTGGAACCCTTAGGTCAATTTGAAAATATTAAGTTGGTACTACAAGATGGCGCCGGAACAAGCATGGCATATACAATAAATATGGTAATAAAAGGTAAGGTATCAATAAAAATAAGTTTAATAAATGTGAGTGTAGTAACAAAGATACACGTATAACACACATACAATTGAGCAGGTGTTCACTGCGTGATGGAACAGGTTAATTTCTCCCCTAATCTAACAATGAAATATTTTTACAATCTCAGACCTGTCCATTTACCCGTAACTTATACAAATTCTACACATTTTATATTTATTTAAATTAATGCCTAATACAGCGTATGGCTGTATAGTTGCATTATTCCTCTGCCTGAGAAAAAAATTTAATAAATATTTATTTATTAATATTTTGTCTATTGGTTCTAGACAAATACAATCATGTTATATTAGCTTAACTTAAGTTTACATCGGTTAAACAAACACATAATAATGAGTAAGTCAGTCTAACGCTCACCGTGGTGGTATACAATATTCACCCCCCACTATAACAGCTGATTATAACAGTTGACCTTGTACTGATTCAGTGGCATTGTTCCCCTCTCACTCTCTTCTCTCATTATTCATACGTAGCTAAAATTTTTTTTTCTTTATTGTTCTCCTTTAATCTGGTCCCATCGACTTATTTATTATTTTTTTTTTTACGTGTAGCACTTCCTACATGAGTTTGCATTCTTGCACTGGTAAACATTTTGCATCTTAATATATTATGCCATTCTTCAATCTGAACTTTTCCCATATGCAGGATTATATTTCTGCAAGAGTATTTTTAAAACAACTTTAGTTGTGGGTCGCATAATTGGATACAGATGGACAGCTTTGGAAAATACATCTATACAAACAAGTATGTGTTTCACTCCCCGACTTGATGTCGGACGTGGTCCAAGGAAATCCACTGCAATTAGCTCTCCTTTTTGGTCCTTTTGGATACTCTGCATTTCCACATAGGTATGTAGATTCACTCTGTACTTTTACATTTCCTTACTCATACATTCGTACCTTTGCTTCTTAACTCTTTTCTTAACATGACATTACTTTATCTTTCTTAACTTTTCTTATATTACTTATACAATACATTAACATTCTTACATTAATCTTATACAATACATTAACCTTCATTACCTTCAATTATTACATTTCTTTACTATTACCTTTCTGATCGCTAATAATTTTCTTCATCCTTACCATTACTTTCTGAAATACACCTTTTTCGTTAGCTTCGTAGTGAGTCATTATCGGCTACAGATGACTACCTTAGAAACACGTCTATATCCACTCTTTATGTGCTTAACTCTACTCGATGTTTTAATCGTAGTATTTGGAGCTCTAAATAATCTCTGTCCTTGACTTCCACTATCGCTATCTTTTGTGTCCTTGCCTTTCCATTAAGGTATGAAGATTTCGCTTGATCAGCCATTCTGACAATTATAGCATTGATTGCTCATTCTAATCCTTTCTTTATACTATAACAACATCAATAATAACATTACTTTACAATCATTTCTTAAATATTTCTTTACACATATTATTTCGTGCCATTCTTTACTTTGAATACTAACATTCCTTACCATTTCTTACAACATAACATTCTTTCTATTATTAATTCTTTCATCTTTTTACACATATTATTTCTTATTAATTAATTCCTTTTCTTATTAATAATAATTAACAGTAACATTTTTCCTTTAAAAATAATTATTTGTTCACATTCGGGTGTTGAGTGTGATTCAATTTACACTCTCCCTAGTTTAAGTTAACAATTGCATTGTGTCAACAGGAAATCTATTGTACCTCGACGTGTAGTCGTTGTTGTTGTATATCAGCCGACATGTACAGTTATTTCCGTCTCGTATTCCTTCCTTGTTATTGTGCATATTCGCCGCGTGACCTACCTGTCTATAGGGCGAGAATTTTTCTCTAGTCGACAGCCACAAATAACCTCTCTCTCTCTTTCTACCTTCTTCTCTCTCATTCTCACTGCTGCGCCACTCTTGTCAAATGCATTCCTCAGTAGTTTGTCTGCGTTTTACATATACCGTGAAACATTCTTTTGTGCGTCGTTTATGATAATCTTTATAGTTTTTATATTTATTGTGCTTATCATTATCATAATTAACACTCGTTCGGTATTTACCGTTTTTATAATTAATATTATAATTATCATAAGTTTGCATAGTGTTTCGTATAGATAGTTTCCTACCACAGTTATAGTTACAGTGACACTTAGTATGTGTGTTCTCGTCGTAAATATTGCGAATTAATTGTTTCACACGTATTGTTTTACTCTGAGTTTGCACAGCGAGTTGGATATTTCTATCAATAAGGTGTGCCTGTCGATATCCTATGTTATATTCTTCCCTAGTGTTAAGTATTTCACTAGAATTATACTTATTAAATATTAACATTCCTTCAAGTTCTTTCTTGATTTTAATAGCTTGTTTATCAAGTGCTATCTTAACATTACTTTTGCGTGTGTTTATACGCGTATTATTGTAGATATCTGTAGGTACTAAGTGCGCAGTATTAATTACGATATCTTGTTCTACTTTTGCTCCTACTCTTAGTATCGTATTATATTCTTTTAATGTTTTACCTAATTGTGCTTTATTTGGTGTTAACTCTTCTATTTGTTTATCTAATCCAGCATATACATTCTGTCTTATTCCATATTCGTCCATAAGGTTTCCCATCACCTTAATGATTGCCTCTATACTAATACTTCCTGATACTGCCATGTCAAATTATTTAGTATTTAAATATTTATTTATAAATTATTATTATTAGTGAACCGTATGCGAGCTTTTATTTATTTATGGTTACTTATTATTTATTTATTTATTTTTATCTACTGATATTACAATTACACCTGTTCATTTTGGGTGGGCGCCAGTTGCGTTATTACAATACAATACACACAACAATTTTAAAATACTAACATACAAAAGTAATTAAAATATAATATTAGTTATATCATATAACTCATCACATTGGTAATCATAGACCATATATTAATTATTAAATGTAGGCGTGTCGTGCCCCACGTCAAGGGCGACATTCTATACAACGATACATATACATAAATGTAGGGATGTCGGCCTCAAGTTCAAGGGCGACAAAATTATACAACGAATTTATATGTAATTTAAATTCGATATACTGTAATTTATGCAGGTTGTATAATGATACCAGGTGTAACTATAATAAGAGTATTTTTATTTATCAGTATTTAAAACTCATATTTATTATTCACTCCATATTATAAATATTCATAAACATCATTAATAATTGTCGGTCACGATATTGCTCATTATTAAATGTTTATATCTTATGATATGCAACATTACACATATTTAAAAATCTCTTATATCTAAACATGTTAACAATCTTATATCTAGACATGTTAATAAATTGGTTTATTAATTAAATATAAAAATGAAAATATTTTTTATTGAAATAAATTTCCTTAACTCAGATCTGACCTCTACTCGCTCAGTCTATACCAATGTTTAAAATTCAATTTAAATTTATATTAATTTCTTGTAGACTGGCATTTGTATTAATATTCAACTTTAAATTAATCTTTTCTATAATTCAAATATCAAATCAATTTACTATTTATTTTGATAATAAACTCTACTCTCTCTACTTTAAATTCTCTTTCATTTATTAATACTTTTTATATTCTCATTCTTATGACTAAACATTTATCTACATTTTAAAATATTATTACTAAGTATACATTTTTCTTTGTTTTAATTTACTGTCTTTTGATATAGTCTTTATGAGCTCTTTTTCTGTTTTTAAAAATCATTTAAAATGCATTACGCATGTCACCTCGAGTTCTGATGATCTTACGACTTGTTGTCCGGGGTCCAGCGTTAGTTTTCCATTCCTCCTGTCCTGGCGTGGTCCTGGATACGTCTAGAGTCCAGCATCACTCTCCAGCAGTGTGTTCCTGGATACGTCTAGAGTCCAGCGTCGCTCTCCAGCAGTGTGTATACTCTTGGTAGACTTATGATTTCAGTATTTACTTTTTCCGGAATATTGTCGTGAATTTAATGAACGTTATTTCTTTCGTTACTGCGACTTGTAATAGAAATAAAAATAAACTGTTTTGCCGATGGACAGCATGTCCGGCTGCAACTGTGTCTTGAAATGAAGAGAAGGGTTTTTGGTTGAACCCTTAATTTATACCCTCTCGAGATTCCGCGCCAGTTGGCTCCAAAATCATCCTGTCGTACCTGCATATCTCGTGACAGCCCCCACTCCCGAACCTTTTCATCTATTTGCAATTATTAGCAAATAGCAATGTTTTGCACGGAATCGAGATAGCACAAATCATAGCTAATTCGATTAAGCACTCACTATATTAATTTGAGCGTCTTAAGGTAATTTGCGTATTTTTTGGCACGTTTATTTTGCACTGTCTTCGCATAGCGTGTTCTATTAACGTCATCTTTTCACTGGGGATAACTATAAATTTTACACACACTTTGATGCCTTTGGTTTGTTCATACACTAATTAGTTTTCGCACAGTGAATTAAAATAATTATTTTATTAA
The DNA here is from genome assembly GCA_034769895.1 of Magicicada septendecula. Taxonomy (NCBI): domain Eukaryota; kingdom Metazoa; phylum Arthropoda; class Insecta; order Hemiptera; family Cicadidae; genus Magicicada; species Magicicada septendecula. The sequence continues at coordinate 194,556,588 of CM068368.1, read as the reverse complement.
TTACTTGGGGCGGGTTGCTGAGATTCCTGTCTTGACATGCATCACTAACACACACAAGATACACGAGTAACACACATACAATTGAGCAGGTGTTCACTTAACTTATACAAATTCTACACATTTTATATTTATTTAAATTAATGCCTAATACAGCGTATGGCTGTATCGTTGCAATATACTTTTAGAGATATTAATTTAATTTTATTATTTAATTATTTTATTTGTTTTTATTATTATTATTCAATTAATTAAAAATAATAAATAGTAATTCTGTATGAATTGGTAAAGAAAGATTTGTTTCACCGCGTTAAATAGATTATGTCATAGACAAATCGATTGATGGTAGCTGTCAATTCAACGTCTTTATTTCTTCTTCTGCTCGTCTTTTTCCTTTTTGAAGTCCTGTTTTTTAATTAAAAATTGACGTATTTTAACTTAGCTACTTAACTATTCAATAAAACGCCAAGTTAAAACGAATAATTATATTTATTGTGAATAGTGCGATTATTCGACTTGCGTCGACTATTGCTCTTGGAGTCGAGACTGGATCTCAGATCGATTAACACATTTGGGTTAAGTTATATTAACTTAAATTATTATTTAACATGGATTCTTTTAACTGTTGAAATAGTCAGGAAAGGCAAGTTAGAGAATTCAATACTTACAATTAGAAAAAACTTATTCGTTAACACATAATTATTAAAAAATATAGTATATATTAGTAAAAAGAAATTCGAACCGCATGCAGACTATTCTGACGTCATGCCGTCTTCTTATTGTGCTGGCCACTACTCGTTGAAATTAAAAGATGGCTGCCTTCATGCGTTGTACCATGCTGATAATCTGTCTCTAGGATTTTTCTTCAATAAAATGCAGTAGTTGATAAATTCCTCTTCTGTGATGTAGTTATTGAAAGACTTTCAAGTTATTGTGTTTAGCTTTCGTCCTCCACTGGATTTCGTTCGGTAATACGTGTGTAGTGTTGAGTGGTTTCTTCAAATCAGTTCGCTGTTCATAAATTAGGTTAGATTTATAATTCCATCATGACCATTCGTTCTGGTAGTTAGTTTTAGTGTTTTTTTAATTTTGCTTTGTTATTCCACCGACTATTTAAATTGGATTCATTGACTTACTGTAGATACTTCATTCCTTCATATTTCCATAAACATCTTGGGTTTAGTTAGTTAAAATTTAATTCAGATTTCTTCTCAATACTCTGACACGTCCATTCTGCTTGGAGTTTAACAATCAACTAATTTTAATTTATTTCTTCATATAGAAAATCCTGTACGATTTTGGTCTCATTTTTCATTGTTCACAATCAGCTGTTTGCCTTATACCCGATTCGATTTTATGGAAATAAATGAAATTTTTTTTATATTTTACTGACTATAATTTAGTTATTTAGTATTTTTATGAAATTTTAATTACATAACTATATTCCTGCTTTGATTTTATACAAATTAATATTAAACATGACCTATTTTGGTTGGAATTAAACTCAAAAATTACATTCTTGAAATTTACTTCTAGGCCATATCATGATTCACATAATTACCGATTAAATGGTTTACAGTATGTTTTATGTTACCATTGTCCTCACATAAGATTACTAATTAAATCATTATAATTTGCCTTCACTACTTTGTTATTATACTAAACATTTACTGATTTATTTTCATTTTACTTGTAATGTGTCCAAAATTGGGTCATTTTATTTCCTACAGTATGGGGTATTCGTATTTTTTATTTATTTCATTTTGTGTGGGATTTTATAAATTTATTGTGAAAGTTTTATTATACGGCCAACGTTATTTCTATTACCACAGAACACATGGCAAGTGGAACATTGTTGAAACAAAGCAGAGACGCAGTTTGTGTTGAGTAACTCTGTAAGGAATTCGCGCCACCCCGAATTTCGGAGAAATGTGCATATGTGTGACCACGCCCGCACGTAACAATCAGGACGGGGCGCTGTTAGTGACGCCATGAAAAATCCAACGAAGCTGTAAAAATTGGCGCTGGAACGAACAGTTTGTAGCAGCAACCAGCCAACTACAGGAAATATCGTTAAGCCACGCCTACTACTAGTGACATCAGTGTAGCAGAGGCAAATATCGTCCTCGGTCACCACACATATAACGACTATGTTTCATGCATAGAAGGAATACGCCACAACAAATTAAGCATGAACGGCGACTAAAACCTGTTGGCAGTGAATACGCATTTCCTCCCGCTCAACCAAGCACACTTCCCAGTTACGCTGTAGGTGCCGGCTGGCGCGGAGCTGAGTAAGCTCTCTACAAAGTTTTTTTTTTGTTTTCCAGTAAAAGGTGTAACTACAATGAATTTTCATGTGACCGCGGTCGAGTTACAACAGTAGGAGGGATAATTTGATACTTTCAGACAGGAACCAACCAGTAATTTACAGAAACGATGAGTGCGCGCGCGAACACGTGGCCGGCGGTTGAAGTGTAAGGGCTGGGGGGTTTTATTATAAAATGTTAAGGGGTGTGTTTGAGTGAGTGTTTAAAATATGCAGGCTGGGCTCTGTTCGTATGTTTGTATGAGTATAAGGTAAGATGTTAGAATAAGTTCATAATTATATTGTGATCAGGGAGTAGATCACCGAAAAGCCTTAGGCATGTATTTCAAAGTTTTAATTTTGGAGAAGAAATTTTTTAATGTTAACAAAGTTCAAAAAATAAAAAATTAAATTTTAATTCTCTTCAAAATGAGTTGTGTCAGTGCTTTGTTTAACCTGTAAACCATGTTTGTATCTAACGTAAATGTGATCGAACCCTGGAACCCGGCAGAAGAGATTGTGGAGGTAGGTGGAAATTAATGTAATTTGGTAATTAATAAATATAATCAATTATAGACTATAACAAATGGCACCCAAACAGGGACGAATTATAATTAATTATAATTAAATTCCACATCTACAATAAAGATACAAACATGTGTTAGGTTAGCGTAGCAAAATAACAATGCGTTATGTATGCAAAGCTATACCGAATATAGAAAGCACATTATAAAAAATTAATTAATTAGATCATTAATAGTTGGAATATTAAGTATAAAAAAATGTCAGATAACGAGAATAAAATAAATGAAAATAGCGTCGAATATTTTGACGACTCAAATATGAGCAGTTTTGAAATACATTCGACTCCAAGTGTGAGTAAAGATAAAACAGAATCAAATATGAGTGATCAGAGTAATGTAACTGAAGATTCGGGGGTGCAGATAACCCCGATCTCAACAAAATGTAATAGGTCCGATAACGATATAATGAGTATCATGCTCAGTCAATTCGAGAGAATGAGTAGTCGTTTTAATGTAATAAGTAGTGACATGAATAGTCGTTTTGATACCTATGATGCTAAGTTTGACGTATTAACTAATTCACTGTGTAGTATTGAGAGTAAGTTGAGCGAAATATGTAGTGAAGCAAAAAGAGCAGCAAATGAGTCAAGAGAGTGTGTATGTACAGAGAAAAATAAAACAAATGAAAATTGTAGTGACAAATGTAAAAATACGATACCAGATAAAGAATTAATAAATAATAATGATGTTGTTGAAAATAATGAGCATAATAAAATAATTGAAAATGTCATATCAGAGAGTACTGATGAGTTTGTGGAATGTGACTATGAGATGTTAAGGTGTGTTAGTGAATTAGAGAGAGAGAGGAAAAATAATGTTGTAGTAGAGTGGGGACAGGGGGTAGATTTTCCCTTTATTACTTATGATGATTATTTAATGAGTTCACAAGTGTTGTTTTTGAAGGGCCAGAGTCCTGTGTTGATAGATGAATTGAGGTGTTTATTTTTGTTGAGTAATGGTGTACCCTCTGTCCGGAATAATTGTGAGAGTGTGGTGTGGTGTTATGAAGAGAGAGAATTAAACAGAGAACTGTATGTGGAGAAAGTAACCGAATTGTATTTTTTGAATAGAAAGTATGAAGAATGGAATGAAAGTTTAAAAGTATATTTGAGTAATGATGACTATAATGAGTTGACAAAAGTATTTAACCCAATAATGAGCGAATTTACTGACGGAGATGTAACAAAAATAGCTAATGTAGACTGGTTTAATGAGTATTCCGGTAAAATGAGTGAATTTCGTTGTTCTGGTTATGACACACAAAGTAACCATTTGTTTGTAAATAAAAAGCAACAGTGTTGTATAAAACCAAGACTTATCTGGGACGATGGAGGTTAAACTGTAAAACAATAAAAGACTGCTATAAACATTTTGTTTTATGGGTTTTGACATGGCAGATTTGGACAATGAAGTGCGGAAAAAACTGAACAGTTATTGACTAATTATGAAAAATATCCGGGCTGTTTGGCCGTGGTCCATGGTTAAAAACAAAACCAAACGTTTCGGTAGCTGCACTGGCTGCCATCATCAGTGGAATAAGATTTCTGCACTTGGGGTGTTTACGTGCAGGCCCACAGTACTGTGGTATAGACTAAAGCTGTCCTGCCATGCTACCTGTACATATAAATTCAGCAAAGTCCCACGTACAGGTAAAAATGACACCATCAACCAATCACAACAGAGATGGTATATGATTGGCTCGCACCAAGATACGCCATTATGTGACTCACTTGTTTTCCAAGAAATACTGTGGGGAAGGCTGCTGATTTCCCGCAATGCTACCTGTGCTAATTGTTTACTAATTGCAACCCCCGCACAGGTAAGTAAACATCACCAGCCAATCAGAAACAAGAAGGTGTGTGAGAGGCTCGCATCGCGCCATGCCATAATGCACTTAATGAGATGCTTTCGCCCCGTCGATTCATAGCGATCGCAGCATGCTTCTGAATCAAGACGGACTCCATATGAAGACGAGGGAAGTAATCACTCACCGCCGACAAGAGTTTCGTCTCATCGAAACGGATCCGATGGTCGGCATTGGCGAGCGCGTGTTCGGCCACGGCAGACTACTCCGGCTGTCCCAGTCTACAGTAACGGCTATGTTCACCCACGCGTGTGCGGACGCTGCGCTTCGTGGTACCAATGTACTCCTGGCCGCATGAGCAGGGAACTCCGTACACACCGCACGATGACAGCGGGTCTCGGACATCCTTCGTCGGCCGCAAGTACTGGTGTATCTTCTTTGTCGGCTTGAATACTGGTCTCACACCGTGCCGACTGAGCAGCCTACCAATGCGGTCCGTCACCCCATGAATGTAGGGCAACGCCACGAAACCGACGGTCTCACGTGAATCCACTTCCGGCCTAGCTGTTCTTCTCGGCCGGACCGCACGTCTCACCTCCCCGACGGAATACCCATTGGCCTGCAGCGCTAGTTCGAGGTGGCGCAGCTCATCATCGAGGTACCGGGGCTCGCATATCCTCCTAGCCCGGTCCACCAAGGTCTTCAACACCGCCCTCTTCTGGCTGGGATGGTGGTTCGACTGTTTATGGATATAGCGGTTAGTGTGCGTCGGTTTTCTATAAACTTTATGTCCGAGGCTGCCATCGGTCCTTCTAAGGACCAACACGTCCAGAAAAGCCAGCTGATTGTCGGTCTCTCTCTCGACAGTAAACTGTATCCGTGGGTGAACCTGATTGAGATGTGCCAGGAACCTGCCGAGTTCTTCCTCACCATGGCTCCAGATAACAAATGTGTCATCAACATACCGGAACCAGCACCTCGGCTTCAGCGGAAAAGATGTAATGCCCGCTGTTCGAACCGTTCCATATAAAAGTTCGCCACCACAGGACTGAGTGGACTCCCCATGGCCACATCATCAATCATTCAAAGAACTCACCGCCGTACTGAAAATATGTAGTTTTCAGAACATGCCGGAAAAGCGCTGTAATGTCTGCCGGAAAAAGGTTAGCTAAGTGGCCAAGGACATCATCTACGGGCACCATGGTGAACAACGAAACCACGTCAAAGCTGACCATTATGTCTCCAGGCTGCAACGACAACCCACCGAGCCTTTCAAGAAAGTGTGATGAATCCCTGACATATGACTCCGTACCACCTATATGTGGCCGGAGAAGCTCGGTCAAGTGTTTAGCGAGATGGTAGGTTGGAGATCCTATGGCGCTGACGATGGGTCTGAGCGGGACGTCCGGCTTGTGGATTTTGGGGAGGCCATAAAGCCTAGGTGGAAGGGCTTCCGAACACCGGACGGCAGCCTTCACATCAGGCTCCAAGGAAGACCGCTTAACCAGAAAATCGGTCCTTTTTAGGACCACTGCGGTCGGATCTCTTCGCAGTTTTTTGTAGTTTTCTGGGTCCAGCAGTTCTCCGATCTTCCGTTGGTAGTCTTCGGTGTTCATTACAACAGTCGCACTCCCCTTATCCGCTGGTAATATGATGACAGACTCATCCCGCCTTAATGTCCTTAGTGCCCGAAGCTCACTCACTGGTATGTTGCATCGCGGCGGTTTCGCTCTAGCCAGGATCCTCGATGCTTCGATCCTGACTTCATCTGCCTGTTCACGCGGAAGCCGCCGCACTCCAGCTTCAACGTTGGCAATGATGTCCTCCACTGGAATCTTCTTAGGGGTCACTGCAAACTTCTCCCCTCTCACCAAGACAGCAGTTTCGGTGGTGGTAAGTTGGCGGTCCGACAAGTTCACTACTGTCCTGTCCGTCTCTAAGCTGCTTCGCTGTTGTTCCTGGTTGTTCTCCTCGGGGCTATCTCTCCAGTACTTACTCTCATGGCGCGATCGAACACTATCGCGAACGGCCTCGGAAGCGCTGGAACTTAGGCTATCCACCAGATCCCAGTGGCCAGGTGACAACACAGTGCTTAATTCCAGGTGTAGACGGAACAACCTCATATTGTTGTCGGCAAGATCTTTCCTGGTCTGGTGGATACGTTCGCGTAGCATCGCCTTCTCTGCACGTTGATAAATTCGACTGGCTTGCGGTGTAAAAATGGAGTTCTTCAATTTAAGAAACCGGGGAATAACACCAGTATCCCGGCATCTTGATAGAAAAGCCAGTGAACAGAGCAGGTGTACCTTCTTCTTTCTTAGCCCCTCAAATCGTCTGATATTTTAGGTTAAAATATCAGTGGAGCTGCCGAAACGTTTGGTTTTGTTTTTAACCATGGACCACGGCCAAACAGCCGGATATTTTTCATAATTCAAGTGACACCGGCCGTGAAAGCCTAAGGAATAATTTAAGTTGTTAACTAAAGTTTGTAAATAATAATGTAGTAAATTTATTTGGGTGCATGGGGGAATGTTAAGTAAACAAGTGTGTGTAACTGTGGTAATAAAAATAATAATATTTGCAATTTAAAGAAATATCAGAATTAATTTTGAAAAACAGTAATTGACTAATAATAGTTGTTATGATGGTAATGCGATTTGTGTTGTTAATAATTAAATTAAGTAAAACAACTTGATACATGTTAAATATTTTGATTGCTTATTTAAATGTTAATTAATTAAATTTTTTTGATGAATATAAATTATTCTACGAGATGGAAATTTGGTAATAGATGGCTAAATTGTGTGATCTAAACTAATATTTTGTGTTAAATGTTTCAGAGGTGAGGTGAAAGTACTGTGGTATGGGGATTATGTTTTGTATATATCATGTTAAATGGATTGTAAGTATAGAACTTTTACAATATGAATCATGTATAACAAAAATGTTTACAGGTAACCAAGATTTTAATTCAATAGTGAGATTATTTGAAATAATTGTGTTCAATAAAAATGATTATTAAAATTTTTTTTAATAATAACTGGTAATGATATATACTATATACTAATAATAGATTTTGAAAATTTTAAGAAAGTCCAATGGTAGAAAGTTATAAGTGAGTTAAAGGATTAGTGATGAATGAAGGTCTCAAACTATAATGTTGTATATTTGGTTTTTTTTAGTTAGTTATGAAGCTGCTATTGCGGGGGTGGCCTGTGCCCTCGTAGATAGCGAAATGGGTTGGGGGTAACAGAGAGTGTTACCTCCATCGGAGGCGAAAATGTGTGACACACCTTTTCGTGTAAATTAAATTTACACACTGATAGACGATCGTGTCGCACATAATAAGACGATGTATAACAGGCAGTGAAATGAAGTTCGATTTCCCTGACTTTTCGGGCGATTATTGCCTTACCAGCACTAATCGTGGATTTGGCTAGCGGCCAGCTATGGTCATATCAAGTCCCTTGACCATAGCTGACTTGAAATTGGTATATAGTAGAAATTCAATGGGGGGTGACAATTAGGGGAATCTCCCGGCACTATGGAACAGCGGCTACCACTCTGCCCGCTTGGGGGCAGCAAAGCCAGGTGGTAGACCCGCATTAAGGGCGTTTAACTATATGACAAAGGTATGTTGATATCTGAACCTTTTAAAATGTAACAGCCGAAGCAAAGACACGGAGAGGTAAAACTACTCCAAAATATACAGTCTTTGTGAAAGCGAGGGGGCGCTACAGCCTTACATAACTTGAAATAGTGTGTGTGGATGGGAGGTGACTCAGAGGAGCCACGAATTTAAATTTTACAACATAAAAATTTTTTTGCTAATTCAAATTTTGATCCAATAAAAATGCTTGTGCTCTGTTTAAATAACTAGCTGCTCAGACACTCAATATAAGGTGTTCATGCTATAATTTTAAATGTATTATTTTAATATCATACGTTAGATATAGGTGTTGATAAAATATGTGTTTTCATTATATGTGTGTACTTTAAACTAAGCCAATAATTAAACCTCTGGCAGGCAGTTAACGTAATAGAAGTGAGTATTGATAAATTGTAGCGGGTCATTTTTGGGTGTTTTTATTTTTAACCGTTTGGGGCATTATTATATTGTTACTTATTTCGTTTTCGGGCGGACTGGTATAATCAATTTGAAAAAACTGTAATTGTATTGTGCAACGTTATTTAACAAGCAACAGCACGAGTTTGAGAAACAGAGTTTGGAACAAAAGCGACACGCAATTTCAGTGGTGTAACGGCAGAAGAATTTACCTCCGCCAAAATTCTAAGAATTCTGTGCATGTGTTTTGACGCCCGTATGCAACTCAGCCGGGCGGGGATCGGCACTGACGCCGTGAGTGACAACGCAGTTGAGACCAACATGGCGCTGGGACGAGAAGTTACTAGTTCTAAGTGACCGGCTACCGGAAAACAGCGTCAAACTCCGCCTACTGTGAGCGACATCAGCAGAGCAGATGCCCATATCGGCCTCTGGACACACACATATGCCAGTTATAATCCAGGCATAAAATGGTTACACGACAGCAGAGGAACAAGGAGCGACGACGAAAACATCGTGGCATTGAAGAACAACTTCCATGCAGGAACAGGTAGATGTACCTGTTACGTTCACAACCACACAGTCGACATTAAGCAGAGACGCCATATAGTCCACGAGGTACAGAGTACCGCTACAGACGCTTACAGTTTCGTTGCGGACCCGGTTGGTCGATTTTCGTAAATGTAATTAATTCAAGAAGACCGACCGGGACCCGAGGCGATAATCAACGGATCTCAGTTACAAAATTGTTGCAAGTGCGAATCGCAAACAGTTAAATTACGGACATTGGAATCGAATCGGGACAAAACACGTGTTCGGCCGGCCACGCGGTAGTGAACAGTTGTAAAACAATAAAGGAGTTTGTAAAATATAATAACAAGGGGTAAAGTATTAACTTGTGTGAAAGAGTGTGCAATGCTGGGCTGTTCTGTGTTTATGTGTGAAATATATAATTGTTTGTATCTGTATAAAGTATAAGGTAAGCCATAGTCGATAAGGTGCAAGAGTTGCACAACATGTAACACGAAGTTTTATCAATTAAACATTACTTATTAATTAAAAAAAAAAATCTAATTTCTCTTCCATATAATTGAGAGTTAAATTCTTTCAATGCCTTATTTCGTTATATGTATCGTCAGAGTTCGTCGAACGAAATGGGTTAGTCCACACTATGCGATCCGGCCAGATCAAGTTGAAAGGTAAGTGGGAATTGTAATTTGAATAAAATAATTTTACCAAACAAGAAGACAAGAAAGTTACAATTGGTGCGGCGTGAGCAGGATTTAATATAACTGAAGAGGGGTTATTTTAACACCGGCCTACATCTGACGATGCATAGCGAAGTAGGGTTATGAAAGCAAATTGATTTGGTAAAATATCAGTTTTGAAATAAAATTACTAATTGACAGTTGTTACGTAAGAAAAAATAGATAAAGTAAAAATGTCCGAGAATACAGAAAAAAGTAGTATAATAAATTCAATTATGAGTGAAAGTGGCCTTGAGTCGCAATCGCTGGATGAAAGTGGTATGTTGAGGGGGGAGACGGGTACTGTTGCAGAAACAGTTATCGGCAGTAATGTAATAGTTCATTCCACTCCGATTGCGTCTCAACCACAAGTAAATGAAACAGATGCTGATTCGGGGATCCAGTTGACCCCCGTTTCAATTAATAAAAGTAAACAATCAGAGGAAACAAATATGATGAGTATTATGCTCAGTCAATTCGAGAGAATGAATAGTAATTTTGAGACTAAATTCAATATAATGAATAGTCGTTTTGACATAAATGAGAAGGAATTAAATAAACGTTTTGATGATAATGATAAAATTTTAAATATAATGAAAAGTGACTTTAATAATAAATTAGATGAACAGAGAAGAAAATGTGAACAACAGAATATTCAGTTTCAGCAAAATATAAATATAAAATTTGACGAGTTGATAAATAACATACAAGACAAGAATGTATGTCTTGGAAATGCCAATGAAATGACAAGAAATAGTTCGAATAAAGTAGAACAGAGTAAGAATAATACAAACGAAAGTTGTAATGACAGTGTTGTGTTAGGCAATGAATTAATAAATAGTAATGATGTTAATAATAACGAGAATAATAATGTGTTTGAGAAATTGGTATCAGAAAGTGATACGGTAAAAATAAATAATGAAAGTATAGAATGCAGTGATTATGAGATGTTAATGTGTGTCAGTGAGTTAGAGAGAGAGAGAAAAAATAATGTTGTAGTAGAGTGGGGACAGAGGGGAAATTTTCCTTTTATTATTTATGATGATTTAATGTGGTCACAAGAGTTTTTGAAGGGCAAGAGTCCCGTGTTAGTAGAAGAGTTGAGTTTATTTTATTTGTATAAGTTTATACCCTCTGTGCGGAATGATTTTATAAGTATGAGATGGTGCTATGATGAGAGAGATTTAAATAGAGAATTGTTTGTTGAGAGAGAGACAGAGTTATATGAATTAAAGAGAGATTATGATGAGTTGAAAGAAATATTAGAAGTGTATTTAAACAAGAATGATTTAAGTGATAATACAAAAGTAACTAACCCGATATTGGAAATATTTACTGACGGAGATTTAACAGAAATACTTAACTTAGACTTGGTGAATGATTATTATGGTATAACGGATAAATGGAAATTGTTTGGTTATGACACACAAGACAACAATATGTGTGTCAATATAATTGAAAAGTGTTATTTAGAACCAAGATTAATCTTTGACGATGGCGGGTAGACTGTAAAACAATAAAAGACAATTAAACATTATGTTTTATGGTTGTTTGACATGGCAGATTTGGACAGAAGTGTGGAAAAAATGGAACAATAATTAACAAGAGTTGTAGATAAAATATAGTGAATTTATATGTGTGTATGTAAGATGATTGTTGTGATAATAATATTGAAATATTTGCAATTTAAATAAACAAATAGAATTAATTTGAAAAACGAGTAATCAGAGAATTATATTTGTTTGGATGGTAATGAATTCTATATTGATAATAATTAATTTAATTAAAATAATTTGATATATTTTAATTGATTATGTAAATGTTGTATAATTAATTTTTTTGTAAACTCAGTTGTTTTACGAGATGGAAATTTGGTAATGAATGATAAATTATTTAATTTAAATTAATAAATTTTGTGAAATGTTTCAGAGATGATGGTGATTATGTTTTGTGTGTATAGCGTGTTAAATGGAGTGTAAGTATGAAAATTTTATAATCATGTATAATAAAAAATGTTTACAGGTGTGATTGAGGTGTTAATGCAATCATTGTGTTGAATAAATATAATTAAAAAATTTTTTATAATAAATGAAAAATGATATATAATGATTATTAATAATAAATTTTGAAAATTTCAAGAAAGTTAAACGGTAAAAGGTTATGAATGGGTTAGACGATTATTGATGTAAATATTATATGATAATGTATACAAGAATATGTAATTTTCATTATGTGTGTATTTTTTCTAAGCCAAGAACTAGACGTCTGGCAGGCTAATATAAATAAGCATCAGAATCAGAGAAATGGGAAACAATGAGGTGAGAAGGGAGAATAAATAAAAATAAATATGTATATTCCATGTAATTTGTTCAATTTTAAGATGTGCTTTTATTATGTTAGGATATCAGCTGATCAGCAATACCATGTCACTGGTATAGTGGTTTGTAAAGGTTACAAGTAATTAATGTTTAGTGTACTACAGACATTTTGAAGTAAAGATAAAAAGAATATGAGAAATAAAATAACAATAATTTATGCAAAGTATTAAGATATAATTCATGGGTGATGAAGATTTTATGGGACAAATATATCTGTCCCAATTGAATTCCAAGTGAAGTTGAAATAATGAATATGATGTAATGCTGTTTTTGAGTTAATGTATGTTATAGAATTTGGTGAAATATTGATGTTGACACAGTGGTAATGGAGACTTTATGTAGATTTTGAATGATATATTGTTGTTTTTATAGTTAATGAGGTTATTTTGTGTATTTGCAGTAATGTAATGAGATTGAGATTTTTTGGGGATGGCAATTTTGTATTAGGGGGTAGTGTAGTTGGGGAGTCCGCAACAAGGGTTGGGACGGGAATTGGAATAGATTTTAGTGAGGAGGGGCCGCCTTAGGTAAAATCCGGGGGCCAAATAAGGGAAATGGGTTTTTGGGAAGGAAACACGTATCCTATATATACAAAGGGTTAGCGAGTTTTATATATGTAGAGAAGGCGGCGAATTGTGTTAAATGATAAGTTGGGGTTTAGAATGTCCTGATTAGTAGATATTTTTGATAGAGTTGGGTGTCATGGGAGTAGTAGTTGATGAATATTAGAGTCAGAGGGAGAAAGTTTATGTGTATAGAAATATATAGAAATCTCATACAGAAAAACGAGAATAAATAATTTACATCACCCACCGTATATTAAAGTAAGATTGTTGAAAACAAAAAGAGAGAAATTTATAATAAGGAATATACAATTGTTTTTTCAACCAGTGACAGAATTTTGATAAAATTTGAAAATAATGTAAAGTCAAGAATTGTTTGTTTTAAATAATTTACATGTCAATCTGTTTATTATTTGTATTAATATTTTGTTTGTTTTAAATATTTTGTTTATTATGTTTTGTATTTCAAGGTGTTTTCAGAAATCATACATAACATATGTAGGTCAAGGGTTTTGGACTTGACCTAGTTATGATCAGCTGATGAGTTCATACACCTACTAGGCTTGTGTATAGTAGGAAGCCAATTGTGATTTGTTTGTTTAATTAATTCAAACCAATATTTGAATAGTTTTAATAAATATTTAATAAATAAATTTAATAAAAATTTAATGAATAAATTGAAATTTTTTTTGAATTTTAAAATTTTTGGAAATTTTAAATTTTTTTGAAAAAAAAAAACTAGATTTTTCGCCTGCCAGCGAATGACTATTTTAGATAATGAGTTTTTATTATGTGTGTATTAACCATGTTGCTTTTATTGTATTGCATTATATTGGTAGACTATAAGGGATTCTCATACTAGAGTAAGGATGTATTTGTATTAGTAGAAATGTTTAGGTTAAGTCATTGAAACAAAAATTAGAAAAAAGAGGAAGAGAATTTTTTGATAAACGAGTTTTTTTGAATTTTGAATTTTTTAAATTTTTGATAAATTTTAAAAGAAAGTTTTATTCTTATGTGTTATGGTAATATGTAATGTTAGAGTGTGTGAGCCCAGTATTTGCCAAAGGCAGCCCAGCTTGCAAAAAAAGGGGATCCATATCGGCGGAGGAGCTGGGATAATTTTAGCCAGGGATTGAGGATTTTGGGGGTAGCATGTTAGAAGGCGAGGTGCGCCGTGGTGCGAGTCTGATCGATTTCTCGGTGTTGGGATCTCTTACGGAGAAGTCCAGTGATCTCGTTCAGATGAGTCCATGGTCGCTGAGCCAGGGGGGTCGTGTACCCATGCAGAGTAAGAACCAGGGGGTTGTTGGCACCAGTTCCTCACCGGTCCTCTTCGGGTTTATCGATGAGATTTCTTCTGTCATGGACAGCAGAATTCTCATCGAGGGGGTATTGTAGCGGGTCATTTTTGGGTGTTTTTATTTTTAACCGTTTGGGGCATTATTATATTGTTACTTATTTCGTTTTCGGGCGGACTGGTATAATAAATTTGAAAAAACTGTAATTGTATTGTGCAACGTTATTTAACAAGCAACAGCACGAGTTTGAGAAACAGAGTTTGGAACAAAAGCGACACGCAATTTCAGTGGTGTAACGGCAGAAGAATTTACCTCCGCCAAAATTCTAAGAATTCTGTGCATGTGTTTTGACGCCCGTATGCAACTCAGCCGGGCGGGGATCGGCACTGACGCCGTGAGTGACAACGCAGTTGAGACCAACATGGCGCTGGGACGAGAAGTTACTAGTTCTAAGTGACCGGCTACCGGAAAACAGCGTCAAACTCCGCCTACTGTGAGCGACATCAGCAGAGCAGATGCCCATATCGGCCTCTGGACACACACATATGCCAGTTATAATCCAGGCATAAAATGGTTACACGACAGCAGAGGAACAAGGAGCGACGACGAAAACATCGTGGCATTGAAGAACAACTTCCATGCAGGAACAGGTAGATGTACCTGTTACGTTCACAACCACACAGTCGACATTAAGCAGAGACGCCATATAGTCCACGAGGTACAGAGTACCGCTACAGACGCTTACAGTTTCGTTGCGGACCCGGTTGGTCGATTTTCGTAAATGTAATTAATTCAAGAAGACCGACCGGGACCCAAGGCGATAATCAACGGATCTCAGTTACAAAATTGTTGCAAGTGCGAATCGCAAACAGTTAAATTACGGACATTGGAATCGAATCGGGACAAAACACGTGTTCGGCCGGCCACGCGGTAGTGAACAGTTGTAAAACAATAAAGGAGTTTGTAAAATATAATAACAAGGGGTAAAGTATTAACTTGTGTGAAAGAGTGTGCAATGCTGGGCTGTTCTGTGTTTATGTGTGAAATATATAATTGTTTGTATCTGTATAAAGTATAAGGTAAGCCATAGTCGATAAGGTGCAAGAGTTGCACAACATGTAACACGAAGTTTTATCAATTCAACATTACTTATTAATTAAAAAAAAAAATCTAATTTCTCTTCCATATAATTGAGAGTTAAATTCTTTCAATGCCTTATTTCGTTATATGTATCGTCAGAGTTCGTCGAATGAAATGGGTTAGTCCACACTATGCGATCCGGCCAGATCAAGTTGAAAGGTAAGTGGGAATTGTAATTTGAATAAAATAATTTTACCAAACAAGAAGACAAGAAAGTTACAAAATATATATTTCATGTAATTTGTTCAATTTTGAGATGTGTTCATTGTGTTAGGAGATCAGCTGATCAGCAATAAAATGTCACTGATATTGGGTTATAAAGGTTCCAAGTAATTAATGGTCAATGTAATGTTTTAATGTATTACCGATGGTTTAAAGTAATGATAAAAATAACTTGATAAAGTGAGAAGTACAGTAATAATTTATGCAAGTTAACTAGAGATAGTTTTTGGGTGATGAATATTTTATGGGACATATAGATCTGTCCAAGTTGAAGTTAGAGTTGAAGTAAAGATCGAAATATTGTTTTGAAGATAAGGTAATGTTGTTTTTGAGTTAATATATGTTGTAAAATTTTGAGAAGTATTGATGTTGACACAGTAGTAGTGGAGAATAATTGTAGAGTTTTGAATGATATATTGATGTTTATAATTAATGATGTTATTTTGTTGTAATTGTAGTAAGGTAATGAGATTGAGATTTTGGGGATGGCAATTTTGTAGTAGGTGGTAGTGTAATGTGGGAGTCCGCAACATAATGATAAGTTGGGACGGGATAGGGATCGATTTTAGTGAGGGGGCCGCCTTAGGTAGAATCCAGGGGCCAAATAAGGGAATTGAGTTTTTTGGGGGGGGGGAACACGTATCCTAAGTACAAAGGGTTAGAGAGTATTTTTTTTTTATATATATAGAGAGAAGGTGGCGATTTGAGTTTAAGGATAAGTTGGGTTTAGAGTGTTTTGGGATAGATATCTTGATAGAGATGGGTGTCAGGGTAGTTGAAGGTGTTAGTTAGAGTCAGAGTGAGAAAGATTATATGTGTATGCAGATCAAGTAGTAAATTAAATGAGAATAAATATTTACATCACCCACCGTAAGGGAAAATCAGATTGTTAAATTTAGCGAGAGATTTATAATAAAGATATAAAATTTTATTTTTGAAACCAGTGACAGAATTTTGATAGAATTTGGTAATGTAAAATTAAGAATTGTTTATTTTAAATAATTTGAATGTCAATTCGCTTATTATTTATAATAATATTTTGTTATTTTAAATGTTTTGTTTTATTATGTGTTGTGTTTCAAATAGGATGTTACAGATGTTAAATGTATGTTCAGAAAGTATACATAACATATGTAGGTCAAGGGTCTTGGACTTGACCTAGTTTCGATCAGCTGATGAGGTCATATGCATATTAAGCTTGCATAGTAGGAAGTCAATTTAATTTGTTTATTTTATCAATTTAAACCAATTCTAAATAATGTCTAAATATAAAGGAAACATTTAAATAAAATTAAATTTTTTTTCTTGAATTTTAAAATTTTTTGGGAAAATATTTTTTTGGAAATTTTAATTTTTGAAAAAAAAATCTTGATTTTTCGCCTGCCAGCGAATGAATATTGTAAGTATTGATTATTTTATTATTTGTGTATTAACCATGTTTATTTTTATTGATTTATTTTGTATCACATTGTATTGTTAGACTCTAAGTGATTACATGTTAGGTTAAGGATATGTTCAGTTAGAAGAAAGGTTTAACTTAAGTCATTTTAAAGAAAACAGAAAATAATGAAGAGAATATTTTAGACTTTATTCAAAATTTATGAATTAATTTTATCTGAAAACAACGTGTTGTAATTTAAAGAATTTAAAAAATTTTTGCAATTTTATAATCTATAATGTCAGTGTGTAATGTGAGAGTGTGTGAGCCCAGTATCTGCTAAAGGCAGCCCAGCTTGCATAAAAGGGGAAACATATCGGTGGAGGACCTGGCATAATCTAAGCCAGGGATTGAGGATTTTGGGGATAGCATGTTAGAAGGCGAGGCGTGCTGTGGTACTCGTCTGTTCGATTTTTTGGTGTTGGGATCTCTTATGGAGAAGTCCAGTGATCTCGTTCAGATGCGTCCATGGTCCCCAAGCCAGGGGGGTCGTGTACCCATGTAGAGTAAGAACAAGGGGGTTGTTGGCACCAGTTCCTCACCGGTCCTCTTAGGGGTTTATCAATGAGATTTCTTCTGTTCTGGACAGCAGAATTCTCATTGAGGGGGTATTGTAACGTGTCCAAAATTGGGTCATTTTATTTCCTACAGTATGGGCTATTCGTATTTTTTATTTATTTCATTTTGTGTGGGATTTTATAAATTTATTGTGAAAGTTTTATTATACGGCCAACGTTATTTCTATTACCACAGAACACATGGCAAGTGGAACATTGTTGAAACAAAGCAGAGACGCAGTTTGTGTTGAGTAACTCTGTAAGGAATTCGCGCCACCCCGAATTTTGGAGAAATGTGCATATGTGTGACCACGCCCGCACGTAACAATCAGGACGGGGCGCTGTTAGTGACGCCGTGAAAAATCCAACGAAGCTGTAAAACATGGCGCTGGAACGAACAGTTTGTAGCAGCAACCAGCCAACTACAGGAAATGTCGTTAAGCCACGCCTACTACTAGTGACATCAGTGTAGCAGAGGCAAATATCGTCCTCGGTCACCACACATATAACGACTACGTTTCATGCATAGAAGGAATACGCCACAACAAATTAAGCATTAACGGCGACTAAAACCTGTTGGCAGTGAATACGCATTTCCTCCCGCTCAACCAAGCACACTTCCCAGTTACGCTGTAGGTGCCGGCCGGCGCGGAGCTGAGTAAGCTCTCTACAAAGTTTTTTTTTTGTTTTCCAGTAAAAGGTGTAACTACAGTGAATTTTCATGTGACCGCGGTCGAGTTACAACAGTAGGAGGGATAATTTGATACTTTCGGACAGGAACCAACCAGTAATTTACAGAAACGATGAGTGCGCGCGCGAACACGTGGCCGGCGGTTGAAGTGTAAGGGCTGGGGGGTTTTATTATAAAATGTTAAGGGGTGTGTTTGAGTGAGTGTTTAAAATATGCAGGCTGGGCTCTGTTCGTATGTTTGTATGAGTATAAGGTAAGATGTTAGAATAAGTTCATAATTATATTGTGATCAGGGAGTAGATCACCGAAAAGCCTTAGGCATGTATTTCAAAGTTTTAATTTTGGAGAAGAAATTTTTTAATGTTAACAAAGTTCAAAAAATAAAAAATTAAATTTTAATTCTCTTCAAAATGAGTTGTGTCAGTGCTTTGTTTAACCTGTAAACCATGTTTGTATCTAACGTAAATGTGATCGAACCCTGGAACCCGGCAGAAGAGATTGTGGAGGTAGGTGGAAATTAATGTAATTTGGTAATTAATAAATATAATCAATTATAGACTATAACAAATGGCGCCCAAACAGGGACGAATTATAATTAATTATAATTAAATTCCACATCTACAATAAAGATACAAACATGTGTTAGGTTAGCGTAGCAAAATAACAATGCGTTATGTACGCAAAGCTATACCGAATATAGAAAGCACATTATAAAAAATTAATTAATTAGATCATTAATAGTTGGAATATTAAGTATAAAAAAATGTCAGATAACGAGAATAAAATAAATGAAAATGGCATCGAAAATTTTGACGACTCAAATATGAGCAGTTTTGAAATACATTCGACTCCAAGTGTGAGTAAAGATAAAACAGAATCAAATATGAGTGATCAGAGTAATGTAACTGAAGATTCGGGGGTGCAGATAACCCCGATCTCAACAAAATGTAATAGGTCCGATAACGATATAATGAGTATCATGCTCAGTCAATTCGAGAGAATGAATAGTCGTTTTAATGTAATAAGTAGTGACATGAATAGTCGTTTTGATACCTATGATGCTAAGTTTGACGTATTAACTAATTCACTGTGTAGTATTGAGAGTAAGTTGAGCGAAATATGTAGTGAAGCAAAAAGAGCAGCAAATGAGTCAAGAGAGTGTGTATGTACAGAGAAAAATAAAACAAATGAAAATTGTAGTGACAAATGTAAAAATACGATACCAGATAAAGAATTAATAAATAATAATGATGTTGTTGAAAATAATGAGAATAATAAAATAATTGAAAATGTCATATCAGAGAGTACTGATGAGTTTGTGGAATGTGACTATGAGATGTTAAGGTGTGTTAGTGAATTAGAGAGAGAGAGGAAAAATAATGTTGTAGTAGAATGGGGACAGGGGGTAGATTTTCCCTTTATTACTTATGATGATTATTTAATGAGTTCACAAGTGTTGTTTTTGAAGGGCCAGAGTCCCGTGTTGATAGATGAATTGAGGTGTTTATTTTTGTTGAGTAATGGTGTACCCTCTGTCCGGAATAATTGTGAGAGTGTGGTGTGGTGTTATGAAGAGAGAGAATTAAACAGAGAACTGTATGTGGAGAAAGTAACCGAATTGTATTTTTTGAATAGAAAGTATGAAGAATGGAATGAAAGTTTAAAAGTAAATTTCAGTAATGATGACTATAATGAGTTGACAAAAGTATTTAACCCAATAATGAGCGAATTTACTGACGGAGATGTAACAAAAATACCTAATGTAGACTGGTTTAATGAGTATTCCGGTAAAATGAGTGAATTTGGTTGTTCTGGTTATGACACACAAAGTAACCATTTGTTTGTAAATAAAAAGCAACAGTGTTGTATAAAACCAAGACTTATCTGGGACGATGGAGGTTAAACTGTAAAACAATAAAAGACAGCTATAAACATTTTGTTTTATGGGTTCAGACATGGCAGATTTGGACAATGAAGTGCGGAAAAAACTGAACAGTTATTAACTAAAGTTTGTAAATAATAATGTAGTAAATTTATTTGGGTGCATGGGGGAATGTTAAGTAAACAAGTGTGTGTAACTGTGGTAATAAAAATAATAATATTTGCAATTTAAAGAAAAATCAGAATTAATTTTGAAAAACAGTAATTGACTAATAATAGTTGTTATGATGGTAATGCGATTTGTGTTGTTAATAATTAAATTAAGTAAAACAACTTGATACATGTTAAATATTTTGATTGCTTATTTAAATGTTAATTAATTAAATTTTTTTGATGAATATAAATTATTCTACGAGATGGAAATTTGGTAATAGATGGCTAAATTGTGTGATCTAAACTAATATTTTGTGTTAAATGTTTCAGAGGTGAGGTGAAAGTATTGTGGTATGGGGATTATGTTTTGTATATATCATGTTAAATGGATTGTAAGTATAGAACTTTTACAATATGAATCATGTATAACAAAAATGTTTACAGGTAACCAAGATTTTAATTCAATAGTGAGATTATTTGAAATAATTGTGTTCAATAAAAATGATTATTAAAATTTTTTTTAATAATAACTGATAATGATATATACTATATACTAATAATAGATTTTGAAAATTTTAAGAAAGTCCAATGGTAGAAAGTTATAAGTGAGTTAAAGGATTAGTGATGAATGAAGGTCTCAAACTATAATGTTGTATATTTGGTTTTTTTTAGTTAGTTATGAAGCTGCTATTGCGGGGGTGGCCTGTGCCCTCGTAGATAGCGAAATGGGTTGGGGGTAACAGAGAGTGTTACGTCCATCGGAGGCGAAAATGGCGAAAATGTGTGACACACCTTTTCGTGTAAATTAAATTTACACACTGATAGACGATCGTGTCGCACATAATAAGACGATGTATAACAGGCAGTGAAATGAAGTTCGATTTCCCTGACTTTTCGGGCGATTACTGCCTTACCAGCACTAATCGTGAATTTGGCTAGTGGCCAGCTATGGTCATATCAAGTCCCTTGACCATAGCTGACTTGAAATTGGTATATAGTAGAAATTCAATGGGGGGTGACAATTAGGGGAATCTCCCGGCACTATGGAACAGCGGCTACCACTCTGCCCGCTTGGGGGCAGCAAAGCCAGGTGGTAGACCCGCATTAAGGGCGTTTAACTATATGACAAAGTATGTTGATATCTGAACCTTTTAAAATGTAACAGCCGAAGCAAAGACACGGAGAGGTAAAACTACTCCAAAATATACAGTCTTTGTGAAAGCGAGGGGGCGCTACAGCCTTACATAACTTGAAATAGTGTGTGTGGATGGGAGGTGACTCAGAGGAGCCACGAATTTAAATTTTACAACATAAAAAATTTTTTGCTAATTCAAATTTTGATCCAATAAAAATGCTTGTGCTCTGTTTAAATAACTAGCTGCTCAGACACTCAATATAAGGTGTTCATGCTATAATTTTAAATGTATTATTTTATTATCATACGTTAGATATAGGTGTTGATAAAATATGTGTTTTCATTATATGTGTGTACTTTAAACTACGCCAATAATTAAACGTCTGGCAGGCAGTTAACGTAATAGAAGTGAGTATTGATAAATATATATTTCATGTAATTTGTTCAATTTTGAGATGTGTTCATTGTGTTAGGAGATCAGCTGTCAGCAATAAAATGTCACTGATATTGGGTTATAAAGGTTCCAAGTAATTAATGGTCAATGTAATGTTTTAATGTATTACCGATGGTTTAAAGTAATGATAAAAATAACTTGATAAAGTGAGAAGTACAGTAATAATTTATGCAAGTTAACTAGAGATAGTTTTTGGGTGATGAATATTTTATGGGACATATAGATCTGTCCAAGTTGAAGTTAGAGTTGAAGTAAAGATCGAAATATTGTTTTGAAGATAAGGTAATGTTGTTTTTGAGTTAATATATGTTGTAGAATTTTGAGAAGTATTGATGTTGACACAGTAGTAGTGGAGAATAATTGTAGAGTTTTGAATGATATATTGATGTTTATAATTAATGATGTTATTTTGTTGTAATTGTAGTAAGGTAATGAGATTGAGATTTTGGGATGGCAATTTTGTAGTAGGGGGTAGTGTAATGTGGGAGTCCGCAACATAATGATAAGTTGGGACGGGATAGGGATCGATTTTAGTGAGGGGGGCCGCCTTAGGTAGAATCCAGGGGCCAAATAAGGGAATTGAGTTTTTGGGGGGGGGAAACACGTATCCTAAGTACAAAGGGTTAGAGAGTATTTTTTTTTTATATATAGAGAGAAGGTGGCGATTTGAGTTTAAGGATAAATTGGGTTTAGAGTGTTTTGGGATAGATATCTTGATAGAGATGGGCGTCAGGGTAGTTGAAGGTGTTAGTTAGAGTCAGAGTGAGAAAGATTATATGTGTATGCAGATCAAGTAGTAAATTAAATGAGAATAAATATTTACATCACCCACCGTAAGGGAAAATCAGATTGTTAAATAAAGCGAGAGATTTATAATAAAGATATAAAATTTTATTTTTGAAACCAGTGACAGAATTTTGATAGAATTTGGTAATGTAAAATTAAGAATGGTTTATTTTAAATAATTTGAATGTCAATTCGCTTATTATTTATAATAATATTTTGTTATTTTAAATGTTTTGTTTTATTATGTGTTGTGCTTCAAATAGGATGTTACAGATGTTAAATGTATTTTCAGAAAGTATACATAACATATGTAGGTCAAGGGTCTTGGACTTGACCTAGTTTCGATCAGCTGATGAGGTCATATGCATATTAAGCTTGCATAGTAGGAAGTCAATTTAATTTGTTTATTTTATCAATTTAAACCAATTCTAAATAATGTCTAAATATAAAGGAAACATTTAAATAAAATTAAATTTTTTTTCTTGAATTTTAAAATTTTTTGGGAAAATATTTTTTTGGAAATTTTAATTTTTGAAAAAAAAATCTTGATTTTTCGCCTGCCAGCGAATGAATATTGTAAGTATTGATTATTTTATTATTTGTGTATTAACCATGTTTATTTTTGTTGATTTATTTTGTATCACATTGTATTGTTAGACTCTAAGTGATTACATGTTAGGTTAAGGATATGTTCAGTTAGAAGAAAGGTTTAACTTAAGTCATTTTAAAGAAAACAGAAAATAATGAAGAGAATATTTTAGACTTTATTCAAAATTTATGAATTCATTTTATCTGAAAACAACGTGTTGTAATTTAAAGAATTTAAAAAATTTTTGCAATTTTATAATCTATATTGTCAGTGTGTAATGTGAGAGTGTGTGAGCCCAGTATCTGCTAAAGGCAGCCCAGCTTGCATAAAAGGGGAAACATATCGGTGGAGGACCTGGCATAATCTAAGCCAGGGACTGAGGATTTTGGGGATAGCATGTTAGAAGGCGAGGCGTGCTGTGGTACTCGTCTGTTCGATTTTTCGGTGTTGGGATCTCTTATGGAGAAGTCCAGTGATCTCGTTCAGATGCGTCCATGGTCCCCAAGCCAGGGGGGTCGTGTACCCATGTAGAGTAAGAACAAGGGGGTTGTTGGCACCAGTTCCTCACCGGTCCTCTTAGGGGTTTATCAATGAGATTTCTTCTGTTCTGGACAGCAGAATTCTCATTGAGGGGGTATTGTAACGTGTCCAAAATTGGGTC
Organism: Magicicada septendecula; assembly: GCA_034769895.1. Lineage (NCBI taxonomy): Eukaryota > Metazoa > Arthropoda > Insecta > Hemiptera > Cicadidae > Magicicada > Magicicada septendecula. Next base: position 194,532,633 of record CM068368.1, on the reverse strand, counting down.
ATTTTATTTCCTACAGTATGGGGTATTCGTATTTTTTATTTATTTCATTTTGTGTGGGATTTTATAAATTTATTGTGAAAGTTTTATTATACGGCCAACGTTATTTCTATTACCACAGAACACATGGCAAGTGGAACATTGTTGAAACAAAGCAGAGACGCAGTTTGTGTTGAGTAACTCTGTAAGGAATTCGCGCCACCCCGAATTTTGGAGAAATGTGCATATGTGTGACCACGCCCGCACGTAACAATCAGGACGGGGCGCTGTTAGTGACGCCGTGAAAAATCCAACGAAGCTGTAAAACATGGCGCTGGAACGAACAGTTTGTAGCAGCAACCAGCCAACTACAGGAAATGTCGTTAAGCCACGCCTACTACTAGTGACATCAGTGTAGCAGAGGCAAATATCGTCCTCGGTCACCACACATATAACGACTACGTTTCATGCATAGAAGGAATACGCCACAACAAATTAAGCATTAACGGCGACTAAAACCTGTTGGCAGTGAATACGCATTTCCTCCCGCTCAACCAAGCACACTTCCCAGTTACGCTGTAGGTGCCGGCCGGCGCGGAGCTGAGTAAGCTCTCTACAAAGTTTTTTTTTTGTTTTCCAGTAAAAGGTGTAACTACAGTGAATTTTCATGTGACCGCGGTCGAGTTACAACAGTAAGAGGGATAATTTGATACTTTCGGACAGGAACCAACCAGTAATTTACAGAAACGATGAGTGCGCGCGCGAACACGTGGCCGGCGGTTGAAGTGTAAGGGCTGGGGGGTTTTATTATAAAATGTTAAGGGGTGTGTTTGAGTGAGTGTTTAAAATATGCAGGCTGGGCTCTGTTCGTATGTTTGTATGAGTATAAGGTAAGATGTTAGAATAAGTTCATAATTATATTGTGATCAGGGAGTAGATCACCGAAAAGCCTTAGGCATGTATTTCAAAGTTTTAATTTTGGAGAAGAAATTTTTTAATGTTAACAAAGTTCAAAAAATAAAAAATTAAATTTTAATTCTCTTCAAAATGAGTTGTGTCAGTGCTTTGTTTAACCTGTAAACCATGTTTGTATCTAACGTAAATGTGATCGAACCCTGGAACCCGGCAGAAGAGATTGTGGAGGTAGGTGGAAATTAATGTAATTTGGTAATTAATAAATATAATCAATTATAGACTATAACAAATGGCGCCCAAACAGGGACGAATTATAATTAATTATAATTAAATTCCACATCTACAATAAAGATACAAACATGTGTTAGGTTAGCGTAGCAAAATAACAATGCGTTATGTACGCAAAGCTATACCGAATATAGAAAGCACATTATAAAAAATTAATTAATTAGATCATTAATAGTTGGAATATTAAGTATAAAAAAATGTCAGATAACGAGAATAAAATAAATGAAAATGGCATCGAAAATTTTGACGACTCAAATATGAGCAGTTTTGAAATACATTCGACTCCAAGTGTGAGTAAAGATAAAACAGAATCAAATATGAGTGATCAGAGTAATGTAACTGAAGATTCGGGGGTGCAGATAACCCCGATCTCAACAAAATGTAATAGGTCCGATAACGATATAATGAGTATCATGCTCAGTCAATTCGAGAGAATGAATAGTCGTTTTAATGTAATAAGTAGTGACATAAATAGTCGTTTTGATACCTATGATGCTAAGTTTGACGTATTAACTAATTCACTGTGTAGTATTGAGAGTAAGTTGAGCGAAATATGTAGTGAAGCAAAAAGAGCAGCAAATGAGTCAAGAGAGTGTGTATGTACAGAGAAAAATAAAACAAATGAAAATTGTAGTGACAAATGTAAAAATACGATACCAGATAAAGAATTAATAAATAATAATGATGTTGTTGAAAATAATGAGAATAATAAAATAATTGAAAATGTCATATCAGAGAGTACTGATGAGTTTGTGGAATGTGACTATGAGATGTTAAGGTGTGTTAGTGAATTAGAGAGAGAGAGGAAAAATAATGTTGTAGTAGAATGGGGACAGGGGGTAGATTTTCCCTTTATTACTTATGATGATTATTTAATGAGTTCACAAGTGTTGTTTTTGAAGGGCCAGAGTCCCGTGTTGATAGATGAATTGAGGTGTTTATTTTTGTTGAGTAATGGTGTACCCTCTGTCCGGAATAATTGTGAGAGTGTGGTGTGGTGTTATGAAGAGAGAGAATTAAACAGAGAACTGTATGTGGAGAAAGTAACCGAATTGTATTTTTTGAATAGAAAGTATGAAGAATGGAATGAAAGTTTAAAAGTAAATTTCAGTAATGATGACTATAATGAGTTGACAAAAGTATTTAACCCAATAATGAGCGAATTTACTGACGGAGATGTAACAAAAATACCTAATGTAGACTGGTTTAATGAGTATTCCGGTAAAATGAGTGAATTTGGTTGTTCTGGTTATGACACACAAAGTAACCATTTGTTTGTAAATAAAAAGCAACAGTGTTGTATAAAACCAAGACTTATCTGGGACGATGGAGGTTAAACTGTAAAACAATAAAAGACAGCTATAAACATTTTGTTTTATGGGTTCTGACATGGCAGATTTGGACAATGAAGTGCGGAAAAAACTGAACAGTTATTAACTAAAGTTTGTAAATAATAATGTAGTAAATTTATTTGGGTGCATGGGGGAATGTTAAGTAAACAAGTGTGTGTAACTGTGGTAATAAAAATAATAATATTTGCAATTTAAAGAAAAATCAGAATTAATTTTGAAAAACAGTAATTGACTAATAATAGTTGTTATGATGGTAATGCGATTTGTGTTGTTAATAATTAAATTAAGTAAAACAACTTGATACATGTTAAGTATTTTGACTGCTTATTTAAATGTTAATTAATTAAATTTTTTTGATGAATATAAATTATTCTACGAGATGGAAATTTGGTAATAGATGGCTAAATTGTGTGATCTAAACTAATATTTTGTGTTAAATGTTTCAGAGGTGAGGTGAAAGTATTGTGGTATGGGGATTATGTTTTGTATATATCATGTTAAATGGATTGTAAGTATAGAACTTTTACAATATGAATCATGTATAACAAAAATGTTTACAGGTAACCAAGATTTTAATTCAATAGTGAGATTATTTGAAATAATTGTGTTCAATAAAAATGATTATTAAAATTTTTTTTAATAATAACTGATAATGATATATACTATATACTAATAATAGATTTTGAAAATTTTAAGAAAGTCCAATGGTAGAAAGTTATAAGTGAGTTAAAGGATTAGTGATGAATGAAGGTCTCAAACTATAATGTTGTATATTTGGTTTTTTTTAGTTAGTTATGAAGCTGCTATTGCGGGGGTGGCCTGTGCCCTCGTAGATAGCGAAATGGGTTGGGGGTAACAGAGTGTTACCTCCATCGGAGGCGAAAATGGCGAAAATGTGTGACACACCTTTTCGTGTAAATTAAATTTACACACTGATAGACGATCGTGTCGCACATAATAAGACGATGTATAACTGGCAGTGAAATGAAGTTCGATTTCCCTGACTTTTCGGGCGATTACTGCCTTACCAGCACTAATCGTGGATTTGGCTAGTGGCCAGCTATGGTCATATCAAGTCCCTTGACCATAGCTGACTTGAAATTGGTATATAGTAGAAATTCAATGGGGGGTGACAATTAGGGGAATCTCCCGGCACTATGGAACAGCGGCTACCACTCTGCCCGCTTGGGGGCAGCAAAGCCAGGTGGTAGACCCGCATTAAGGGCGTTTAACTATATGACAAAGTATGTTGATATCTGAACCTTTTAAAATGTAACAGCCGAAGCAAAGACACGGAGAGGTAAAACTACTCCAAAATATACAGTCTTTGTGAAAGCGAGGGGGCGCTACAGCCTTACATAACTTGAAATAGTGTGTGTGGATGGGAGGTGACTCAGAGGAGCCACGAATTTAAATTTTACAACATAAAAAATTTTTTGCTAATTCAAATTTTGATCCAATAAAAATGCTTGTGCTCTGTTTAAATAACTAGCTGCTCAGACACTCAATATAAGGTGTTCATGCTATAATTTTAAATGTATTATTTTATTATCATACGTTAGATATAGGTGTTGATAAAATATGTGTTTTCATTATATGTGTGTACTTTAAACTACGCCAATAATTAAACGTCTGGCAGGCAGTTAACGTAATAGAAGTGAGTATTGATAAATATATATTTCATGTAATTTGTTCAATTTTGAGATGTGTTCATTGTGTTAGGAGATCAGCTGTCAGCAATAAAATGTCACTGATATTGGGTTATAAAGGTTCCAAGTAATTAATGGTCAATGTAATGTTTTAATGTATTACCGATGGTTTAAAGTAATGATAAAAATAACTTGATAAAGTGAGAAGTACAGTAATAATTTATGCAAGTTAACTAGAGATAGTTTTTGGGTGATGAATATTTTATGGGACATATAGATCTGTCCAAGTTGAAGTTAGAGTTGAAGTAAAGATCGAAATATTGTTTTGAAGATAAGGTAATGTTGTTTTTGAGTTAATATATGTTGTAGAATTTTGAGAAGTATTGATGTTGACACAGTAGTAGTGGAGAATAATTGTAGAGTTTTGAATGATATATTGATGTTTATAATTAATGATGTTATTTTGTTGTAATTGTAGTAAGGTAATGAGATTGAGATTTTGGGATGGCAATTTTGTAGTAGGGGGTAGTGTAATGTGGGAGTCCACAACATAATGATAAGTTGGGACGGGATAGGGATCGATTTTAGTGAGGGGGGCCGCCTTAGGTAGAATCCAGGGGCCAAATAAGGGAATTGAGTTTTTGGGGGGGGGAAACACGTATCCTAAGTACAAAGGGTTAGAGAGTATTTTTTTTTTATATATAGAGAGAAGGTGGCGATTTGAGTTTAAGGATAAATTGGGTTTAGAGTGTTTTGGGATAGATATCTTGATAGAGATGGGCGTCAGGGTAGTTGAAGGTGTTAGTTAGAGTCAGAGTGAGAAAGATTATATGTGTATGCAGATCAAGTAGTAAATTAAATGAGAATAAATATTTACATCACCCACCGTAAGGGAAAATCAGATTGTTAAATAAAGCGAGAGATTTATAATAAAGATATAAAATTTTATTTTTGAAACCAGTGACAGAATTTTGATAGAATTTGGTAATGTAAAATTAAGAATGGTTTATTTTAAATAATTTGAATGTCAATTCGCTTATTATTTATAATAATATTTTGTTATTTTAAATGTTTTGTTTTATTATGTGTTGTGCTTCAAATAGGATGTTACAGATGTTAAATGTATTTTCAGAAAGTATACATAACATATGTAGGTCAAGGGTCTTGGACTTGACCTAGTTTCGATCAGCTGATGAGGTCATATGCATATTAAGCTTGCATAGTAGGAAGTCAATTTAATTTGTTTATTTTATCAATTTAAACCAATTCTAAATAATGTCTAAATATAAAGGAAACATTTAAATAAAATTAAATTTTTTTTCTTCAATTTTAAAATTTTTTGGGAAAATATTTTTTTGGAAATTTTAATTTTTGAAAAAAAATCTTGATTTTTCGCCTGCCAGCGAATGAATATTGTAAGTATTGATTATTTTATTATTTGTGTATTAACCATGTTTATTTTTATTGATTTATTTTGTATGACATTGTATTGTTAGACTCTAAGTGATTACATGTTAGGTTAAGGATATGTTCAGTTAGAAGAAAGGTTTAACTTAAGTCATTTTAAAGAAAACAGAAAATAATGAAGAGAATATTTTAGACTTTATTCAAAATTTATGAATTAATTTTATCTGAAAACAACGTGTTGTAATTTAAAGAATTTAAAAAATTTTTGCAATTTTATAATCTATATTGTCAGTGTGTAATGTGAGAGTGTGTGAGCCCAGTATCTGCTAAAGGCAGCCCAGCTTGCATAAAAGGGGAAACATATCGGTGGAGGACCTGGCATAATCTAAGCCAGGGACTGAGGATTTTGGGGATAGCATGTTAGAAGGCGAGGCGTGCTGTGGTACTCGTCTGTTCGATTTTTCGGTGTTGGGATCTCTTATGGAGAAGTCCAGTGATCTCGTTCAGATGCGTCCATGGTCCCCAAGCCAGGGGGGTCGTGTACCCATGTAGAGTAAGAACAAGGGGGTTGTTGGCACCAGTTCCTCACCGGTCCTCTTAGGGGTTTATCAATGAGATTTCTTCTGTTCTTGACAGCAGAATTCTCATTGAGGGGGTATTGTAACGTGTCCAAAATTGGGTCATTTTATTTCCTACAGTATGGGGTATTCGTATTTTTTATTTATTTCATTTTGTGTGGGATTTTATAAATTTATTGTGAAAGTTTTATTATACGGCCAACGTTATTTCTATTACCACAGAACACATGGCAAGTGGAACATTGTTGAAACAAAGCAGAGACGCAGTTTGTGTTGAGTAACTCTGTAAGGAATTCGCGCCACCCCGAATTTTGGAGAAATGTGCATATGTGTGACCACGCCCGCACGTAACAATCAGGACGGGGCGCTGTTAGTGACGCCGTGAAAAATCCAACGAAGCTGTAAAACATGGTGCTGGAACGAACAGTTTGTAGCAGCAACCAGCCAACTACAGGAAATGTCGTTAAGCCACGCCTACTACTAGTGACATCAGTGTAGCAGAGGCAAATATCGTCCTCGGTCACCACACATATAACGACTACGTTTCATGCATAGAAGGAATACGCCACAACAAATTAAGCATTAACGGCGACTAAAACCTGTTGGCAGTGAATACGCATTTCCTCCCGCTCAACCAAGCACACTTCCCAGTTACGCTGTAGGTGCCGGCCGGCGCGGAGCTGAGTAAGCTCTCTACAAAGTTTTTTTTTTGTTTTCCAGTAAAAGGTGTAACTACAGTGAATTTTCATGTGACCGCGGTCGAGTTACAACAGTAAGAGGGATAATTTGATACTTTCGGACAGGAACCAACCAGTAATTTACAGAAACGATGAGTGCGCGCGCGAACACGTGGCCGGCGGTTGAAGTGTAAGGGCTGGGGGGTTTTATTATAAAATGTTAAGGGGTGTGTTTGAGTGAGTGTTTAAAATATGCAGGCTGGGCTCTGTTCGTATGTTTGTATGAGTATAAGGTAAGATGTTAGAATAAGTTCATAATTATATTGTGATCAGGGAGTAGATCACCGAAAAGCCTTAGGCATGTATTTCAAAGTTTTAATTTTGGAGAAGAAATTTTTTAATGTTAACAAAGTTCAAAAAATAAAAAATTAAATTTTAATTCTCTTCAAAATGAGTTGTGTCAGTGCTTTGTTTAACCTGTAAACCATGTTTGTATCTAACGTAAATGTGATCGAACCCTGGAACCCGGCAGAAGAGATTGTGGAGGTAGGTGGAAATTAATGTAATTTGGTAATTAATAAATATAATCAATTATAGACTATAACAAATGGCGCCCAAACAGGGACGAATTATAATTAATTATAATTAAATTCCACATCTACAATAAAGATACAAACATGTGTTAGGTTAGCGTAGCAAAATAACAATGCGTTATGTACGCAAAGCTATACCGAATATAGAAAGCACATTATAAAAAATTAATTAATTAGATCATTAATAGTTGGAATATTAAGTATAAAAAAATGTCAGATAACGAGAATAAAATAAATGAAAATGGCATCGAAAATTTTGACGACTCAAATATGAGCAGTTTTGAAATACATTCGACTCCAAGTGTGAGTAAAGATAAAACAGAATCAAATATGAGTGATCAGAGTAATGTAACTGAAGATTCGGGGGTGCAGATAACCCCGATCTCAACAAAATGTAATAGGTCCGATAACGATATAATGAGTATCATGCTCAGTCAATTCGAGAGAATGAATAGTCGTTTTAATGTAATAAGTAGTGACATGAATAGTCGTTTTGATACCTATGATGCTAAGTTGGACGTATTAACTAATTCACTGTGTAGTATTGAGAGTAAGTTGAGCGAAATATGTAGTGAAGCAAAAAGAGCAGCAAATGAGTCAAGAGAGTGTGTATGTACAGAGAAAAATAAAACAAATGAAAATTGTAGTGACAAATGTAAAAATACGATACCAGATAAAGAATTAATAAATAATAATGATGTTGTTGAAAATAATGAGAATAATAAAATAATTGAAAATGTCATATCAGAGAGTACTGATGAGTTTGTGGAATGTGACTATGAGATGTTAAGGTGTGTTAGTGAATTAGAGAGAGAGAGGAAAAATAATGTTGTAGTAGAATGGGGACAGGGGGTAGATTTTCCCTTTATTACTTATGATGATTATTTAATGAGTTCACAAGTGTTGTTTTTGAAGGGCCAGAGTCCCGTGTTGATAGATGAATTGAGGTGTTTATTTTTGTTGAGTAATGGTGTACCCTCTGTCAGGAATAATTGTGAGAGTGTGGTGTGGTGTTATGAAGAGAGAGAATTAAACAGAGAACTGTATGTGGAGAAAGTAACCGAATTGTATTTTTTGAATAGAAAGTATGAAGAATGGAATGAAAGTTTAAAAGTAAATTTTAGTAATGATGACTATAATGAGTTGACAAAAGTATTTAACCCAATAATGAGCGAATTTACTGACGGAGATGTAACAAAAATACCTAATGTAGACTGGTTTAATGAGTATTCCGGTAAAATGAGTGAATTTGGTTGTTCTAGTTATGACACACAAAGTAACCATTTGTTTGTAAATAAAAAGCAACAGTGTTGTATAAAACCAAGACTTATCTGGGACGATGGAGGTTAAACTGTAAAACAATAAAAGACAGCTATAAACATTTTGTTTTATGGGTTCTGACATGGCAGATTTGGACAATGAAGTGCGGAAAAAACTGAACAGTTATTAACTAAAGTTTGTAAATAATAATGTAGTAAATTTATTTGGGTGCATGGGGGAATGTTAAGTAAACAAGTGTGTGTAACTGTGGTAATAAAAATAATAATATTTGCAATTTAAAGAAAAATCAGAATTAATTTTGAAAAACAGTAATTGACTAATAATAGTTGTTATGATGGTAATGCGATTTGTGTTGTTAATAATTAAATTAAGTAAAACAACTTGATACATGTTAAATATTTTGACTGCTTATTTAAATGTTAATTAATTAAATTTTTTTGATGAATATAAATTATTCTACGAGATGGAAATTTGGTAATAGATGGCTAAATTGTGTGATCTAAACTAATATTTTGTGTTAAATGTTTCAGAGGTGAGGTGAAAGTATTGTGGTATGGGGATTATGTTTTGTATATATCATGTTAAATGGATTGTAAGTATAGAACTTTTACAATATGAATCATGTATAACAAAAATGTTTACAGGTAACCAAGATTTTAATTCAATAGTGAGATTATTTGAAATAATTGTGTTCAATAAAAATGATTATTAAAATTTTTTTTAATAATAACTGATAATGATATATACTATATACTAATAATAGATTTTGAAAATTTTAAGAAAGTCCAATGGTAGAAAGTTATAAGTGAGTTAAAGGATTAGTGATGAATGAAGGTCTCAAACTATAATGTTGTATATTTGGTTTTTTTTAGTTAGTTATGAAGCTGCTATTGCGGGGGTGGCCTGTGCCCTCGTAGATAGCGAAATGGGTTGGGGGTAACAGAGTGTTACCTCCATCGGAGGCGAAAATGGCGAAAATGTGTGACACACCTTTTCGTGTAAATTAAATTTACACACTGATAGACGATCGTGTCGCACATAATAAGACGATGTATAACTGGCAGTGAAATGAAGTTCGATTTCCCTGACTTTTCGGGCGATTACTGCCTTACCAGCACTAATCGTGGATTTGGCTAGTGGCCAGCTATGGTCATATCAAGTCCCTTGACCATAGCTGACTTGAAATTGGTATATAGTAGAAATTCAATGGGGGGTGACAATTAGGGGAATCTCCCGGCACTATGGAACAGCGGCTACCACTCTGCCCGCTTGGGGGCAGCAAAGCCAGGTGGTAGACCCGCATTAAGGGCGTTTAACTATATGACAAAGTATGTTGATATCTGAACCTTTTAAAATATAACAGCCGAAGCAAAGACACGGAGAGGTAAAACTACTCCAAAATATACAGTCTTTGTGAAAGCGAGGGGGCGCTACAGCCTTACATAACTTGAAATAGTGTGTGTGGATGGGAGGTGACTCAGAGGAGCCACGAATTTAAATTTTACAACATAAAAAATTTTTTGCTAATTCAAATTTTGATCCAATAAAAATGCTTGTGCTCTGTTTAAATAACTAGCTGCTCAGACACTCAATATAAGGTGTTCATGCTATAATTTTAAATGTATTATTTTATTATCATACGTTAGATATAGGTGTTGATAAAATATGTGTTTTCATTATATGTGTGTACTTTAAACTACGCCAATAATTAAACGTCTGGCAGGCAGTTAACGTAATAGAAGTGAGTATTGATAAATATATATTTCATGTAATTTGTTCAATTTTGAGATGTGTTCATTGTGTTAGGAGATCAGCTGTCAGCAATAAAATGTCACTGATATTGGGTTATAAAGGTTCCAAGTAATTAATGGTCAATGTAATGTTTTAATGTATTACCGATGGTTTAAAGTAATGATAAAAATAACTTGATAAAGTGAGAAGTACAGTAATAATTTATGCAAGTTAACTAGAGATAGTTTTTGGGTGATGAATATTTTATGGGACATATAGATCTGTCCAAGTTGAAGTTAGAGTTGAAGTAAAGATCGAAATATTGTTTTGAAGATAAGGTAATGTTGTTTTTGAGTTAATATATGTTGTAGAATTTTGAGAAGTATTGATGTTGACACAGTAGTAGTGGAGAATAATTGTAGAGTTTTGAATGATATATTGATGTTTATAATTAATGATGTTATTTTGTTGTAATTGTAGTAAGGTAATGAGATTGAGATTTTGGGATGGCAATTTTGTAGTAGGGGGTAGTGTAATGTGGGAGTCCACAACATAATGATAAGTTGGGACGGGATAGGGATCGATTTTAGTGAGGGGGGCCGCCTTAGGTAGAATCCAGGGGCCAAATAAGGGAATTGAGTTTTTGGGGGGGGGAAACACGTATCCTAAGTACAAAGGGTTAGAGAGTATTTTTTTTTTATATATATAGAGAGAAGGTGGCGATTTGAGTTTAAGGATAAATTGGGTTTAGAGTGTTTTGGGATAGATATCTTGATAGAGATGGGCGTCAGGGTAGTTGAAGGTGTTAGTTAGAGTCAGAGTGAGAAAGATTATATGTGTATGCAGATCAAGTAGTAAATTAAATGAGAATAAATATTTACATCACCCACCGTAAGAGAAAATCAGATTGTTAAATAAAGCGAGAGATTTATAATAAAGATATAAAATTTTATTTTTGAAACCAGTGACAGAATTTTGATAGAATTTGGTAATGTAAAATTAAGAATGGTTTATTTTAAATAATTTGAATGTCAATTCGCTTATTATTTATAATAATATATTGTTATTTTAAATGTTTTGTTTTATTATGTGTTGTGCTTCAAATAGGATGTTACAGATGTTAAATGTATTTTCAGAAAGTATACATAACATATGTAGGTCAAGGGTCTTGGACTTGACCTAGTTTCGATCAGCTGATGAGGTCATATGCATATTAAGCTTGCATAGTAGGAAGTCAATTTAATTTGTTTATTTTATCAATTTAAACCAATTCTAAATAATGTCTAAATATAAAGGAAACATTTAAATAAAATTAAATTTTTTTTCTTGAATTTTAAAATTTTTTGGGAAAATATTTTTTTGGAAATTTTAATTTTTGAAAAAAAAAATCTTGATTTTTCGCCTGCCAGCGAATGAATATTGTAAGTATTGATTATTTTATTATTTGTGTATTAACCATGTTTATTTTTATTGATTTATTTTGTATCACATTGTATTGTTAGACTCTAAGTGATTACATGTTAGGTTAAGGATATGTTCAGTTAGAAGAAAGGTTTAACTTAAGTCATTTTAAAGAAAACAGAAAATAATGAAGAGAATATTTTAGACTTTATTCAAAATTTATGAATTAATTTTATCTGAAAACAACGTGTTGTAATTTAAAGAATTTAAAAAATTTTTGCAATTTTATAATCTATATTGTCAGTGTGTAATGTGAGAGTGTGTGAGCCCAGTATCTGCTAAAGGCAGCCCAGCTTGCATAAAAGGGGAAACATATCGGTGGAGGACCTGGCATAATCTAAGCCAGGGACTGAGGATTTTGGGGATAGCATGTTAGAAGGCGAGGCGTGCTGTGGTACTCGTCTGTTCGATTTTTCGGTGTTGGGATCTCTTATGGAGAAGTCCAGTGATCTCGTTCAGATGCGTCCATGGTCCCCAAGCCAGGGGGGTCGTGTACCCATGTAGAGTAAGAACAAGGGGGTTGTTGGCACCAGTTCCTCACCGGTCCTCTTAGGGGTTTATCAATGAGATTTCTTCTGTTCTGGACAGCAGAATTCTCATTGAGGGGGTATTGTAACGTGTCCAAAATTGGGTCATTTTATTTCCTACAGTATGGGGTATTCGTATTTTTTATTTATTTCATTTTGTGTGGGATTTTATAAATTTATTGTGAAAGTTTTATTATACGGCCAACGTTATTTCTATTACCACAGAACACATGGCAAGTGGAACATTGTTGAAACAAAGCAGAGACGCAGTTTGTGTTGAGTAACTCTGTAAGGAATTCGCGCCACCCCGAATTTTGGAGAAATGTGCATATGTGTGACCACGCCCGCACGTAACAATCAGGACGGGGCACTGTTAGTGACGCCGTGAAAAATCCAACGAAGCTGTAAAACATGGCGCTGGAACGAACAGTTTGTAGCAGCAACCAGCCAACTACAGGAAATGTCGTTAAGCCACGCCTACTACTAGTGACATCAGTGTAGCAGAGGCAAATATCGTCCTCGGTCACCACACATATAACGACTACGTTTCATGCATAGAAGGAATACGCCACAACAAATTAAGCATTAACGGCGACTAAAACCTGTTGGCAGTGAATACGCATTTCCTCCCGCTCAACCAAGCACACTTCCCAGTTACGCTGTAGGTGCCGGCCGGCGCGGAGCTGAGTAAGCTCTCTACAAAGTTTTTTTTTTGTTTTCCAGTAAAAGGTGTAACTACAGTGAATTTTCATGTGACCGCGGTCGAGTTACAACAGTAGGAGGGATAATTTGATACTTTCGGACAGGAACCAACCAGTAATTTACAGAAACGATGAGTGCGCGCGCGAACACGTGGCCGGCGGTTGAAGTGTAAGGGCTGGGGGGTTTTATTATAAAATGTTAAGGGGTGTGTTTGAGTGAGTGTTTAAAATATGCAGGCTGGGCTCTGTTCGTATGTTTGTATGAGTATAAGGTAAGATGTTAGAATAAGTTCATAATTATATTGTGATCAGGGAGTAGATCACCGAAAAGCCTTAGGCATGTATTTCAAAGTTTTAATTTTGGAGAAGAAATTTTTTAATGTTAACAAAGTTCAAAAAATAAAAAATTAAATTTTAATTCTCTTCAAAATGAGTTGTGTCAGTGCTTTGTTTAACCTGTAAACCATGTTTGTATCTAACGTAAATGTGATCGAACCCTGGAACCCGGCAGAAGAGATTGTGGAGGTAGGTGGAAATTAATGTAATTTGGTAATTAATAAATATAATCAATTATAGACTATAACAAATGGCGCCCAAACAGGGACGAATTATAATTAATTATAATTAAATTCCACATCTACAATAAAGATACAAACATGTGTTAGGTTAGCGTAGCAAAATAACAATGCGTTATGTACGCAAAGCTATACCGAATATAGAAAGCACATTATAAAAAATTAATTAATTAGATCATTAATAGTTGGAATATTAAGTATAAAAAAATGTCAGATAACGAGAATAAAATAAATGAAAATAGCATCGAAAATTTTGACGACTCAATATGAGCAGTTTTGAAATACATTCGACTCCAAGTGTGAGTAAAGATAAAACAGAATCAAATATGAGTGATCAGAGTAATGTAACTGAAGATTCGGGGGTGCAGATAACCCCGATCTCAACAAAATGTAATAGGTCCGATAACGATATAATGAGTATCATGCTCAGTCAATTCGAGAGAATGAATAGTCGTTTTAATGTAATAAGTAGTGACATGAATAGTCGTTTTGATACCTATGATGCTAAGTTTGACGTATTAACTAATTCACTGTGTAGTATTGAGAGTAAGTTGAGCGAAATATGTAGTGAAGCAAAAAGAGCAGCAAATGAGTCAAGAGAGTGTGTATGTACAGAGAAAAATAAAACAAATGAAAATTGTAGTGACAAATGTAAAAATACGATACCAGATAAAGAATTAATAAATAATAATGATGTTGTTGAAAATAATGAGAATAATAAAATAATTGAAAATGTCATATCAGAGAGTACTGATGAGTTTGTGGAATGTGACTATGAGATGTTAAGGTGTGTTAGTGAATTAGAGAGAGAGAGGAAAAATAATGTTGTAGTAGAATGGGGACAGGGGGTAGATTTTCCCTTTATTACTTATGATGATTATTTAATGAGTTCACAAGTGTTGTTTTTGAAGGGCCAGAGTCCCGTGTTGATAGATGAATTGAGGTGTTTATTTTTGTTGAGTAATGGTGTACCCTCTGTCCGGAATAATTGTGAGAGTGTGGTGTGGTGTTATGAAGAGAGAGAATTAAACAGAGAACTGTATGTGGAGAAAGTAACCGAATTGTATTTTTTGAATAGAAAGTATGAAGAATGGAATGAAAGTTTAAAAGTAAATTTGAGTAATGATGACTATAATGAGTTGACAAAAGTATTTAACCCAATAATGAGCGAATTTACTGACGGAGATGTAAAAAAAATACCTAATGTAGACTGGTTTAATGAGTATTCCGGTAAAATGAGTGAATTTGGTTGTTCTAGTTATGACACACAAAGTAACCATTTGTTTGTAAATAAAAAGCAACAGTGTTGTATAAAACCAAGACTTATCTGGGACGATGGAGGTTAAACTGTAAAACAATAAAAGACAGCTATAAACATTTTGTTTTATGGGTTCTGACATGGCAGATTTGGACAATGAAGTGCGGAAAAAACTGAACAGTTATTAACTAAAGTTTGTAAATAATAATGTAGTAAATTTATTTGGGTGCATGGGGGAATGTTAAGTAAACAAGTGTGTGTAACTGTGGTAATAAAAATAATAATATTTGCAATTTAAAGAAATATCAGAATTAATTTTGAAAAACAGTAATTGACTAATAATAGTTGTTATGATGGTAATGCGATTTGTGTTGTTAATAATTAAATTAAGTAAAACAACTTGATACATGTTAAATATTTTGATTGCTTATTTAAATGTTAATTAATTAAATTTTTTTGATGAATATAAATTATTCTACGAGATGGAAATTTGGTAATAGATGGCTAAATTGTGTGATCTAAACTAATATTTTGTGTTAAATGTTTCAGAGGTGAGGTGAAAGTATTGTGGTATGGGGATTATGTTTTGTATATATCATGTTAAATGGATTGTAAGTATAGAACTTTTACAATATGAGTCATGTATAACAAAAATGTTTACAGGTAACCAAGATTTTAATTCAATAGTGAGATTATTTGAAATAATTGTGTTCAATAAAAATGATTATTAAAAAATTTTTTTAATAATAACTGATAATGATATATACTATATACTAATAATAGATTTTGAAAATTTTAAGAAAGTCCAATGGTAGAAAGTTATAAGTGAGTTAAAGGATTAGTGATGAATGAAGGTCTCAAACTATAATGTTGTATATTTGGTTTTTTTTAGTTAGTTATGAAGCTGCTATTGCGGGGGTGGCCTGTGCCCTCGTAGATAGCGAAATGGGTTGGGGGTAACAGAGAGTGTTACCTCCATCGGAGGCGAAAATGGCGAAAATGTGTGACACACCTTTTCGTGTAAATTAAATTTACACACTGATAGACGATCGTGTCGCACATAATAAGACGATGTATAACAGGCAGTGAAATGAAGTTCGATTTCCCTGACTTTTCGGGCGATTACTGCCTTACCAGCACTAATCGTGGATTTGGCTAGTGGCCAGCTATGGTCATATCAAGTCCCTTGACCATAGCTGACTTGAAATTGGTA
Source organism: Magicicada septendecula (assembly GCA_034769895.1). Lineage (NCBI taxonomy): Eukaryota > Metazoa > Arthropoda > Insecta > Hemiptera > Cicadidae > Magicicada > Magicicada septendecula. The sequence continues at coordinate 194,516,451 of CM068368.1, read as the reverse complement.
TATAGTAGAAATTCAATGGGGGGTGACAATTAGGGGAATCTCCCGGCACTATGGAACAGCGGCTACCACTCTGCCCGCTTGGGGGCAGCAAAGCCAGGTGGTAGACCCGCATTAAGGGCGTTTAACTATATGACAAAGGTATGTTGATATCTGAACCTTTTGAAATGTAACAGCCGAAGCAAAGACACGGAGAGGTAAAACTACTCCAAAATTTACAGTCTTTGTGAAAGCGAGGGGGCGCTACAGCCTTACATAACTTGAAATAGTGTGTGTGGATGGGAGGTGACTCAGAGGAGCCACGAATTTAAATTTTACAACATAAAAATTTTTTTGCTAATTCAAATTTTGATCCAATAAAAATGCTTGTGCTCTGTTTAAATAACTAGCTGCTCAGACACTCAATATAAGGTGTTCATGCTATAATTTTAAATGTATTATTTTATTATCATACGTTAGATATAGGTGTTGATAAAATATGTGTTTTCATTATATGTGTGTACTTTAAACTAAGCCAATAATTAAACCTCTGGCAGGCAGTTAACGTAATAGAAGTGAGTATTGATAAATATATATTTCATGTAATTTGTTCAATTTTGAGATGTGTTCATTGTGTTAGGAGATCAGCTGATCAGCAATAAAATGTCACTGATATTGGGTTATAAAGGTTCCAAGTAATTAATGGTCAATGTAATGTTTTAATGTATTACCGATGGTTTAAAGTAATGATAAAAATAACTTGATAAAGTGAGAAGTACAGTAATAATTTATGCAAGTTAACTAGAGATAGTTTTTGGGTGATGAATATTTTATGGGACATATAGATCTGTCCAAGTTGAAGTTAGAGTTGAAGTAAAGATCGAAATATTGTTTTGAAGATAAGGTAATGTTGTTTTTGAGTTAATATATGTTGTAGAATTTTGAGAAGTATTGATGTTGACACAGTAGTAGTGGAGAATAATTGTAGAGTTTTGAATGATATATTGATGTTTATAATTAATGATGTTATTTTGTTGTAATTGTAGTAAGGTAATGAGATTGAGATTTTGGGGATGGCAATTTTGTAGTAGGGGGTAGTGTAATGTGGGAGTCCGCAACATAATGATAAGTTGGGACGGGATAGGGATCGATTTTAGTGAGGGGGGCCGCCTTAGGTAGAATCCAGGGGCCAAATAAGGGAATTGAGTTTTTTTTGGGGGGGAACACGTATCCTAAGTACAAAGGGTTAGAGAGTATTTTTTTTTTATATATACAGACAAGGTGGCGATTTGAGTTTAAGGATAAGTTGGGTTTAGAGTGTTTTGGGATAGATATCTTGATAGAGATGGGTGTCAGGGTAGTTGAAGGTGTTAGTTAGAGTCAGAGTGAGAAAGATTATATGTGTATGCAGATCAAGTAGTAAATTAAATGAGAATAAATATTTACATCACCCACCGTAAGGGAAAATCAGATTGTTAAATAAAGCGAGAGATTTATAATAAAGATATAAAATTTTATTTTCGAAACCAGTGACAGAATTTTGATAGAATTTGGTAATGTAAAATTAAGAATGGTTTATTTTAAATAATTTGAATGTCAATTCGCTTATTATTTATAATAATATTTTGTTATTTTAAATGTTTTGTTTTATTATGTGTTGTGTTTCAAATAGGATGTTACAGATGTTAAATGTATTTTCAGAAAGTATACATAACATATGTAGGTCAAGGGTCTTGGACTTGACCTAGTTTCGATCAGCTGATGAGGTCATATGCATATTAAGCTTGCATAGTAGGAAGTCAATTTAATTTGTTTATTTTATCAATTTAAACCAATTCTAAATAATGTCTAAATATAAAGGAAACATTTAAATAAAATTAAATTTTTTTTCTTGAATTTTAAAATTTTTTGGGAAAATATTTTTTTGGAAATTTTAATTTTTGAAAAAAAAAAATCTTGATTTTTCGCCTGCCAGCGAATGAATATTGTAAGTATTGATTATTTTATTATTTGTGTATTAACCATGTTTATTTTTATTGATTTATTTTGTATCACATTGTATTGTTAGACTCTAAGTGATTACATGTTAGGTTAAGGATATGTTCAGTTAGAAGAAAGGTTTAACTTAAGTCATTTTAAAGAAAACAGAAAATAATGAAGAGAATATTTTAGACTTTATTCAAAATTTATGAATTAATTTTATCTGAAAACAACGTGTTGTAATTTAAAGAATTTAAAAAATTTTTGCAATTTTATAATCTATATTGTCAGTGTGTAATGTGAGAGTGTGTGAGCCCAGTATCTGCTAAAGGCAGCCCAGCTTGCATAAAAGGGGAAACATATCGGTGGAGGACCTGGCATAATCTAAGCCAGGGACTGAGGATTTTGGGGATAGCATGTTAGAAGGCGAGGCGTGCTGTGGTACTCGTCTGTTCGATTTTTCGGTGTTGGGATCTCTTATGGAGAAGTCCAGTGATCTCGTTCAGATGCGTCCATGGTCCCCAAGCCAGGGGGGTCGTGTACCCATGTAGAGTAAGAACAAGGGGGTTGTTGGCACCAGTTCCTCACCGGTCCTCTTAGGGGTTTATCAATGAGATTTCTTCTGTTCTGGACAGCAGAATTCTCATTGAGGGGGTATTGTAACGTGTCCAAATCATAACGTGTAGGTCATTTTATTTCCTACAGTATGGGGTATTCGTATTTTTTATTTATTTCATTTTGTGTGGGATTTTATAAATTTATTGTGAAAGTTTTATTATACGGCCAACGTTATTTCTATTACCACAGAACACATGGCAAGTGGAACATTGTTGAAACAAAGCAGAGACGCAGTTTGTGTTGAGTAACTCTGTAAGGAATTCGCGCCACCCCGAATTTTGGAGAAATGTGCATATGTGTGACCACGCCCGCACGTAACAATCAGGACGGGGCACTGTTAGTGACGCCGTGAAAAATCCAACGAAGCTGTAAAACATGGCGCTGGAACGAACAGTTTGTAGCAGCAACCAGCCAACTACAGGAAATGTCGTTAAGCCACGCCTACTACTAGTGACATCAGTGTAGCAGAGGCAAATATCGTCCTCGGTCACCACACATATAACGACTACGTTTCATGCATAGAAGGAATACGCCACAACAAATTAAGCATTAACGGCGACTAAAACCTGTTGGCAGTGAATACGCATTTCCTCCCGCTCAACCAAGCACACTTCCCAGTTACGCTGTAGGTGCCGGCCGGCGCGGAGCTGAGTAAGCTCTCTACAAAGTTTTTTTTTTGTTTTCCAGTAAAAGGTGTAACTACAGTGAATTTTCATGTGACCGCGGTCGAGTTACAACAGTAGGAGGGATAATTTGATACTTTCGGACAGGAACCAACCAGTAATTTACAGAAACGATGAGTGCGCGCGCGAACACGTGGCCGGCGGTTGAAGTGTAAGGGCTGGGGGGTTTTATTATAAAATGTTAAGGGGTGTGTTTGAGTGAGTGTTTAAAATATGCAGGCTGGGCTCTGTTCGTATGTTTGTATGAGTATAAGGTAAGATGTTAGAATAAGTTCATAATTATATTGTGATCAGGGAGTAGATCACCGAAAAGCCTTAGGCATGTATTTCAAAGTTTTAATTTTGGAGAAGAAATTTTTTAATGTTAACAAAGTTCAAAAAATAAAAAATTAAATTTTAATTCTCTTCAAAATGAGTTGTGTCAGTGCTTTGTTTAACCTGTAAACCATGTTTGTATCTAACGTAAATGTGATCGAACCCTGGAACCCGGCAGAAGAGATTGTGGAGGTAGGTGGAAATTAATGTAATTTGGTAATTAATAAATATAATCAATTATAGACTATAACAAATGGCGCCCAAACAGGGACGAATTATAATTAATTATAATTAAATTCCACATCTACAATAAAGATACAAACATGTGTTAGGTTAGCGTAGCAAAATAACAATGCGTTATGTACGCAAAGCTATACCGAATATAGAAAGCACATTATAAAAAATTAATTAATTAGATCATTAATAGTTGGAATATTAAGTATAAAAAAATGTCAGATAACGAGAATAAAATAAATGAAAATAGCATCGAAAATTTTGACGACTCAATATGAGCAGTTTTGAAATACATTCGACTCCAAGTGTGAGTAAAGATAAAACAGAATCAAATATGAGTGATCAGAGTAATGTAACTGAAGATTCGGGGGTGCAGATAACCCCGATCTCAACAAAATGTAATAGGTCCGATAACGATATAATGAGTATCATGCTCAGTCAATTCGAGAGAATGAATAGTCGTTTTAATGTAATAAGTAGTGACATGAATAGTCGTTTTGATACCTATGATGCTAAGTTTGACGTATTAACTAATTCACTGTGTAGTATTGAGAGTAAGTTGAGCGAAATATGTAGTGAAGCAAAAAGAGCAGCAAATGAGTCAAGAGAGTGTGTATGTACAGAGAAAAATAAAACAAATGAAAATTGTAGTGACAAATGTAAAAATACGATACCAGATAAAGAATTAATAAATAATAATGATGTTGTTGAAAATAATGAGAATAATAAAATAATTGAAAATGTCATATCAGAGAGTACTGATGAGTTTGTGGAATGTGACTATGAGATGTTAAGGTGTGTTAGTGAATTAGAGAGAGAGAGGAAAAATAATGTTGTAGTAGAATGGGGACAGGGGGTAGATTTTCCCTTTATTACTTATGATGATTATTTAATGAGTTCACAAGTGTTGTTTTTGAAGGGCCAGAGTCCCGTGTTGATAGATGAATTGAGGTGTTTATTTTTGTTGAGTAATGGTGTACCCTCTGTCCGGAATAATTGTGAGAGTGTGGTGTGGTGTTATGAAGAGAGAGAATTAAACAGAGAACTGTATATGGAGAAAGTAACCGAATTGTATTTTTTGAATAGAAAGTATGAAGAATGGAATGAAAGTTTAAAAGTAAATTTGAGTAATGATGACTATAATGAGTTGACAAAAGTATTTAACCCAATAATGAGCGAATTTACTGACGGAGATGTAACAAAAATACCTAATGTAGACTGGTTTAATGAGTATTCCGGTAAAATGAGTGAATTTGGTTGTTCTAGTTATGACACACAAAGTAACCATTTGTTTGTAAATAAAAAGCAACAGTGTTGTATAAAACCAAGACTTATCTGGGACGATGGAGGTTAAACTGTAAAACAATAAAAGACAGCTATAAACATTTTGTTTTATGGGTTCTGACATGGCAGATTTGGACAATGAAGTGCGGAAAAAACTGAACAGTTATTAACTAAAGTTTGTAAATAATAATGTAGTAAATTTATTTGGGTGCATGGGGGAATGTTAAGTAAACAAGTGTGTGTAACTGTGGTAATAAAAATAATAATATTTGCAATTTAAAGAAATATCAGAATTAATTTTGAAAAACAGTAATTGACTAATAATAGTTGTTATGATGGTAATGCGATTTGTGTTGTTAATAATTAAATTAAGTAAAACAACTTGATACATGTTAAATATTTTGATTGCTTATTTAAATGTTAATTAATTAAATTTTTTTGATGAATATAAATTATTCTACGAGATGGAAATTTGGTAATAGATGGCTAAATTGTGTGATCTAAACTAATATTTTGTGTTAAATGTTTCAGAGGTGAGGTGAAAGTATTGTGGTATGGGGATTATGTTTTGTATATATCATGTTAAATGGATTGTAAGTATAGAACTTTTACAATATGAGTCATGTATAACAAAAATGTTTACAGGTAACCAAGATTTTAATTCAATAGTGAGATTATTTGAAATAATTGTGTTCAATAAAAATGATTATCAAAAAATTTTTTAATAATAACTGATAATGATATATACTATATACTAATAATAGATTTTGAAAATTTTAAGAAAGTCCAATGGTAGAAAGTTATAAGTGAGTTAAAGGATTAGTGATGAATGAAGGTCTCAAACTATAATGTTGTATATTTGGTTTTTTTTAGTTAGTTATGAAGCTGCTATTGCGGGGGTGGCCTGTGCCCTCGTAGATAGCGAAATGGGTTGGGGGTAACAGAGAGTGTTACCTCCATCGGAGGCGAAAATGGCGAAAATGTGTGACACACCTTTTCGTGTAAATTAAATTTACACACTGATAGACGATCGTGTCGCACATAATAAGACGATGTATAACAGGCAGTGAAATGAAGTTCGATTTCCCTGACTTTTCGGGCGATTACTGCCTTACCAGCACTAATCGTGGATTTGGCTAGTGGCCAGCTATGGTCATATCAAGTCCCTTGACCATAGCTGACTTGAAATTGGTATATAGTAGAAATTCAATGGGGGGTGACAATTAGGGGAATCTCCCGGCACTATGGAACAGCGGCTACCACTCTGCCCGCTTGGGGGCAGCAAAGCCAGGTGGTAGACCCGCATTAAGGGCGTTTAACTATATGACAAAGGTATGTTGATATCTGAACCTTTTGAAATGTAACAGCCGAAGCAAAGACACGGAGAGGTAAAACTACTCCAAAATTTACAGTCTTTGTGAAAGCGAGGGGGCGCTACAGCCTTACATAACTTGAAATAGTGTGTGTGGATGGGAGGTGACTCAGAGGAGCCACGAATTTAAATTTTACAACATAAAAATTTTTTTGCTAATTCAAATTTTGATCCAATAAAAATGCTTGTGCTCTGTTTAAATAACTAGCTGCTCAGACACTCAATATAAGGTGTTCATGCTATAATTTTAAATGTATTATTTTATTATCATACGTTAGATATAGGTGTTGATAAAATATGTGTTTTCATTATATGTGTGTACTTTAAACTAAGCCAATAATTAAACCTCTGGCAGGCAGTTAACGTAATAGAAGTGAGTATTGATAAATATATATTTCATGTAATTTGTTCAATTTTGAGATGTGTTCATTGTGTTAGGAGATCAGCTGATCAGCAATAAAATGTCACTGATATTGGGTTATAAAGGTTCCAAGTAATTAATGGTCAATGTAATGTTTTAATGTATTACCGATGGTTTAAAGTAATGATAAAAATAACTTGATAAAGTGAGAAGTACAGTAATAATTTATGCAAGTTAACTAGAGATAGTTTTTGGGTGATGAATATTTTATGGGACATATAGATCTGTCCAAGTTGAAGTTAGAGTTGAAGTAAAGATCGAAATATTGTTTTGAAGATAAGGTAATGTTGTTTTTGAGTTAATATATGTTGTAGAATTTTGAGAAGTATTGATGTTGACACAGTAGTAGTGGAGAATAATTGTAGAGTTTTGAATGATATATTGATGTTTATAATTAATGATGTTATTTTGTTGTAATTGTAGTAAGGTAATGAGATTGAGATTTTGGGGATGGCAATTTTGTAGTAGGGGGTAGTGTAATGTGGGAGTCCGCAACATAATGATAAGTTGGGACGGGATAGGGATCGATTTTAGTGAGGGGGGCCGCCTTAGGTAGAATCCAGGGGCCAAATAAGGGAATTGAGTTTTTTTGGGGGGGGAACACGTATCCTAAGTACAAAGGGTTAGAGAGTATTTTTTTTTTATATATACAGAGAAGGTGGCGATTTGAGTTTAAGGATAAGTTGGGTTTAGAGTGTTTTGGGATAGATATCTTGATAGAGATGGGTGTCAGGGTAGTTGAAGGTGTTAGTTAGAGTCAGAGTGAGAAAGATTATATGTGTATGCAGATCAAGTAGTAAATTAAATGAGAATAAATATTTACATCACCCACCGTAAGGGAAAATCAGATTGTTAAATAAAGCGAGAGATTTATAATAAAGATATAAAATTTTATTTTTGAAACCAGTGACAGAATTTTGATAGAATTTGGTAATGTAAAATTAAGAATGGTTTATTTTAAATAATTTGAATGTCAATTCGCTTATTATTTATAATAATATTTTGTTATTTTAAATGTTTTGTTTTATTATGTGTTGTGTTTCAAATAGGATGTTACAGATGTTAAATGTATTTTCAGAAAGTATACATAACATATGTAGGTCAAGGGTCTTGGACTTGACCTAGTTTCGATCAGCTGATGAGGTCATATGCATATTAAGCTTGCATAGTAGGAAGTCAATTTAATTTGTTTATTTTATCAATTTAAACCAATTCTAAATAATGTCTAAATATAAAGGAAACATTTAAATAAAATTAAATTTTTTTTCTTGAATTTTAAAATTTTTTGGGAAAATATTTGTTTGGAAATTTTAATTTTTGAAAAAAAAAAATCTTGATTTTTCGCCTGCCAGTGAATGAATATTGTAAGTATTGATTATTTTATTATTTGTGTATTAACCATGTTTATTTTTATTGATTTATTTTGTATCACATTGTATTGTTAGACTCTAAGTGATTACATGTTAGGTTAAGGATATGTTCAGTTAGAAGAAAGGTTTAACTTAAGTCATTTTAAAGAAAACAGAAAATAATGAAGAGAATATTTTAGACTTTATTCAAAATTTATGAATTAATTTTATCTGAAAACGTGTTGTAATTTAAAGAATTTAAAAAATTTTTGCAATTTTATAATCTATAATGTCAGTGTGTAATGTGAGAGTGTGTGAGCCCAGTATCTGCTAAAGGCAGCCCAGCTTGCATAAAAGGGGAAACATATCGGTGGAGGACCTGGCATAATCTAAGCCAGGGATTGAGGATTTTGGGGATAGCATGTTAGAAGGCGAGGCGTGCTGTGGTACTCGTCTGTTCGATTTTTCGGTGTTGGGATCTCTTATGGAGAAGTCCAGTGATCTCGTTCAGATGCGTCCATGGTCCCCAAGCCAGGGGGGTCGTGTACCCATGTAGAGTAAGAACAAGGGGGTTGTTGGCACCAGTTCCTCACCGGTCCTCTTAGGGGTTTATCAATGAGATTTCTTCTGTTCTGGACAGCAGAATTCTCATTGAGGGGGTATTGTAACGTGTCCAAAATTGGGTCATTTTATTTCCTACAGTATGGGGTATTCGTATTTTTTATTTATTTCATTTTGTGTGGGATTTTATAAATTTATTGTGAAAGTTTTATTATACGGCCAACGTTATTTCTATTACCACAGAACACATGGCAAGTGGAACATTGTTGAAACAAAGCAGAGACGCAGTTTGTGTTGAGTAACTCTGTAAGGAATTCGCGCCACCCCGAATTTTGGAGAAATGTGCATATGTGTGACCACGCCCGCACGTAACAATCAGGATGGGGCACTGTTAGTGACGCCGTGAAAAATCCAACGAAGCTGTAAAACATGGCGCTGGAACGAACAGTTTGTAGCAGCAACCAGCCAACTACAGGAAATGTCGTTAAGCCACGCCTACTACTAGTGACATCAGTGTAGCAGAGGCAAATATCGTCCTCGGTCACCACACATATAACGACTACGTTTCATGCATAGAAGGAATACGCCACAACAAATTAAGCATTAACGGCGACTAAAACCTGTTGGCAGTGAATACGCATTTCCTCCCGCTCAACCAAGCACACTTCCCAGTTACGCTGTAGGTGCCGGCCGGCGCGGAGCTGAGTAAGCTCTCTACAAAGTTTTTTTTTTGTTTTCCAGTAAAAGGTGTAACTACAGTGAATTTTCATGTGACCGCGGTCGAGTTACAACAGTAGGAGGGATAATTTGATACTTTCGGACAGGAACCAACCAGTAATTTACAGAAACGATGAGTGCGCGCGCGAACACGTGGCCGGCGGTTGAAGTGTAAGGGCTGGGGGGTTTTATTATAAAATGTTAAGGGGTGTGTTTGAGTGAGTGTTTAAAATATGCAGGCTGGGCTCTGTTCGTATGTTTGTATGAGTATAAGGTAAGATGTTAGAATAAGTTCATAATTATATTGTGATCAGGGAGTAGATCACCGAAAAGCCTTAGGCATGTATTTCAAAGTTTTAATTTTGGAGAAGAAATTTTTTAATGTTAACAAAGTTCAAAAAATAAAAAATTAAATTTTAATTCTCTTCAAAATGAGTTGTGTCAGTGCTTTGTTTAACCTGTAAACCATGTTTGTATCTAACGTAAATGTGATCGAACCCTGGAACCCGGCAGAAGAGATTGTGGAGGTAGGTGGAAATTAATGTAATTTGGTAATTAATAAATATAATCAATTATAGACTATAACAAATGGCGCCCAAACAGGGACGAATTATAATTAATTATAATTAAATTCCACATCTACAATAAAGATACAAACATGTGTTAGGTTAGCGTAGCAAAATAACAATGCGTTATGTACGCAAAGCTATACCGAATATAGAAAGCACATTATAAAAAATTAATTAATTAGATCATTAATAGTTGGAATATTAAGTATAAAAAAATGTCAGATAACGAGAATAAAATAAATGAAAATAGCATCGAAAATTTTGACGACTCAATATGAGCAGTTTTGAAATACATTCGACTCCAAGTGTGAGTAAAGATAAAACAGAATCAAATATGAGTGATCAGAGTAATGTAACTGAAGATTCGGGGGTGCAGATAACCCCGATCTCAACAAAATGTAATAGGTCCGATAACGATATAATGAGTATCATGCTCAGTCAATTCGAGAGAATGAATAGTCGTTTTAATGTAATAAGTAGTGACATGAATAGTCGTTTTGATACCTATGATGCTAAGTTTGACGTATTAACTAATTCACTGTGTAGTATTGAGAGTAAGTTGAGCGAAATATGTAGTGAAGCAAAAAGAGCAGCAAATGAGTCAAGAGAGTGTGTATGTACAGAGAAAAATAAAACAAATGAAAATTGTAGTGACAAATGTAAAAATACGATACCAGATAAAGAATTAATAAATAATAATGATGTTGTTGAAAATAATGAGAATAATAAAATAATTGAAAATGTCATATCAGAGAGTACTGATGAGTTTGTGGAATGTGACTATGAGATGTTAAGGTGTGTTAGTGAATTAGAGAGAGAGAGGAAAAATAATGTTGTAGTAGAATGGGGACAGGGGGTAGATTTTCCCTTTATTACTTATGATGATTATTTAATGAGTTCACAAGTGTTGTTTTTGAAGGGCCAGAGTCCCGTGTTGATAGATGAATTGAGGTGTTTATTTTTGTTGAGTAATGGTGTACCCTCTGTCCGGAATAATTGTGAGAGTGTGGTGTGGTGTTATGAAGAGAGAGAATTAAACAGAGAACTGTATGTGGAGAAAGTAACCGAATTGTATTTTTTGAATAGAAAGTATGAAGAATGGAATGAAAGTTTAAAAGTAAATTTGAGTAATGATGACTATAATGAGTTGACAAAAGTATTTAACCCAATAATGAGCGAATTTACTGACGGAGATGTAACAAAAATACCTAATGTAGACTGGTTTAATGAGTATTCCGGTAAAATGAGTGAATTTGGTTGTTCTAGTTATGACACACAAAGTAACCATTTGTTTGTAAATAAAAAGCAACAGTGTTGTATAAAACCAAGACTTATCTGGGACGATGGAGGTTAAACTGTAAAACAATAAAAGACAGCTATAAACATTTTGTTTTATGGGTTCTGACATGGCAGATTTGGACAATGAAGTGCGGAAAAAACTGAACAGTTATTAACTAAAGTTTGTAAATAATAATGTAGTAAATTTATTTGGGTGCATGGGGGAATGTTAAGTAAACAAGTGTGTGTAACTGTGGTAATAAAAATAATAATATTTGCAATTTAAAGAAATATCAGAATTAATTTTGAAAAACAGTAATTGACTAATAATAGTTGTTATGATGGTAATGCGATTTGTGTTGTTAATAATTAAATTAAGTAAAACAACTTGATACATGTTAAATATTTTGATTGCTTATTTAAATGTTAATTAATTAAATTTTTTTGATGAATATAAATTATTCTACGAGATGGAAATTTGGTAATAGATGGCTAAATTGTGTGATCTAAACTAATATTTTGTGTTAAATGTTTCAGAGGTGAGGTGAAAGTATTGTGGTATGGGGATTATGTTTTGTATATATCATGTTAAATGGATTGTAAGTATAGAACTTTTACAATATGAGTCATGTATAACAAAAATGTTTACAGGTAACCAAGATTTTAATTCAATAGTGAGATTATTTGAAATAATTGTGTTCAATAAAAATGATTATTAAAAAATTTTTTAATAATAACTGATAATGATATATACTATATACTAATAATAGATTTTGAAAATTTTAAGAAAGTCCAATGGTAGAAAGTTATAAGTGAGTTAAAGGATTAGTGATGAATGAAGGTCTCAAACTATAATGTTGTATATTTGGTTTTTTTTAGTTAGTTATGAAGCTGCTATTGCGGGGGTGGCCTGTGCCCTCGTAGATAGCGAAATGGGTTGGGGGTAACAGAGAGTGTTACCTCCATCGGAGGCGAAAATGGCGAAAATGTGTGACACACCTTTTCGTGTAAATTAAATTTACACACTGATAGACGATCGTGTCGCACATAATAAGACGATGTATAACAGGCAGTGAAATGAAGTTCGATTTCCCTGACTTTTCGGGCGATTACTGCCTTACCAGCACTAATCGTGGATTTGGCTAGTGGCCAGCTATGGTCATATCAAGTCCCTTGACCATAGCTGACTTGAAATTGGTATATAGTAGAAATTCAATGGGGGGTGACAATTAGGGGAATCTCCCGGCACTATGGAACAGCGGCTACCACTCTGCCCGCTTGGGGGCAGCAAAGCCAGGTGGTAGACCCGCATTAAGGGCGTTTAACTATATGACAAAGGTATGTTGATATCTGAACCTTTTGAAATGTAACAGCCGAAGCAAAGACACGGAGAGGTAAAACTACTCCAAAATTTACAGTCTTTGTGAAAGCGAGGGGGCGCTACAGCCTTACATAACTTGAAATAGTGTGTGTGGATGGGAGGTGACTCAGAGGAGCCACGAATTTAAATTTTACAACATAAAAATTTTTTTGCTAATTCAAATTTTGATCCAATAAAAATGCTTGTGCTCTGTTTAAATAACTAGCTGCTCAGACACTCAATATAAGGTGTTCATGCTATAATTTTAAATGTATTATTTTATTATCATACGTTAGATATAGGTGTTGATAAAATATGTGTTTTCATTATATGTGTGTACTTTAAACTAAGCCAATAATTAAACCTCTGGCAGGCAGTTAACGTAATAGAAGTGAGTATTGATAAATATATATTTCATGTAATTTGTTCAATTTTGAGATGTGTTCATTGTGTTAGGAGATCAGCTGATCAGCAATAAAATGTCACTGATATTGGGTTATAAAGGTTCCAAGTAATTAATGGTCAATGTAATGTTTTAATGTATTACCGATGGTTTAAAGTAATGATAAAAATAACTTGATAAAGTGAGAAGTACAGTAATAATTTATGCAAGTTAACTAGAGATAGTTTTTGGGTGATGAATATTTTATGGGACATATAGATCTGTCCAAGTTGAAGTTAGAGTTGAAGTAAAGATCGAAATATTGTTTTGAAGATAAGGTAATGTTGTTTTTGAGTTAATATATGTTGTAGAATTTTGAGAAGTATTGATGTTGACACAGTAGTAGTGGAGAATAATTGTAGAGTTTTGAATGATATATTGATGTTTATAATTAATGATGTTATTTTGTTGTAATTGTAGTAAGGTAATGAGATTGAGATTTTGGGGATGGCAATTTTGTAGTAGGGGGTAGTGTAATGTGGGAGTCCGCAACATAATGATAAGTTGGGACGGGATAGGGATCGATTTTAGTGAGGGGGGCCGCCTTAGGTAGAATCCAGGGGCCAAATAAGGGAATTGAGTTTTTTTGGGGGGGGAACACGTATCCTAAGTACAAAGGGTTAGAGAGTATTTTTTTTTTATATATACAGAGAAGGTGGCGATTTGAGTTTAAGGATAAGTTGGGTTTAGAGTGTTTTGGGATAGATATCTTGATAGAGATGGGTGTCAGGGTAGTTGAAGGTGTTAGTTAGAGTCAGAGTGAGAAAGATTATATGTGTATGCAGATCAAGTAGTAAATTAAATGAGAATAAATATTTACATCACCCACCGTAAGGGAAAATCAGATTGTTAAATAAAGCGAGAGATTTATAATAAAGATATAAAATTTTATTTTTGAAACCAGTGACAGAATTTTGATAGAATTTGGTAATGTAAAATTAAGAATGGTTTATTTTAAATAATTTGAATGTCAATTCGCTTATTATTTATAATAATATTTTGTTATTTTAAATGTTTTGTTTTATTATGTGTTGTGTTTCAAATAGGATGTTACAGATGTTAAATGTATTTTCAGAAAGTATACATAACATATGTAGGTCAAGGGTCTTGGACTTGACCTAGTTTCGATCAGCTGATGAGGTCATATGCATATTAAGCTTGCATAGTAGGAAGTCAATTTAATTTGTTTATTTTATCAATTTAAACCAATTCTAAATAATGTCTAAATATAAAGGAAACATTTAAATAAAATTAAATTTTTTTTCTTCAATTTTAAAATTTTTTGGGAAAATATTTGTTTGGAAATTTTAATTTTTGAAAAAAAAAAATCTTGATTTTTCGCCTGCCAGCGAATGAATATTGTAAGTATTGATTATTTTATTATTTGTGTATTAACCATGTTTATTTTTATTGATTTATTTTGTATCACATTGTATTGTTAGACTCTAAGTGATTACATGTTAGGTTAAGGATATGTTCAGTTAGAAGAAAGGTTTAACTTAAGTCATTTTAAAGAAAACAGAAAATAATGAAGAGAATATTTTAGACTTTATTCAAAATTTATGAATTAATTTTATCTGAAAACAACGTGTTGTAATTTAAAGAATTTAAAAAATTTTTGCAATTTTATAATCTATAATGTCAGTGTGTAATGTGAGAGTGTGTGAGCCCAGTATCTGCTAAAGGCAGCCCAGCTTGCATAAAAGGGGAAACATATCGGTGGAGGACCTGGCATAATCTAAGCCAGGGATTGAGGATTTTGGGGATAGCATGTTAGAAGGCGAGGCGTGCTGTGGTACTCGTCTGTTCGATTTTTCGGTGTTGGGATCTCTTATGGAGAAGTCCAGTGATCTCGTTCAGATGCGTCCATGGTCCCCAAGCCAGGGGGGTCGTGTACCCATGTAGAGTAAGAACAAGGGGGTTGTTGGCACCAGTTCCTCACCGGTCCTCTTAGGGGTTTATCAATGAGATTTCTTCTGTTCTGGACAGCAGAATTCTCATTGAGGGGGTATTGTAACGTGTCCAAAATTGGGTCATTTTATTTCCTACAGTATGGGGTATTCGTATTTTTTATTTATTTCATTTTGTGTGGGATTTTATAAATTTATTGTGAAAGTTTTATTATACGGCCAACGTTATTTCTATTACCACAGAACACATGGCAAGTGGAACATTGTTGAAACAAAGCAGAGACGCAGTTTGTGTTGAGTAACTCTGTAAGGAATTCGCGCCACCCCGAATTTTGGAGAAATGTGCATATGTGTGACCACGCCCGCACGTAACAATCAGGACGGGGCGCTGTTAGTGACGCCGTGAAAAATCCAACGAAGCTGTAAAACATGGCGCTGGAACGAACAGTTTGTAGCAGCAACCAGCCAACTACAGGAAATGTCGTTAAGCCACGCCTACTACTAGTGACATCAGTGTAGCAGAGGCAAATATCGTCCTCGGTCACCACACATATTACGACTACGTTTCATGCATAGAAGGAATACGCCACAACAAATTAAGCATTAACGGCGACTAAAACCTGTTGGCAGTGAATACGCATTTCCTCCCGCTCAACCAAGCACACTTCCCAGTTACGCTGTAGGTGCCGGCCGGCGCGGAGCTGAGTAAGCTCTCTACAAAGCTTTTTTTTTGTTTTCCAGTAAAAGGTGTAACTACAGTGAATTTACATGTGACCGCGGTCGAGTTACAACAGTAGGAGGGATAATTTGATACTTTCGGACAGGAACCAACCAGTAATTTACAGAAACGATGAGTGCGCGCGCGAACACGTGGCCGGCGGTTGAAGTGTAAGGGCTGGGGGGTTTTATTATAAAATGTTAAGGGGTGTGTTTGAGTGAGTGTTTAAAATATGCAGGCTGGGCTCTGTTCGTATGTTAGTATGAGTATAAGGTAAGATGTTAGAATAAGTTCATAATTATATTGTGATCAGGGAGTAGATCACCGAAAAGCCTTAGGCATGTATTTCAAAGTTTTAATTTTGGAGAAGAAATTTTTTAATGTTAACAAAGTTCAAAAAATAAAAAATTAAATTTTAATTCTCTTCAAAATGAGTTGTGTCAGTGCTTTGTTTAACCTGTAAACCATGTTTGTATCTAACGTAAATGTGATCGAACCCTGGAACCCGGCAGAAGAGATTGTGGAGGTAGGTGGAAATTAATGTAATTTGGTAATTAATGAATATAATCAATTATAGACTATAACAAATGGCGCCCAAACAGGGACGAATTATAATTAATTATAATTAAATTCCACATCTACAATAAAGATACAAACATGTGTTAGGTTAGCGTAGCAAAATAACAATGCGTTATGTACGCAAAGCTATACCGAATATAGAAAGCACATTATAAAAAATTAATTAATTAGATCATTAATAGTTGGAATATTAAGTATAAAAAAATGTCAGATAACGAGAATAAAATAAATGAAAATAGCATCGAAAATTTTGACGACTCAAATATGAGCAGTTTTGAAATACATTCGACTCCAAGTGTGAGTAAAGATAAAACAGAATCAAATATGAGTGATCAGAGTAATGTAACTGAAGATTCGGGGGTGCAGATAACCCCGATCTCAACAAAATGTAATAGGTCCGATAACGATATAATGAGTATCATGCTCAGTCAATTCGAGAGAATGAATAGTCGTTTTAATGTAATAAGTAGTGACATGAATAGTCGTTTTGATACCTATGATGCTAAGTTTGACGTATTAACTAATTCACTGTGTAGTATTGAGAGTAAGTTGAGCGAAATATGTAGTGAAGCAAAAAGAGCAGCAAATGAGTCAAGAGAGTGTGTATGTACAGAGAAAAATAAAACAAATGAAAATTGTAGTGACAAATGTAAAAATACGATACCAGATAAAGAATTAATAAATAATAATGATGTTGTTGAAAATAATGAGAATAATAAAATAATTGAAAATGTCATATCAGAGAGTACTGATGAGTTTGTGGAATGTGACTATGAGATGTTAAGGTGTGTTAGTGAATTAGAGAGAGAGAGGAAAAATAATGTTGTAGTAGAATGGGGACAGGGGGTAGATTTTCCCTTTATTACTTATGATGATTATTTAATGAGTTCACAAGTGTTGTTTTTGAAGGGCCAGAGTCCCGTGTTGATAGATGAATTGAGGTGTTTATTTTTGTTGAGTAATGGTGTACCCTCTGTCCGGAATAATTGTGAGAGTGTGGTGTGGTGTTATGAAGAGAGAGAATTAAACAGAGAACTGTATGTGGAGAAAGTAACCGAATTGTATTTTTTGAATAGAAAGTATGAAGAATGGAATGAAAGTTTAAAAGTAAATTTGAGTAATGATGACTATAATGAGTTGACAAAAGTATTTAACCCAATAATGAGCGAATTTACTGACGGAGATGTAACAAAAATACCTAATGTAGACTGGTTTAATGAGTATTCCGGTAAAATGAGTGAATTTGGTTGTTCTAGTTATGACACACAAAGTAACCATTTGTTTGTAAATAAAAAGCAACAGTGTTGTATAAAACCAAGACTTATCTGGGACGATGGAGGTTAAACTGTAAAACAATAAAAGACAGCTATAAACATTTTGTTTTATGGGTTCTGACATGGCAGATTTGGACAATGAAGTGCGGAAAAAACTGAACAGTTATTAACTAAAGTTTGTAAATAATAATGTAGTAAATTTATTTGGGTGCATGGGGGAATGTTAAGTAAACAAGTGTGTGTAACTGTGGTAATAAAAATAATAATATTTGCAATTTAAAGAAATATCAGAATTAATTTTGAAAAACAGTAATTGACTAATAATAGTTGTTATGATGGTAATGCGATTTGTGTTGTTAATAATTAAATTAAGTAAAACAACTTGATACATGTTAAATATTTTGATTGCTTATTTAAATGTTAATTAATTAAATTTTTTTGATGAATATAAATTATTCTACGAGATGGAAATTTGGTAATAGATGGCTAAATTGTGTGATCTAAACTAATATTTTGTGTTAAATGTTTCAGAGGTGAGGTGAAAGTATTGTGGTATGGGGATTATGTTTTGTATATATCATGTTAAATGGATTGTAAGTATAGAACTTTTACAATATGAGTCATGTATAACAAAAATGTTTACAGGTAACCAAGATTTTAATTCAATAGTGAGATTATTTGAAATAATTGTGTTCAATAAAAATGATTATTAAAAAATTTTTTAATAATAACTGATAATGATATATACTATATACTAATAATAGATTTTGAAAATTTTAAGAAAGTCCAATGGTAGAAAGTTATAAGTGAGTTAAAGGATTAGTGATGAATGAAGGTCTCAAACTATAATGTTGTATATTTGGTTTTTTTTAGTTAGTTATGAAGCTGCTATTGCGGGGGTGGCCTGTGCCCTCGTAGATAGCGAAATGGGTTGGGGGTAACAGAGAGTGTTACCTCCATCGGAGGCGAAAATGGCGAAAATGTGTGACACACCTTTTCGTGTAAATTAAATTTACACACTGATAGACGATCGTGTCGCACATAATAAGACGATGTATAACAGGCAGTGAAATGAAGTTCGATTTCCCTGACTTTTCGGGCGATTACTGCCTTACCAGCACTAATCGTGGATTTGGCTAGTGGCCAGCTATGGTCATATCAAGTCCCTTGACCATAGCTGACTTGAAATTGGTATATAGTAGAAATTCAATGGGGGGTGACAATTAGGGGAATCTCCCGGCACTATGGAACAGCGGCTACCACTCTGCCCGCTTGGGGGCAGCAAAGCCAGGTGGTAGACCCGCATTAAGGGCGTTTAACTATATGACAAAGGTATGTTGATATCTGAACCTTTTGAAATGTAACAGCCGAAGCAAAGACACGGAGAGGTAAAACTACTCCAAAATTTACAGTCTTTGTGAAAGCGAGGGGGCGCTACAGCCTTACATAACTTGAAATAGTGTGTGTGGATGGGAGGTGACTCAGAGGAGCCACGAATTTAAATTTTACAACATAAAAATTTTTTTGCTAATTCAAATTTTGATCCAATAAAAATGCTTGTGCTCTGTTTAAATAACTAGCTGCTCAGACACTCAATATAAGGTGTTCATGCTATAATTTTAAATGTATTATTTTATTATCATACGTTAGATATAGGTGTTGATAAAATATGTGTTTTCATTATATGTGTGTACTTTAAACTAAGCCAATAATTAAACCTCTGGCAGGCAGTTAACGTAATAGAAGTGAGTATTGATAAATATATATTTCATGTAATTTGTTCAATTTTGAGATGTGTTCATTGTGTTAGGAGATCAGCTGATCAGCAATAAAATGTCACTGATATTGGGTTATAAAGGTTCCAAGTAATTAATGGTCAATGTAATGTTTTAATGTATTACCGATGGTTTAAAGTAATGATAAAAATAACTTGATAAAGTGAGAAGTACAGTAATAATTTATGCAAGTTAACTAGAGATAGTTTTTGGGTGATGAATATTTTATGGGACATATAGATCTGTCCAAGTTGAAGTTAGAGTTGAAGTAAAGATCGAAATATTGTTTTGAAGATAAGGTAATGTTGTTTTTGAGTTAATATATGTTGTAGAATTTTGAGAAGTATTGATGTTGACACAGTAGTAGTGGAGAATAATTGTAGAGTTTTGAATGATATATTGATGTTTATAATTAATGATGTTATTTTGTTGTAATTGTAGTAAGGTAATGAGATTGAGATTTTGGGGATGGCAATTTTGTAGTAGGGGGTAGTGTAATGTGGGAGTCCGCAACATAATGATAAGTTGGGACGGGATAGGGATCGATTTTAGTGAGGGGGGCCGCCTTAGGTAGAATCCAGGGGCCAAATAAGGGAATTGAGTTTTTTTGGGGGGGGAACACGTATCCTAAGTACAAAGGGTTAGAGAGTATTTTTTTTTTATATATACAGAGAAGGTGGCGATTTGAGTTTAAGGATAAGTTGGGTTTAGAGTGTTTTGGGATAGATATCTTGATAGAGATGGGTGTCAGGGTAGTTGAAGGTGTTAGTTAGAGTCAGAGTGAGAAAGATTATATGTGTATGCAGATCAAGTAGTAAATTAAATGAGAATAAATATTTACATCACCCACCGTAAGGGAAAATCAGATTGTTAAATAAAGCGAGAGATTTATAATAAAGATATAAAATTTTATTTTTGAAACCAGTGACAGAATTTTGATAGAATTTGGTAATGTAAAATTAAGAATGGTTTATTTTAAATAATTTGAATGTCAATTCGCTTATTATTTATAATAATATTTTGTTATTTTAAATGTTTTGTTTTATTATGTGTTGTGTTTCAAATAGGATGTTACAGATGTTAAATGTATTTTCAGAAAGTATACATAACATATGTAGGTCAAGGGTCTTGGACTTGACCTAGTTTCGATCAGCTGATGAGGTCATATGCATATTAAGCTTGCATAGTAGGAAGTCAATTTAATTTGTTTATTTTATCAATTTAAACCAATTCTAAATAATGTCTAAATATAAAGGAAACATTTAAATAAAATTAAATTTTTTTTCTTGAATTTTAAAATTTTTTGGGAAAATATTTGTTTGGAAATTTTAATTTTTGAAAAAAAAAAATCTTGATTTTTCGCCTGCCAGCGAATGAATATTGTAAGTATTGATTATTTTATTATTTGTGTATTAACCATGTTTATTTTTATTGATTTATTTTGTATCACATTGTATTGTTAGACTCTAAGTGATTACATGTTAGGTTAAGGATATGTTCAGTTAGAAGAAAGGTTTAACTTAAGTCATTTTAAAGAAAACAGAAAATAATGAAGAGAATATTTTAGACTTTATTCAAAATTTATGAATTAATTTTATCTGAAAACAACGTGTTGTAATTTAAAGAATTTAAAAAATTTTTGCAATTTTATAATCTATAATGTCAGTGTGTAATGTGAGAGTGTGTGAGCCCAGTATCTGCTAAAGGCAGCCCAGCTTGCATAAAAGGGGAAACATATCGGTGGAGGACCTGGCATAATCTAAGCCAGGGATTGAGGATTTTGGGGATAGCATGTTAGAAGGCGAGGCGTGCTGTGGTACTCGTCTGTTCGATTTTTCGGTGTTGGGATCTCTTATGGAGAAGTCCAGTGATCTCGTTCAGATGCGTCCATGGTCCCCAAGCCAGGGGGGTCGTGTACCCATGTAGAGTAAGAACAAGGGGGTTGTTGGCACCAGTTCCTCACCGGTCCTCTTAGGGGTTTATCAATGAGATTTCTTCTGTTCTGGACAGCAGAATTCTCATTGAGGGGGTATTGTAACGTGTCCAAAATTGGGTCATTTTATTTCCTACAGTATGGGGTATTCGTATTTTTTATTTATTTCATTTTGTGTGGGATTTTATAAATTTATTGTGAAAGTTTTATTATACGGCCAACGTTATTTCTATTACCACAGAACACATGGCAAGTGGAACATTGTTGAAACAAAGCAGAGACGCAGTTTGTGTTGAGTAACTCTGTAAGGAATTCGCGCCACCCCGAATTTTGGAGAAATGTGCATATGTGTGACCACGCCCGCACGTAACAATCAGGACGGGGCGCTGTTAGTGACGCCGTGAAAAATCCAACGAAGCTGTAAAACATGGCGCTGGAACGAACAGTTTGTAGCAGCAACCAGCCAACTACAGGAAATGTCGTTAAGCCACGCCTACTACTAGTGACATCAGTGTAGCAGAGGCAAATATCGTCCTCGGTCACCACACATATTACGACTACGTTTCATGCATAGAAGGAATACGCCACAACAAATTAAGCATTAACGGCGACTAAAACCTGTTGGCAGTGAATACGCATTTCCTCCCGCTCAACCAAGCACACTTCCCAGTTACGCTGTAGGTGCCGGCCGGCGCGGAGCTGAGTAAGCTCTCTACAAAGCTTTTTTTTTGTTTTCCAGTAAAAGGTGTAACTACAGTGAATTTACATGTGACCGCGGTCGAGTTACAACAGTAGGAGGGATAATTTGATACTTTCGGACAGGAACCAACCAGTAATTTACAGAAACGATGAGTGCGCGCGCGAACACGTGGCCGGCGGTTGAAGTGTAAGGGCTGGGGGGTTTTATTATAAAATGTTAAGGGGTGTGTTTGAGTGAGTGTTTAAAATATGCAGGCTGGGCTCTGTTCGTATGTTAGTATGAGTATAAGGTA
This sequence comes from Magicicada septendecula, assembly GCA_034769895.1. Lineage (NCBI taxonomy): Eukaryota > Metazoa > Arthropoda > Insecta > Hemiptera > Cicadidae > Magicicada > Magicicada septendecula. The sequence goes on along the minus strand of CM068368.1, from coordinate 194,494,111 downwards.
AGATGTTAGAATAAGTTCATAATTATATTGTGATCAGGGAGTAGATCACCGAAAAGCCTTAGGCATGTATTTCAAAGTTTTAATTTTGGAGAAGAAATTTTTTAATGTTAACAAAGTTCAAAAAATAAAAAATTAAATTTTAATTCTCTTCAAAATGAGTTGTGTCAGTGCTTTGTTTAACCTGTAAACCATGTTTGTATCTAACGTAAATGTGATCGAACCCTGGAACCCGGCAGAAGAGATTGTGGAGGTAGGTGGAAATTAATGTAATTTGGTAATTAATAAATATAATCAATTATAGACTATAACATACTTATACTTGGTTTACTGCTTAGGCATTATCTTGTACAATCACTATTTAAGTCAATTTTATCCTCTGACTTTTTTAATTACTACTACAGGTTGTTGTGATAATTATAATAAAGTATTTGCATGCTAAAAGGAATAATTTATATTAATTTGGTCCAGGTTTTCACTAATTTATCTCCTCTGATTTGATTACAGGGTCAAAGTTGAATTTGGCTTGATTATCAATTTTCAATCTTCCTATCAATATTATAATTATTTCACATTATTATTATTATCTTTTCTGAGTTACTATTTATATGAAATTTGAATCAATATATTACATTTCCTTCCTTAACAAAATTCTGACATAAACTAACATTCTTTAAATACAACAAACACTTATTCTCTACCATTTAGTATATCCTAATATCAACATTGTAGGTAGTGATACCAATATAATAATTAAACAAATCAATTGCTTCTTATAATTAAACAAATTATGGTCTTAACCTAATTACAGTCTTTTACTGGTATTGTATTCTCTGACTTTCGCCATATGGTTTTCTAATTTTTATATAATAACTATAGTTTATGTTCATTCATTTACTTTGTTTGATTCTGATAGATTGTTCTGTCTTTAAAATAGGTTTTGTCCCTTTGAGATTTTTATTTTAATTAATTCGTCCATGGTTGTATTTCCTTACTGCTCGCTATCTTACTGGATATACTGATGATGTTACTGGGATAATAATCATCCTACATGGTTTAACACATATTGTTCTGAATTGAATGTGTTTAATTTCTTTGGATCGAGCGTTTTTATCGTACTGTTAAGGCATTTTATTTGTTATAGTGATTATTTCTTTTATGTTACTTTTATTTAGGTTTATTTTACTCATTCCAGATTGCTTCTTCCTTTCATTTTCTATGTGGTATTAAATTGTAAGTAAGGCAAAATTTCCGTTATGCTACAATATCAATTTTCTCATAATTAAATTCTTTACAAAGTTAGTTAGAAATTTTTATTTGTTTTATGGCAAATTAATGAAGTTATTTTATCCCACATCCAAAAATGTGTGTTTTTAAACTCCAATGTTTTGTTTTACACAGTTTTTCTTAGAAACTAATTGAGATAGAGATTTGGGACCTCTTTTATTCAAATTTTCAGATCAAAAATCATAAGAAACCACCAAATTTACCCTTCACTTTATACCCCAAGAATTTCAGTATGGTGTCATTTTACTGTGGGAGCAGAAATCAGGGTGAACTGGTTTGCAAGCCGTAACTCGCTAACGAACTGTTTTTGGACCTATGTTTATATGGACTTTTTTCTTACTTTTAGCTATAGAATCAGCTTCCGAAACATTACCATGCAATTTTGAATCACCTGTATAAAACAATACCCAATAGGCAAGTCATGCCACCAAACTAATCAGTTGTGCATGGGCATACTTGCGTGTGGCGCATGCGCGCACGCACGCATATATACACACACACACACATTCCTTGATCTGTTAATGAGTGCTGTTTCTTGGCCCAGACGTCTTTTAAAAGTTGGACAGAATGTGAATGCACCATCAACTGAATATTGCTACATCACAAATTTCCAACATTCCAGTTATCACAATACAATTTTTGTTTCACTGGTTTCCAAAACAGTCTCAATAAAAACAGGTTGATCACCAATAAGAGAGTGACAACAGGAGGCTCACAGTTGCAGTACTGATTTCTCTGTTTGTACCCAGAGAAAGGTGGTATAGCATATTATAAATAAATACAATACGTAAAAAAATATAGACAATTACTGATAAGGCAAACCATAATTATTTGAATTCAAGGTGTCTGTGGTATCATGTTCTTCACATTATTTGCCTTGAACTATTTTTAGCAAATAAAGGGTTTTCATATTCTTATTTTTTGTTGTTGTTAAAACTGGTATTCAAGAACTACATGTAAGTAATAACTGGTATCTCAAATAATCAGGAAGTTTATTATTAGTTCAATGAGCCGACAGTTGAAATGCACATGAAACAAAGGAGACAGTAATGGATTAGTCATATTGTGGCAATGAAGAAGAAAGGGTGTTACATTCCCAATAACCGTGTTTGGACTAATTTTTGATATTTCGATTATGCAATAGTTGATATAAACATTTATTGAATATCACAAATAATTTTGTTTGTAATGGAACATTTTTTGAGCATAGTGAAAAAGACAGTTTTGTGTGTGAAACAGAACATCGGACCACATGGAATTTTTGTGTGTGACTTTGGACATGGGAAAGTGTGCAGTTTCCAACAAGCATACATGCTCAAAACACATTTTCGCATGCTTAAGGAGTCTTGCATCAGATGAAAATGTCACACCTGCTAAGTTTCTTATAGAAGAGCCAGAAAAATCAGGTTAGTGCAGAGTCCAGGTAAGAGACACATACAGTCAGCCTTAGAACCGTCAAACAATGCACACGTTAAAAGTACAGTGACGACACCCGTGGGCAATAAAATGTAGGCCTCTACGTTATAAAAGAAAACATTACAACAGTGAACATTAAACATTCCCAGGCACTTATTCAATCTTTCAACCAAATTTTAACCCAACAGTGAATAATTCATAGTGCAGAATTCGAGTCAGTAACACTAACAAACGAATTATATATGAGCGTGTAAGGAAAATTATACTGAGTGAATGCACAAACCGTGAGTGATATCGCACACAAAGGCAGATAAGTAACAAAAACTCAAATCATTGGACAAAAAGAATATGTAATCAATGGAATGTGGGGCATTGTGTGTGTGTGTGTGTGTGTGTGTGTGTGTGTGTGTGTGTGTGTGTGTGTGTGTGTGTGTGTGTGTGTGTGTGTGTATGAGAGAGAGAGAGAGAGAGAGAGAGAGAGAGAGAGAGAGAGAGAGAGAGAGAGAGAGAGAGAGAGAGAGAGAGAGAGAGAGAGAGAGAGAGAGAGAGAGAGAGAGAGAGAGAGAGAGAAGGGGTGGGAGAAGGAAGAGAAAATAGTTGAAAGTACTGATTTGTCTGACTCTGTTATCAAATAAGTTTTAATTTACGATAAGAAGCAGTAATTATGGTGATTGTAGCTATAACAGACTAAAACAAAAAAATTGAATAAATAAAGCTGTAAAGATGAAAAAATATATGTAAGAGAAAGAAAAAGTTTAGAGAGAAGGTAATTGGGTTATAATTTTACAATTGTATATGAGCATATCAAATTTGCGTTTGAGTAATATTTTACATTCAACTGTTTGATGCAAATGGGTCTACACAGTTAATTTTATGTATCTCCTAAACATAAAACATTCGTAGAATTTTAATTGCAAGAAATGTTTAAGTTTATATGTTCATAGTGAAATTAGGTTTCAAAGTATAAATTGTTATTATTTGATTAATACTGTTATGACATCACAGAAGAATCTACATATTTCTCAATGTTTCCAGAGGAATCCGGCTGTAATGTTGTGTGCGTACGTGATTTGAGCATGCTTCTGCGAGACTTTTCTAGATGTCGTCAGCCGTGCGCACTGTGTCAAGGCCGCAATCAATTACGTCCTTGTGTAGTGCTAATGCGTAGTATGTGGAATGTTCTGGTGTGTGAGCAGGGTATAAATACAAGGCATCAATGGCATTAGTTCAGTTATTGTCGGGCAATTACTCTGTGCATTCAAGTGGTTATCGGTGAAAAGTAATTATTGTGGCGAGGTGTTATGTGTTTTATAATTGTACGGGACAATCGTAATACAATTGTGTTTTATATTAGTAGACATTTTTATTGCATGTGAACAATTTTTATTTGATTTGTTGTAAGAGACTATCTTCTTTATTACAAACTGTTTAATTGTGATAATTAAAGCTGATGATTAGTGACATAATTGGTGTCTTGAATTTTGTTTTCCACTGTACCATATGACGATCAGTAGACCGTCGTAACAATACGTTCATGACCTCCAGTGAAAATGTGTATTAATATGTACATTGGTTAATTTAGTTTCAGTCACTTCGCCCTAACCTAACCTGTGCTCAACGAGTTCACCTAAACAAATCTAAGAAGTTCTTTTAAGTGGAAATTTGGGTTTTTAAGTATTTCAGTTGTTTTCATGGGACAGTGTTGTGGTTCCCACGTTCCACCTGTCAAAATGTGGCGGGAGCCAGGGCTTTTGGGTTTTTTTGGAGTCTTCTGAAGACGTAAGGTAAGTGAGTATTGGGGCCTTATTCTACTTATTTTTTAAACAATTACAGGTCAGATAATAGAAGTTCTGAAAATATATTTGTGTATGTTATAAAATAGCTTTTTGACAATTGCAATCATTTCTTTATTTTCATATTTTTGACAAAAAATGTTTCTAACAGTAATATAACTTCAATCTGCACCTGTGACACCAAAAGCTGATGTTGTTAGGTTAATATACAAACTAAAAGTACATATGAAAACCAATATGCCTTTCAAATAATATATATATATATATTTTTTTTTAAACCACATAAAAACAACTAAGGCATCATAAGTCCCAAGGGCATCTTTACTTTTTTGTTGCACAACTAGTTTTTCCAGTAATAATTGTTTTTTGCACAAATCACTCTAAAAGTAACCAAGTTGAAGTAAGGCAGGGTGATCCAAAAGTTACTATATATGCAAGTTATTACTTGTCTTCCTTTTTGTGAAGATGTTTCTCGCGTGAACAGTAAATTTTACATAAGTACTTCTTTGGTTGCTGCTTTTGTCTAGCCCCATACTATGTTTACAATGTGTGTGTCCTTTTTAATATTTATGTATACCATGTATATGGTTACAATACAGTCCGTAAAGATAATATATATAATCTGTTTTAATCAGAATATGTTTGCAAAAAACGTAATGTATTTGTTCGCAAGGTTAGATTGTTAGGTGAGATTTAAATATAATCTCATAAAAATAAAAATATCGATTATGAATAACATTTTAAGTGTAGGAGGCATGTTTATGGAATTAAGAAAATGCTTGAATGTCACAACAATGATTAGTTCAGTTTACTTTTAGTTGTTTGTTCTTTTTTAATACTTGCTGAGATTGTCACTAAGTGTCAATCTGTTACAATCATTGTATTTACTTATCAAATGATATATTTTTTCAACCACGAGTTTTGTTTACTTTAAACAAAAACTAAAAAATGAAACATTCTTACCTAATCTCAGGCATTACCCACATTATGTATTTCCACATTACATTCAGTAGTAGAATAATTAACAATTGGTACACTTATTCATGTTGTATCACATACTCAGAATACAGATAATGTAGTGTAGGTACAGCTATTGGGAAAGTACTTAACAGACAAATACAAAAAAAACCCTTCACAGAAAATGAATGTGAATGAGATGATGGGAGTCTTTCGCTACTGATAGACTGAGTTGGAGAGTCAAGACAGAGAGAAGAGGCCGAGACCTGATTTTGGGCTGTCATGTCATACAAAGAGAACACAAATATGTCTTTCTTAACTGTACTATAACATTTAATTAGTAATCTTTGTATAAAGGGTAATTCATTCAGTATGGTTAATACAAAAGTTCTGATACATGGGTAACATGACAGATAACGAAGGGTGCACAAACACAACATATGACAGGACACAAACAGGAAATAGGGCATATAATGCTAACAGTAGACTACTGAGAAGCAAGGTCATTAGTGACAACACAAAAATGAAAATATATAAGACACTTATTAGCCCAGTTGTTGCTTATGGAGGTGAGATATGCACATTAGCAAAAAAGGAACACAAAACATGAGAAGGCAATGTGTTTACGGGCCGGTTGAGGAAGATGATGAATTGAGAATAAGAAATAACCAGGTGACAGATGAGCTATTGAAGCATGAGGAAATGTAAGATCCATAAAGGGCCAACGAATATAATGGCTGGATCACCTAGAGTAGATAATCATCAGTGTACGCCACAGAAAATCCTGAGGGCACAAGTGTATAAAAGCAGAAAGAGGGGTTAACCTACGATAAGATGGTTGGACGATGTGCTGGAAGATATCAGAAGAGTGAATATGAGGGGTTATGCTGAGATGGCAATGGATGGGAGACGCTGGAGAAGATTGGTGTTGGAATCAAGGGCTCATGTTGGGCTGTAGTGCAGAAGAAATTCTATAGTTCTATTGCTGAGTTTCATAAATAATCTAACATACTCAGTGTGTGGAGCGACAGAATAACCAAACTATTTTGTACTACATATTACAATAGTAAATTGCACATTATTAATAGAAGCAACTTGATAACAGACTTGAAAACAACATATTGTCCTCTACAGAAATAAACAAGTGTTACTTTATATGCCACAAAAATACATAAGATAATATAATTGGCTAATACAAATACATTACAACTTTACCTTTGTATGTACTGTAAGCCAAATATAAGGTTCTTTGATTATAGCAGCAAACAACAGACAAGTTTACACCTTAAGTATGATTTCACTTGACAGCATGTAATAACTATAACGATGTTACTGTTGATACAATATACCATGGATATTAACTGGTGTTATAAGCAGTAGGTACAAGAACTACTGTGTTTGCCATTCTCAAATAACAAACACATTTCAAGTCATATAGAATTATATTACCTTTGAAATGGTAATGCTTTCATCATAGCTTTCTCTACAACAGGTACTGATGCAGCTGCTAAATCTGGCAACCCTGTAATACCAGCATGATGTAATGCTCTAGCTTGAACAGCAGTCAAACAATCTAATCTCAATAAATCCAGTAGCTCACGGTGTACACCAAACTGTAAACGAGCAGTAAATTGCTCCACAATAAGTTCAAAAGTTGACCATCCCAGTCGTCTGCTAAACTGTGTTACCATTCCTAAAATATAAGCAAATTTGAATTAATTTAAAACACATGTTTTTATAATTTTATCTAATTTACTGTTATCTAAAATGTATATTTTTAGTAACACAGATTGTGTACTTTAATGAATAACACACTTTCCTCTTAAACAGTTTCTAAACAGTCAGTTCTCCATAAAACTAATATCATCAGTGCCGTTATTACAACTAGAAGTCTTATTATTTACAATAATCAACTTGAGATTTAGTTTAATTGTAATCAAATTAGCAGAAAAGTAGTAAATTAGTTAATGTATTTAACTAATCATAAAATAATTAACTTGAATAAAAATTTTCCCTTCTTGTTAGAAAATGGTTTTATGTTGGTATAAAAACTGAGTCAGAAGGTACTCCAAACTGGATGAAGTGTATATTATACACAAGGTAAGTTTATTTGTTTTACATTATAATTATATCAACAGTACATAAAGGTTTAACTACTACTGGTGATGTAAAATAATGTAATGGTTTTTGTACAATGCTTACATATTAGTTCTAGTTTAGCAAATGTTCCATAAAACATAACACATTTAATAACAGATTTTTTTATATCATCAAAACAGCTTAGAAGAGGCAGTGTATAGGCTGCCAACTTCAGCTATAACACATGGCAAAAAGCAAATTTGTCATTCAATTTTTTAAAATAACCATGTATAAACCTAGCTACTCCCCCTCGTAAAAACAATAGCACTTTTCACTTATAAGTTGCAAACACATTTCATTCTAAGAATCTGTACAGTTTTTGCAATAAATTCTTTACAATTGTGTGTTATTAAATAAAATTACAGAAAACCATCGATTATCTGTGTTAAGTGGGAATGTACAATGCATGGTTGTTGTAAAACACATTTAATCCACTGAGCCTTCCGTGTGTCATTGTGGCTCCCAAAATTGTAATGGTCAGCATAGTTGTGTTGATGTCAACTGATCATCTGTGTCCACAAGCCCTCACAAACTTGTTCGCATAATTTACATGTACTGAATGAACGGGGACCGATGTTGAACAAAAAATTTTTGTGGATGAGAACAACTAGGCATTATAAATAATGAAAATAGACATAAGCAGATAAAATATGTTACTTGGATGAACATAATGTGTAATTGTATTAAACTAAGAATTATAAGTTTGCTGCGGAAAATACAGATTACACTGATGATGCGTGAGATTGCAGAAATTACTGAATTGGAAAAGGTCCTGGATATTCCAGAACATCAGGGATAGGGAACTGAGTACACAACAGAGTTGACAGGTTTCACAGACAAATGCGATACGCCACCAGTCGAGGGGGTCCAGGGGTCCACAACTACACATAGAGGTACATGAGGAGATTATGTAACGGGACAAAATAAAAGGGGTTTATGGTTTATTTTAATTTCATAATCATTGTAACAATCTGTAGGAACCCACGCTGAGCAACGTTTTTGATCACGAAAGCTTGACTTTTTTGAACACCCTGTAGTCAGTGCAGTGTCAGGCTGAGTAAGGCACAAAAGCCATTAGCGCCTTGGAATGTGTACGAGCGCGAGTGTGTCGCTTTTTCACAACGTGAAAGTCACGTACATGTTCTCCTTACCGCCTTCTACGATATGACGAAAAAGGGCGAGATGCTCACCAGCCAATCTGAAAGCAAGTTGCCGGCCGCAGAGAGACGCTTAGCCATTTTTGGACGCTTCAGTCGACGAAAAACTACAGAACTGCGCGGGTCAGTAAAAGAGCGTGCGGTTCCATGTATCAGTGCTCGCGAGCAAATATACAGTCGGCAGAATAAAATGTGATTTTATTAAGGAGTATTAATCAGCATTTAAACATGTGAGCGGAGACTCGATATAACAGTGATAAATTTATAAAAACAGTTAAAAGCAGTTTCAGACTTTAAGTGGACAAAAAATGAATATACGGTAGTGATGCAACCACGTGCAGATAACGACAAACAGGGATGAGTACTTAAAATAATCAACTAACTTATTTACACCACAATTGCCATTGAAAAGGGGTGATCAATAAGATAAATTTGGGTATAAATTTGTTCAGAGAGTTCTATAAAAATAAAAAGGGGTTATTAGAATGCAATCAGTAGAGGTATGAGAGCGTGAGTGTAATGAAAGCACTGGTTTGTCTATAAAAAAAAATATAAAAAAACTAGTTACATAAGATTGTATTTATACTTACTGCTAGGAGAAGAAATTGTAAGTCTAAAGTTTTAGAGTGACGCAACATCACGTTGCCCAATTATTCATAAAGTAATCAAATCGGAAAGTTATAACAATATAAAGACATATTAATTTGAAATAAATTAAAAATGAGCTTGGTTTACCAGAAAAAGGTGTTAGTAATTATTATGCAGTAAAACCCAGTAACCACTTTTACAGGTCACGAGTTCGTATATAGAATCCTGGACCCACGTGAAGATAAGAGCAAAGAAAGTAAATATTGGAAATTGAGTTTTTGGGTGTTTTTATGTTTTAGAAAATACAGTAATAAACAAAATGTTAGAATTATATTAGAAGTGAAGGATGGGAATGCCAAGACTGTAGAATAACAAACACATTTCAAATCATATAGAATTATATTACCTTTGAAAAGATAATGCTTTCATCATAGCTTTCTCTACAACAGGTACTGATGCAGCTGCTAAATCTGACAACCCTATAATACCAGCATGATGTAATGCTCTAGCTTGAACAGCAGTCAAACAATCTAATCTCAATAAATCCAGTAGCTCACGGTGTACACCAAACTGTAAACGAGCAGTAAATTGCTCCACAATAAGTTCAAAAGTTGACCATCCCAGTTGTCTGCTAAACTGTATTAACATTCCTAAAATGTGAGTTATGCTATCAGAACAGGCTGTTTTGGATGCGGCAGAGCGAGGAGTTGTCAGAGGAGTGAACCAGTACAAAGAGCATCAAACATAGATGACTGACCAACACCATAGAAGAGAGGACATCAGCAGAGGAGTACCTAGAGGCAGAGGACATGGAAACCAAGGTTGTGGTGGTCAATCTAGGGTAATGTTGCCAATCAACAGGAGCGAGGTGTTCAACAGGAAAACGAGTCAACGGATGAGGGGACCCAACCATTGTCAGGACGTTGCGGGGTCCAAGGTACGAGGAATTATCATAATCACCTGATCAAGACAGGAGATTCAGAAGCGGGACTAACTGAGATCATTGTCACAATTGAAGGTAAGGAGAATAAGACACTCACAGATACAGGTAGTGAAATTTCAGTTATTTCAGAGAATGTTTTAGAGGAATTAAACATAAATATTCCTACTTTACCAGTTGCAGGGTTATGATAGCGGGTGTGGGTGTTAATCAGTGTTAGAAGTAAAAGAGTAATTAAAACATTTATTTTCAGTTAAATATGAAAATAAATGGTGCTGAATATGATAATACTTTCTTGGTAGTTCGAGGGTTAAATTTAGAGGTTATATTAGGTAATGATTTTCTAAAAAGACACAAAGCAATTATTGATTTTAACAATCGGGTGCTAGAATTGGGTCATGATTGTAAACAAGTTAGGGTGAGTTTTGAATGGGTAATAGAGGAAGTGAGAATTATGGGGATAAGATTAATACAAAAACAATAAGACGGTTGAGACATGGAGGCAAGAGTGAATGTGTGCGGAGAAAGTGATGGAAGAGAGATAGAGAAGAGTGAAGAGCGAGTGTGGGAGAACAGGGCATATACTTTTCTTAGTAAGGACAGATATATAGGGAATCCACAATGTAAGGAGTTGTGGGGAGTAGTGGAGAATTTTAAGGAGGTTTTTTCGGAGTTACCTTGTAAAGCCAAGACTTATGAGTGTGAATTAAAGGTAAGAGAACTCACCTTTGTTGTAGGGAAGTTACCCCATGCCCTATTCGAAAAGGCGAGCTGTTCAGGAGGAGTTGGTTAGAATGATGGCTGGAGGTATAATTGAGATGTCTGCGTCACCATATTCAAATCCGTTAGCTTTAGAGATCAAAAAGGATAGAAGAGTGAGGTTATGTCTTGACGCTCATAGAATAAACCAAATTATCATCCCTGACCAATCATGCCTAAACCCATTGATGAAACCTTTCAGAACTTTAGTGGGGTAAAGTATATGACATCCTTAGATTTAACCGCTGTTTATTTGCAGATAACTTTAGCTCCGGAGAGTAGGAAGTATATCGCTTTTTTAATTAATGAGAAGAATTATCAGTTTAAAAGATTACCATTTGGTCTTGATAACAGTGTTGTTGAATTTTATTAAATATTTGCATGAAATTTTGGAACCCAATAATTTAGACTTTTTAACAGTATATGAGGATGGCATATTGATAGCATCTAGAACTTTTCCAGAACATGCTGAACATTCAGAGTATATACTAGCCAAATTACAGAAAGGGCGGTTAACTGTGAATTGAGAAAATTCCAAATTTCTGCAAAAGGAGATACACTTCTTGGGTTTTATTATATCGCCCAAAGGGATTGAAGCTTGAAGCAAATCCGGAGAAGGTACAGTCCATAATGAAGTTCCCTGAACCCAACAGTATTAAAAAAAAAAACAATTGCAGAGTTTGTTAGGTCTATATAACTTTTACAGGAAACTCCAAAAGAATTAGGCCCAATTAACAGCAAAGTTGAGTGCCGTGTTACAGAACAACAAACCATGGAAGTGGGGAGAAGAAGAAAAGATCACATTTCAGGAGATTAAAGATAAATTTATGAATATGATTATGATGAACCATCCTAATTTTGATAAAAAATTCTATTTGCAAACAAATGCCAGCAATATAGCTTTAGGTGCAGTTATACCAAGAGGACGAGGAAAAGCATAAGACTATAACTTTTGCTAGGAGGACCCTGTTTGCTGCAGAGAGAAATTATACAACTACTGAGAAAGAGCTGTTGAGTATCGTATTTGTGGTAATGAAGTTTAGGACCTATTTGCTAGGAAATAACACTGACATCCATACGGATCATAAGGCACTGTCTTTCCTGAACACATGTAAGCTTACACACAGGTGATTAACCAGGTGGGTGTTAGTTTTGCAAGAATACAATTTTTGATGGGAATATATAAAGGGGGTGGAAAATAAGATACCAGATGCCCTGTCTAGAGCGGACTTCAATGGAAATCAGACAGGTAGGGACCTTAAAGAAATAGAAATTTGTAGACTCAGCCGTGAAGATAGGCTTTTGGGGGAAGAACTGGCAGATCTTAAAACAATGCAACAATCCGATATAAAATTAGGAAAAATAATTTCTAGCTAAAGAGTCAGATCCAGATAATTCCACATTTAACAGATATTTCCAAGAGTATAATGGGACTTTGTTTAAAAAGGTAGAAGGGGGAGAGAGAGATTGGAAGTTAGTTGTACCAGAGGAATTGGTTAATAAAATAATATGGGATTGTCATACTAGGTATGGGCATTTTGGGGCCAAGAAATGCACACGTGTTGAAGGAATCATGCCTTTTTAAAAACATGGAGATGAGGGTTAGAAAGTTGCTTCGGGGGTGTGACTTATGCAAAAAATCCAAGGTGGCTAATTAACGACAAGAGGGTGAGTTAAATTTCATAAAAGTAGAAAACCCATTTGATTTGGTTGCAATTGATCTTTATGTCCATTACCAAAGGGGCGAGGGGAAGTAATTTACATATTTGCGGTGCCTGACACATTTTCAAAATTTGTTAAATTGTTAGTATACAGAGGGCAAGTAGCAAAGTTGTAAATGAGAAAATAATTCAAGACTCTATGACTAAAGTATGTGTTATACCTCAGAAAGTTTTTTTTTCAGACAGGCTTTATAAGAAAACAAAATAGTTTGTTTAAGAAGACTGAATAGTTTAACAAAAAAACTCAGTATATGCTAAGTGCGAAATACCGACCATGTAGTGTGCATGAGAGGACAGGAATTCATGGGACAATACAAAACGGATAAGTAAATAAATAAAAGTAACGAGTGTGGGGGAATTTTGGCCATTAAAAAAAAGTGAGTGAGTGAGTGAGTGAGTGAGTGAGTGAGTGAGTGAGTGAGAGAGAGAGAGAGAGAGAGAGAGAGAGAGAGAGAGAGAGAGAGAGAGAGAGAGAGAGAGAGAGAGAGAGAGAGAGAGAGAGAGAGAGAGAGAGAGAGAGAGAGAATAACAAGTACTGATTTGCAATGATGGTCTAGTAATAAATTTAAACAAAATTCAGTAGAATTTTTCAACTAGGTACATTCATGTAATAATCTTGGTATATTAATGTATATATTCATGTACTTCATTGGTATAGTACTTCATATGTAACAATAGGCTACATACAGTCAGTTAACAAGGGGTTGTAAATTGGAATATTAGATAGGGTGCAACTAGATCAAGTGTTCACAATACCAAAATTGGTCAGCAAATAACAATTCAAATATCAGCAATAAATGAATTTATAAGAATGACAATGGATATTGTTACAACACAAAAAGCCACCCCAATACCAGGGAAAAAACTATAATGAATCAAGTATATCAAACTAATGAAAATAAAATGACTATGACGCAACAAATGACTATGACCCAACCCAGTAAAAGAAAATACAATGAGAAGGGATATGAAAAAGACACAAACAAATAAAGAAGAAAATAAAATGAGAAAGTATAAACTCAAATAATGATGAAAAAGGCACAAACAAATAATAAATGTAAATGACAAGTATTAAAATAAAATAAAATAATCTCAATTAAAGTACACTAACCAGAGAAATAGATATTATATGTTATGAATAACTCTAGGATGATAAGTGAATCAGAACTTGAAATTTGTTAAAATACTAACTAATAATTGTGAATAAAATAATAAAAAACCCAGAAGTGAGAGATAGGTAGGAAGTGAAAGTGATTAAGTGAGTAAAAGAAATCAATATTAGGGAATAACCACTAGTAACACTAAAGTACAGTAAAAAAGTGCAAAGTGCCAGTGTAAACCAAAATAAATAGAAAACACAACATATAGGTAAAGACACCCAAAACCAGTGAATAACACTATAGTTTAAGGGTGAAAAATACCAAAAAATAAGAATAACCAGAATATTGTTATTAAGTGGCAGTAGATTAGGAATACAGTGGTATTCAGAATAAAAATCCCATAATGATTAAGAATGTTATTGTTACAATGGTTAAGTAGAAAAAAAATATAGTAAAATGTTAAAAGAAGAATAACTTAAAAAACATGAGTGCAAAATAAATAAAACATCCTATGTTAAGAAAAATGTTCAAAGGGATGATTAGCAAGATAAAATAAATGGTCTTATAATGTTATTCACCAAGATAGTTATTTGTTCAATTAAGTTTATAAGAAGGAATATGGCTGAAAAAAGTAAACAGACCATAAACCTAATTTTTGTGTTGTTTTATAAGTAATATTAAATGATAGACAAGTTATAAAAAATGGCAATATAGATAAGTAAGGAGATAAAATTTTACAACCATAATAATAATCTTTAGAGTAAAGACAGGAAAAGAAATTAGAGAATAACAGACAGGCAATGGTTTTGTAAGGTAATAAGAACATACAATTATTATAAAACAGCCCAAATTAATTCAAAATGTAAACAAGTCATAAGTGACACACAAAAAAACATACGTAAATGAAAAATAATATTTAATTTATATAAAATAAGAAGATATAGCCAATTACTACTTAGGTCTATAAAATGCCTAACTGTATAAATCCAAAATAAACAAATTATAAGAAATTAACTATTGTATTAGAAAATCCAGGGCAAGTAACTAATTAAGTACAATTAGTGAATCATATTAAGATGTCAAAGTTAGATTAAAAACCTAAAATAAGAAAGAAATGTAATAACATAATATTAACATTATTATCAAAAAGTTATTACATTAACGTTAAGTTATTAACATTATTATCACATTATACATAAACAAACCCAGCTTTGTGGGATGTCAAAATGATCTTTGAAAGAAAATATAAACAGTTGTGATACTATCTAATACATAAATAAGAAGACAGAAGAATAATAGCCATCAGAAGATATTTATTCATTTTGAATTAAAGTTCAAATATTATAACAATAGACATAAATATGATCAGCCAATGAGAGTACAGACAGTTGACATAACAACGGAACGTTATTTAATATAATTCCGATAAAAATAATTAGTTCATTATTGACGCTCAAGACATACAGAAGCCAAACCATAGTCGACTCAATTTTAAGTTAAAATAATCAAAAATAAGTCAACATTTTATAAAATGAGGATGCAAGAAGTCTGATGAAGAACTAGTCAAATCTACAGATACAATAGACCAGATTTTCATATTCTAAATTAAATATTTAATCCACATTATTCGAAAAAGAAGCCAGACGTAATCCAAATTATAAATGATGGAAAATTGATGATCATATGGACCAACCTAACTAAAAACTGAATGACTCTTCACCCAAACTCAACAGATTTGTTAAGTATATCTGAAATACCCGAATTTATGGATTAAATTCTGATTAACTTTTCTCACAACACAAATAACTCTCACTCTGAACTGATAACTAAATTTCTTTCAAGGATTAATTGAAAATAAAAAACTAAACTTGTATGTAACCAGAAAATAACCTGTGTACAAATTACGAACTTTTAACACACACTTTTTAGCACTTGAAAACGAATTGTAATTAACTCTAATAGTATATAAGTACCATTGATGTAAGGTAGTATACTTTATTATCATCTTATTAATATTTTTTTGTAACCAAAAGAACTCATGATTAAACAAACAGTAAGAAAATAAACACAAAACGACAGCCATGTCGATTTAGAAATGTTTAATCAACTTTAGCCAACCTGAGAAAATTGTCTATTTATTGCCGGAGCAACTTTACTTAATAACAGTATATAATTTTGTATTTAAATGAATAACTATTAACTATTTCACGTTAATAAACTAGTACTGAGTAGTAATAACCGTCCTTTATTTCATTATAAATTGCATTATAAAGGTTGTGTACTTTAGCAACGAGCGAAATTGACTGCCAGTGTTAGAAGTCGGCAGTACGACAAACTACTAGCGAGATTCATACGCCCGCCAATTGCGACGGCGTGCTGCGACTAGTAAAAAGAAAATACATCGCGGCAAGTTTTCCGTATTTAGGTTACTTCTCTTTTCACCCAGATAGTTAGGCCGCGCGGCGCCGGATATCGTTGGGTGTCATCAGTTGTGAATCTTCACGCGCTCTATGGAGTAATCATCGTAACTGCGCTCTCTCCGAACGCTGTACATGTGAGAGTGCTGACCAGTTGCATCTCACTCTCCATACCCACTACATCAGAACGCCGGCGTCGGGATAGAATTCTGTCTGTGCTGCTTCTACTTTCTGCCATGGGCAAATAATTTTATAAAGGACCTCTGGTGAGTTTCTTTGGAGTATATTTTGTCATTTAACATAACGAATATCTACATAAATATGTTTATAACTTGGATGTATTCGGATTAAGATGTGTGTGCGTGATCCTGGTCTGGCACAAACTGGTAAGCCATACGGCAAAAAATTTTATAACTACTTTAGAAAAAGGAATAAAACAGCATTAAAGGAAATTATATTTGATACTCTAACTGTAGTGTAAAGGTGCCACTAATTTTCATAAACTGGCCATCTATTTAATGCCTTAGTAATTGCTGCCACGTGGCCAGTTGTTTTGTACCGGCCTGCAACTGATTAAGAAATATTTTGGTAAATTAATTAAATTTATTAGTTACTAAAGGGTGAAAATTAAAGTCAATGGAATATTAAAATAAACACCGATCAATTCAGTTTAACTTACAGTGACTGAGGCCACGTGGCGAACTCGTTACATAAATGCTCATGACGTTATTGGGTGCTCACCCGAACTATTTAACGATTTGACTAAGATGCAATTACACCTTTTACTGTGGCAGATTTAACTTGTAATATGCAATTGTTTTTGTTAATAAATTTCCGTGCCAGCGACTGGTTTTTGAAGTGTGGTGTAAGTGCGACTTTAGATTTGAGTTTGCTGTTTAGGAATTGTTGTAAAGATTTTTTTTTTACAACATATTTGTGCTCGTAGGGTTCCCGCACCAGCCTGGGACTTGAGACAGAAGGATGGCGACAACCACACCTGTCGCCATCAGCGTAAGCATTGCTGATTAAGCTCCCCTATTTTGTCGCCGGTGTTAGACATGGGACCCGCCAGCTAATACAGCATGACTCTCCTGGTTTTCTGAAACAGCAACTCACTACCACCGGGACCGGAGCCGACCATCTGCCTCAGCACGTGATAAAACAGCTTTAAACCAGGTGATACCGTTTCAATTATGTAAAGTCGACACCGCGACACGTTCTGTCACACCTATTGAGTAAAATATAAAAAGATAATACAGTTACATTCCGTTTTGTGAACTATAACTACCTTAGAAAGTTGTTGATCAAAACTGAACATGTTGGTTCACTATGTGCACGCCCATAATTCAGTGGCACTGATCACTAAAATATTAATTAGTCAATGAGTGTAAGTCAATAATTGTATGCCGGACTAGCAGGCATGCACAGTGCAATTGTTTCACTCTTTTGTTCTAATTCTTTTCCTTGTATTAACGCGATTAAATGTTTATCCAGAGTCATGCATGGTCATGCAGGGTCAGCTCTTGCTGTCCGCCATTTCTATCCGGAAGTCATTCTAAATTTGTAAATTCTCATGTTAACTTGCTGTCTTTCCATTTTCATATTTTATTTAGATTCATTTAAGCTTTGCTTTCTCAGTCTAATCGGGTGTGCATGCTTGCAGCCTGAGCGAACTCGAGCTGTGCTGATGGTTTGTTAATTTTATAAAGATTATTGTAGATTGATATACACGAGTCATTAATGTTAAAAGGAACTCATGAATGTACAAACACTAATTGTTAGTATACCCGTTGGGTTATTGTGAGATTATTGTTATTATGATTATTTGTCAGTAGGTATTGTAAAATTGATTTAGCAATGACTGATCATTACATAGAATGGTTGCTATACCTTTAGGGGTATGCTAACTATGGTAAGCCGAAGGTCAACTAAAAGGGGTTTTCTTAAAAGCCATGCTTGGCTTGGTGGCGATGGTCATGTGCCGCTCTAATTGAGCTTGTTCAGGTTGCTGTGTGATCCTGAAGCAACAACCGAATTATTAATCACTGCTGGTCGCTCTCTTTCTTTCTTTCACTCAAGGGTGAATAACTGATTGTTTTGAAAACACTGTAATTGATTTGTTAATTGTAATACTTATTATTCTATGGATTTATGATGATTGATATGTTGAATTGCTGGGTGCATCAAGAAGGTTCAGTCTTAATAACTAAATATTTCTGTCTGTAAACAAACGCACGTATATTGTAACACAACAAAGTGTTACATAACCTAGACGTGTACCAAAAGAATAAATAAGTACACTGAAATAATAAGTGAATAATTTATGATGAAAGTAGCAAAGAAGAGAAGGACCAACGAAGAAGAAGGACCACAAGAAGCAGTAAGGAATACACTGCACGACACTACAACAAATACTATGACTGACTCTAACTAATGGACAAGCCAAGTTCACTATAAGCTGTCGAACAAGCCAGTCAATGACATAAATGTAAAGTTACATGTTTATAAAATTAATTAAAGAATGACAAGAATAATATAATATCAGCAACAGCATTTGGCTGAAAATAAATGAACCATGACCAGTAAATAACAATGCCTATGACTAAGACTAGCTATGGCCACAATGTAAAATTAAAACTTACATTACAATCCCAAATGTAATCTTAAGAAGTAAGAATACTTGTAAGAGGAAACCTTATATGAATAAGTAACTTCCTCATTATACCAAATGTAACTAATGACAATAATTAAGGCATAAACCGATGCTAAAGGTATGCCTAGGCTACGCCTAAACAAACGATTGTCAGTGAATTAATAAGTAGAAAGGACTACTAGTGTACATAAAATCTACTGAACAATCAATATAAATAAATGTAACAGTGAATATCACCACTCAATTATTAATGAGTAACATTAAGTTGAGTAGGATAAACAAAATGTAATTAGAAAGTAAGGATTATTCATAATAATGTATCACCATAGTTAAGCTAAGATTTAATAATTGTATTCAATAAATAGATATTAAGTATAACGACGAATGTGTTAGTGTTCCGACAAAGACGTTTACAAGAAAACACGATGTGAAACACTAAATATAACTACATAGGTAATAATCGTATTTGGCTTCACTAGCAGAAGACAGTGCGAAACCATGTTTCTGAACATTATTTATTAGCAATGTCAGAGAAAGTGCGATTAAAACCAGTGTTAAGTCACATCAAATTAAAGCTCATAAACTATTCTTTAATTTGATAGTAATAGACTCGCGATCGCAACTATAATAAAGATGTAGTATGCGGTAGCATCATTTGTTATTATAAAGTGAGAAATTGGTTGGTTAAGACTAACAACAACGAAAGTTGTCAAAGACGTTTGTCAAACGACGGTTGGAAAACAATGCGTCATTTTTGTAACAGCTGTCGGAGCCAATCAAAAATTAGCTTATTAAACGAATTCATCACCTAAGTCCCGTGAAGCGAGGGGGTATATAATCAAAAACCAAGCAAAATCGTTACACTTTTGACAATCATCTCGAGCGAGAAGGTGTCGCTCGTCACCTCAAAATTTTTAATAACTTAGAGTATAATGTAAACAGTGAATCCATTTAACCGTTTCTTCAAGACAAATAACTACACAACAATTTATCAACAGGAAGTGCATCGATGTGAAGTAATTATTTTTATTTTGTGCGCGATATTTAGAACGGGAGAAAGATTATTAACCAGTATTTAACTTAGTCCGAATTTAGTTAGAAGAGGACTATTATTCTCCGTTCTTAGTTTGTGTGCAGTGTAATTAACCAGGGTCACTATAATCCGACCACTGCAGTGTTTAAAATAAATTTTAATCTATAAGATTAAAATAGAAAAGGTAACATTGTGACAATTCATTTCATTAATCTGTGTGCACTTGTATTTCTTCAACACAAAATTGTACTGATGCAAAAACATCAAAACTTTCTATCTGTTACACTGTGATCAAATTTATTTAGCGGATTTGTTAATCCCATGTAAGATTTCTATTAGTCTTAAGTGATAAAAAATATTTGTTAATACTTAAGTCAGCGTGATCAACGCTAACCTAGCAATAGGTACGAATTTTAAAAAAGAGGCCGAATTAGTAAATATTATCATTAACATCTGTATAGGCATAAAGTAGTTCTTTCTTGTATTTAAAAGAGCTTACGCCTGAGATATAAAATAATATTTAATGAAAATATCGGTATGGAGAACCATACATGACTTCCATATTCTAAGATTTATATTTAAAATCATTTTCAGCCAAACAGCCAGGGAAGGAATTTTAACAAAAAAATACTTCTTTGTTGCCAATAACGTAGTACACATATAAAAAAAAATTATCCCCTCCCCCTTCAACTATAATTTTGATTTATAGAAAATTACCCCCAGCCCGTTCAACTAGCCTCTTCATTTATAGATATTTCATCTACGTTTCTACAGTGGATTATTAAGATCTTATCAGGATACTTTATCAAAATTAAGTACTTTACTCATGTTACAACAAAAAATGTTTCAGGTAAACTGCCCTTTCCCCGTAACCGATCTTCACCAAAATCAACAGACATTGAGTTCTCTATAGCTCAGGCAGATATGTAAAAAATTATTTGATTCTGTTTGAATTTACGGCAGTTATGGTTCGTCATATAAAAAATTACCCATGTTAAAACATAAAACATGAGATTTATAAAACATATCTAAGATTTATATTTAAAATCATTTTTGAAATAAAATATTTTCATAGAACCTACTAACGCTGGGGAAATCTGAGGAGCCAATCAGAGTTGGGCCTACCTGTCACTCTGCTGAATTTGGTGGAAAGCCCTGTCACTGTCGTCAAAGTATCAGCCTTGACAGGGTCCTCTTTTTCTGCAAAATGGGAGAGGCTTGAGATGGAGTGAGTGACATGGTCCCCACCTCAATGAAGAACCCATTGTTTTATAAAAATATATTTAAATTTTGAAAACTAAAAATTCTTTTCTTGTTGTAAATATTTATATTTTATAATCAAAATGACTTTATTTTTGTTACCTGGCAACAAAATTATTTTATTTTCAACAATTACGATTGTTTCAAAAAGTTTAAATAAATTTTCAAGTACTTTACTCTTGTTAAAACGTAAAAGGTTGCAGGTAAACTACCCCTTCCCCTTAACCGATCTTCACCAAAATCAAAAGGCCTTGAGTCCTCTACAATTCACTGACGTATGCAAAAAATTATTTGATTCTGTTTGAATTTGCGGCTGTTATCGTTTGCCATAGAAAATACGCTTGATAAAAAACGTTGCAGGTAAACTACCCCTTCCCCTTAACCGATCTTCACCAAAAACAATACGTCTTGAGTACTCTACACATCAGGGCTGTATGCAGAAAATTATTTGATTCTGTTTGAATTTGCTGCTGTTATCGTTTGCCATAGAAAATACCCTTGTCAAAAAAACGTTGTAGGTAAACTACCCCTTTCCCTTAACCGATCTTCACCAAAAACAATAGGTCTTGAGAACTCTACAGTTTAGGGCTGTATGCAAATAATCTTTTGATTCTGTTTGAATTTGCGGCTGTTATCGTTTGCCATAGGAAATACCCTTGTTAAAACATAAAACGTTACAGGTAAACTACCCCTTTCCCTTAACCGATCTTCACCAAAAACAATAGGTCTTGAGAACTCTACAATTGAGGGCTGTATGCGAAACATTATTTGATTCTGTTTGAATTTGCGGCTGTTATCGTATGCCAAAAAAAAAAATTTCCCTTGATAAAAAAAACCGTTGCAGGTAAACTACCCCTTTCCCTCAACCGATCTTCACCAAAAACAATAGGTCGTGAGTACTCTGCAAATCAGGGCTGTATGCAAAAAATTATTTGATTCTGTTTGAATTTGCGGCAGTTATCGTTTGCCATAGAAAAAAAATCTACAGACAGACACACAGACAGACACACAGACAGACAGACACACAGACACTTTTCGGAAAACGACTTTTTTTCATGTTTTGAGTGTAGTAGAATCAGAATCTGCAATAATCTCGAACACGATTTTTTTTGCCATCACCATACTTCCATTCCTTAAGGAATATGGAAGTAAAATTAATCTGGTAATAACCATAAGAGTTGATTTGTTCTATCTGAGCTAGTTCGTAGGGTAAAAGAACGAAGTAATTGCAATTTTATATTAATGTATCCATTATACTTGTAATTGTTTGAATTTATTCTCAAGGGTAAGAATAAAACCCGTTTGTTATCAGCATAAACCTTGACTCTATTTATTTCAAAGAGTGAATTAATAATTAATTTGGAATACAAAAATAACTCTGAATAGAGGTTGTATGTTGTTAGATTTGAATTGCCGTAAGTGCAATAAGCATTAACACCAGTTTTAAAGAAAATTATCAAAGATTAAATCTCATTAATTGGTTTTTCATGGGATTTTCCCGAAATAAACCCGTGTGGCGCCCGTATCAAACAAGGAGTGATCTAACCTTGTCAGTAAAGCAAGCTGGTATTAAATCCATCTTAGCAGCTTATTAATTACTATTAGTGAACTTCAGAACTTCTAGTATCACAATCAGGTACGTGAAAGTATATTATTATAAATTTTTGTTGTCCAGACGAGACTTAACATTACGTACTTTGACGACAATTAACCTAGAAGAGGAGTTTCGCTGCTAGACCGACGCTTCATCAGTCAACCAGCGATTAACGCTTTATTCACTAAATTGATCAACCATTACTTATCAAACAGTATTTATTAATTATTACTGCAATTATTTTAGAAAAGAGTTCATTGTGTTTAAATTGTAACTTACTAATCGATTTATAACATAACTTAATTTATACTTTAAAAAAAAAAATACATAATAAGAATTTTAAACCGCCATAAAGGACGATATTACAAATTGGCGACCAGCAACGTGAGGCTGTGAAAATATTAAACAAAAATATTTTTAATATTTATATTAAGCCCGGCAAATACAAGAGAACAATCACGCTTTACGTACACAGACAATAATATATACAAAGTCAACCAAAATAAAGATGCACCGGAGAAATAGAAGGAGAAGGGAGAGAGTAGACTGGGACCAAATATACAGAATATTGAAAATAGATGGTGAAGAGATGAACCGAAAAATGGAAGAGGAGAAGAGATGGATGAAAGAGGAGTCAGACCAATTAAGACGTAAGATGGAAGAAGGCTTTGCAAGACTCCACGAATGGGAAACCCCACAAACAAGGAGGAACCGGAATACAAGATGGTATAATAACCAACCAGCATGGCGAAACGAAGAGAAGAGGGACTACCGTTACCAGAGATGGGAAGACGAGCGTAGAAGAAAAGAAGCATTCGAAGAGGAATTGAGATACAACAAAATAAGACGAAATGAAGAAATGTTCTACAGCCAAGCAGCACAACGGGACGAAGAGGAAATGAGCTATCAGAACCAGAGACGAGAAGATGAGCGGAAGCGAAGAGAAGAGTTCGAAGAAGAATTGAAAAGAGCTAAGAAATTACTAAACGAGAAGAAATCGATGAATGAAGATTTAATGAAAAATAAAGAGAATACCGAGGAAAACGAGAATCACATTAATGAAGAATTTGAAAACGACCATAGCCAGAAAGATT
Organism: Magicicada septendecula; assembly: GCA_034769895.1. Lineage (NCBI taxonomy): Eukaryota > Metazoa > Arthropoda > Insecta > Hemiptera > Cicadidae > Magicicada > Magicicada septendecula. The sequence continues at coordinate 194,470,206 of CM068368.1, read as the reverse complement.
CCACGGAACCACTACCAGAAAATATAGATAAGGATACCCAAGACCAAGAGGGCAATGAGAAGAACCAGGAGGAGGAAATAGCAGATACCGACCCATTAATCGAAACAATAATGGAGGATGACAATAATGAATTACTTGACTCTCTAAATGAACCCAATGAAACCATGAGTAAAGACACGAAAACGCCTGAAGGAGAGATTACCGCAGGTGACAGCGTAGAAAACCAACCTAAGGAACCAGAATCAACAGAGCTGCTAAGTTTCCAGGAGATGATGGTGAAATGTAGGAGGGAACAGTTTCCCCAACCCGTAGAGAATAGCTTTGAGAGGGCAAGAGAGGAAATGATAAACGATATCAGACTATGGAGAGAAGAAATCATCCAACAATGGAGGGAAGAAATGAAAAATAATGACGGACCAACAACCGCAGAAACATCAAGTGATGAAATTGCAGAACAACCAAATTTACGAACTAAAAATAATGGTGAACAAGCAGAAAAGCAACAAGACGCCAAGACGTTACCATCTGAAGACAGGCTTGACAGAAGCACAGAAGATATTCATTGCATGGAGATCGACGCCGAAGGTGTAGAGAAGATCCGAATAACTAAGAAAAAGGAAGAACGAAGCATGATACGTCCGAAGAGAGTGAGAACTATACAGGAAATATTAGAGATGACCAGGAGTGGTTTAATTAACGTCAGGTACGACCCGAGTAGTGATCATAGAGCAAGAATCAAGGGTAAGAAGTATGAACAGAACTTCATAAAAATATTACAAGTAAATCATCATAAAACCGTGAATAAAAACTTAAATAAAAATATGATTAAATTAAAAATGCCAACAAGTGAAATACATCAGACAAGGTCAGTGGATTCTTCAAAGAATAACCGACCATTAAAATATTTAATTAATAATCCAAATGACGGAACGATTAACGCAAGGTTAAATACCAGTGACCATGTGATGACGGAGAAGGTTACAAACAATGAGGCATTTAGAGTAAATACTCCTAGGAGGAGGATGCATTGCAGGAAGAAGGAAAACTCCAAGAAACAGGTGATCCGGATCATCGAAGGATACACCCAAGCAATAAGAAAATTGCGGCAGGACAGGAACCAATTGACGGAGAACTCCAGCCAGAAGACAGGAGACAACAAACCAGAGTTAGAAGAGACACCAGGAGATAATTATAACAAAAACCAGGAGCACACCGGACACCCGGGCAACAAAGATAATGGGAAGAAGAAAACGAAAGGACATAAGGGAGCTGAAGATTTGATTGCAGCAAAATGGAAGAGCCGAATGATAGTGAGGTACGCGACAAGGGATGAAAGAAGCCTGAACGTAAAAATGATCCAACCGACAAACACACCGAATATGAATGACTATGGCTAAACATTAGAAACCATCAATCACTGAAGAAAAAGGACAGATATAAAGATAACCGAGAGGAGCTACAAAAGGTAAAGAAAATGAAAAACCATCAGAACTAATAAAACCATTTAAAGAATATTGTAAGAAGTATTATGTGTAAGGAATTCTATTATAAAATGTATTGTAAGATGTTAAATATCATAAAATATGTCGTACTATGAACAGCTATATAAAATGGACTTGTGAAAGCATAATTGACCCATAATGAACCCAATAGAATGGTGAAGCCCAAGAGAACCCCAACATATAGACTATTAATGGACTTATTATTATAGAAGAATGAACTATGTTATCATACAGTGATTCTAACAAGAGTGTTTATTGTATCAAATATCATAAAAGTGTCTACCATGAAAAGGTTAAATTAATGATCAAGAAAATCATTTATTATATTCAATGTATTGAAAATATCTAATTGCCTATAACCAGCCTGTATACCATATTGTATCATAAAGAACAATGTGTATTATGGGTATATGTACCAAAAATATCTATTATGTATTAAATAAGAACCATGTTTGTCATATTAAATGATAGGGAAAAATGTTCATTATAAACTAAATGATTTTATAATAAGAAAAATGTTTATCATATCAAATGATAAAACAAAAATATATTGTATAACGAAAATGTATTTAAATATTGATATAATGTTACTCTGAATCTTCAAGTGATGAATTTCAAAACAATAGAAATTATATAATCGTCCAGAATAAGTGTTAAAGATTCCAACACTTGAAGGAGTAGAGGGGAAGAACATCAAAGTGTAGAATAATAAAGGAGACGGCTTGAGTAAGGAATGGGAATAATTAATTAAGTGATAAATAAAAATGCTTACCAAATTATAATAAAGAAAAAATGTGTATCGCATGTACCAAGACTGTTTAGCATGGTTAAGTAAACGATTAACGAGAATGATTATTATATGATATAAAAAAGAAAAATGTCTATGTATAAATAACAAAAATGATTATCAAAATACTACTGTTATTGAGGAACAAGAATGTTAATTAAACGATGAAGAAAATATCTAATTGTATATACCAACAATATATGTCAAATGATATCTAACAAAAATGTTTATTATATGAATATTGTAAACCCTGATAATCCAGGATGATAAGGAACCAAATGTTAAAAAACCTATATACAAGCAATGTTAAGAGTAAAGCTTGTGAACTATTAATAAGAGTGAAGTATTGTGAACTCAATGTTTAAAGAACAACTGCATAAGTGTATAATGATAAATCTAAGTGTGTAAATTAAGAATATTAAGATAAACAAAACAACTTACAAACTAGTATAGAAAAATAACAACAAGGCTAATAAATAACATAGGCAATATGTCAAGTTAGAAAGAAATAATGACCTGTGAAGAGAAGTATGTTAGCTAAAGTATAAAAGCATGGAAAGTGATACCAATGAAACCTCTAATACCTTGAATGTTATATTGAATATGTTATATTATTGAAAAATGAATGATATGTTATATTTTATGTGTTGTGATAGTGCAACTGTTGCTACGTGCAATTTTTATTTTGTCCCAGACAGAGATGAGGATTCCTCTGATTCTGAGGATGTGTAATGAGGAACGGCGGAGAATGTATGCCACAGTGAGCCACTCTGATTCCGAACCCACTACAAATGTTAGGGAATTAAATGGTAATATATCAAGGGTTATAAATAAAAAACTGTGAGGTAAAAATAAAAGAACAATAGAGTTTATCACGAGAATAAAGATATATTTAATGATAACGAGAAATGTATTATTGTAAGACAGGAAATTGTTAAGTTAAGAAATAAGACATATTATAACTAAATGACTTAGAATATAAGAAACTTGAAAGATACTAGTAAGCTAAAAAATATATCACTAGCCAAGAACTCAATCTAGTGCAACACACTAACAGAATATTAAATTCAATGCAGAAAAGAAGCAGTAATAGTATATTAAAACCAAACTAAAATGATAATTTCTTCAAATGTAAAATTTCTCTCAAATTATCAATTTTGAGAGGGGAGTATATGTAACACAACAAAGTGTTACATAACCTAGACGTGTACCAAAAGAATAAATAAGTACACTGAAATAGTAAGTGAATAATTTATGATGAAAGTAGCAAAGAAGAGAAGGACCAACAAGAAGAAGGACCACAAGAAGCAGTAAGGAATACACTGCATGACACTACAACAAATACTATGACTGACTCTAACTAATGGACAAGCCAAGTTCACTATAAGCTGTCGAACAAGCCAGTCAATGACATAAATGTAAAGTTACATGTTTATAAAATTAATTAAAGAATGACAAGAATAATATAATATCAGCAACAGCATTTGGCTGAAAATAAATGAACCATGACCAGTAAATAACAATGCCTATGACTAAGACTAGCTATGGCCACAATGTAAAATTAAAACTTACATTACAATCCCAAATGTAATCTTAAGAAGTAAGAATACTTGTAAGAGGAAACCTTATATGAATAAGTAACTTCCTCATTATACCAAATGTAACTAATGACAATAATTAAGGCATAAACCGATGCTAAAGGTATGCCTAGGCTACGCCTAAACAAACGATTGTCAGTGAATTAATAAGTAGAAAGGACTACTAGTGTACATAAAATCTACTGAACAATCAATATAAATAAATGTAACAGTGAATATCACCACTCAATTATTAATGAGTAACATTAAGTTGAGTAGGATAAACAAAATGTAATTAGAAAGTAAGGATTATTCATAGTAATGTATCACCATAGTTAAGCTAAGATTTAATAATTGTATTCAATAAATAGATATTAAGTATAACGACGAATGTGTTAGTGTTCCGACAAAGACGTTTACAAGAAAACGCGATGTGAAACACTAAACATAACTAGATAGGTAATAATCGTATTTGGCTTCGCTAGCAGAAGACAGTGCGAAACCATGTTTCTGAACATTATTTATTAGTAATGTCAGAGAAAGTGCGATTAAAACCAGTGTTAAGTCACATCAAATTAAAGCTCATAAACTATTCTTTAATTTGATAGTAATAGACTCGCGATCGCAACTATAATAAAGATGTAGTATGCGGTAGCATCATTTGTTATTATAAAGTGAGAAATTGGTTGGTTAAGACTAACAACAACGAAAGTTGTCAAAGACGTTTGTCAAACGACGGTTGGAAAACAATTGTGATGTTAAAAAATACGTCGAAATATATTAATAAATAAATTATACTGCCAGGACTTACCTGTACTCGTCCTTGTACTCACCTGCTGCATAAATTTCATCAGAAGACCAAGGTCGCCACGATTATTTTTTATAGGTTAAAATATCGAAAACCTTTATACTCCACCTTAAATAAAAGGGACAATTTCGCTATCTGACCACACCCATTAATAATTCAGAAAGATCCCCGGAACGTTTAGACGAATCTTGCAGCACAGAAACGAGAAAGTGGTAATGACGAAATAACTTAGACTAACACATGGTTATACTGTAAACTAAATTTTAATTACTCAAAACCGTTTTTTATGATCATTACCAGGACACTACAATACTAATTTTGAAATAGATTTGTTGGTACCATATTTAACTATTATTACTTATAAGACAGCCCATTCTGCTCACTCTCTCTTTCACACGGTTTTATACGTTACCCTTCCTGATTATTATTTATTCTTACACGTAATTATTTCCATAACTGTTCACTACTGCGATTACGCACAACACGTGGTTTGTTCACCCGCGCTTCCAAAGCCCGTAATTTAACTGTTGTATTGTCCGCCGTTCGACACCCGTTGTACACTGGTTCGAATCCGTTAATTTCGTGGGTCCCGGTCGGTACTAAAACGGTGTTATTTATTTAATCGCATTTTATAAAACACCACCGACTGGGCCCTAAACAAAACTGTAAGCGTCTGTTAATGGAGTCGGCTTCTCGTAGACTGCCTAACGCATCTCTTGCAAGCGGGCGGAGAAACTGATGTCCACCGCCAACGAATTTTGTCGTCGCTCATAGTTGAGTTGTTGCAGTTGAGCGACCATGTGCATGATATATAGTGGTTTTTTCTGTAGTGTACGCCCACGATATTTAGGCACTTTTGGCTTGATGTCACGATATGGGCGGGCCTTAAGTTTTCATATCCGCCGTTTCAGTCAAGTAGACGAAACAGAAACTGTAATTTTCACCATCTTGGTGGTTCACAACCGCGTCAGTCCGAGCGTATACTCACTTGACGCGTGCGTGCGCGCTGTCACACAGAAACACAGTTCGTGGAACTGAGGGCTTGGTGAATTCTTGCTTACAGATTGCACAATGTCATACTGCGTATTTCTCCTTTGTTATAAACTGTTCTATTTGCCACGTGTTCTGGTTTGTTGGAATAAAATTTACACAATACCTTTGTCAATCCCCGAAAATGAAATAAATTTAAAAATACAAATACCCACAAAATTGAACCGTTACAATACCCCCTCAATGAGAAGTCTTCTGTCAAAAACAGAAGAAATCTCATTGATAAAACCCCTAAGAGGACCGGTGAGGAACTGGTGCCAACAACCCCCCTTTGTTCTTACGCTGCATGGGTAAACGACCCCCCTGGCTTAGCGACTACGGACGCATCTGAACGAGATCACTGGACTTCTCTGTAAGCGATCCCAACACCGAAAAATCGAACAGACACGCACCACGGCGCACCTCGCCTTCTATCATGCTACCCCAACAATCCTCAATCCCTGGCTTAGATTATGCCAGATCCTCCACCGATATGTTTCCCCTCATATGCAAGTTGGGCTGCCTTTAGCAGATACTGGGCTCACACACACTCACATTACATACTGAAAATTGAAAAAATTCTTTGAAAATCTACTTAGATTACAACTCACTGGTTGTTTTCATTTAAAATCAAATCACAAATTTTGTATCTATTTTGAATTATTCTCTTCATTGGTTTTTTTCTGTTATTTAAAATAAATCAATTTAAACATTTCTTACAATTAAGAACATCCTTAACCTAACATGGATTACCTAGAGTCTAACAATACAATTCAACAAAATAATTCAATAATACTATACATGGTTAGTACACAAACAATAAAATAATCAAAGCTTAAAAATATCAATTATCTGGCAGGCGAAAAATCAAGATTTTTTTTTTCCAAAAAAATTTTAAATTCAAAAAAATTTAAATTTCTCAAAATATTTTCTTTTCATATTGAACTTATTTACAGTTTGTTCCAATCGAACAAACTACGAAAGTTGAATAAACTTCCTTACTATTAACTTATATGACCTCACTATCAGCTGATCAAAACTAGGTCAAGTCCAAAACCTTGACCTACCTACGTTATGTACAAATTACACCTGTGAACACATTAAAAATTGGTAAAATTCTGTCTTGACACACAAAATATAATAAAATAAAACCTTTAAAACTAACAAAATATTATTATAAATAATAATCAAATTGACATTCAAATTATTTAAAACAAACACCTTCTAACTTTACATTTCCAAATTCTATCAAAATTTTGTCACTGGTTTTAATCAAAAATCTTATATTCTTGTCATAAATCTCTTTCTTTATTTGACAATCTCATTCTACATTACTTTGGGTGATTTAATTATTTATTTACATTTAATTTACTACTTGACATTTATACATATATCATCTTTACCTCTCTCTGACTCTAACCACTAATAACTTCAACTATCAGGACACCCATCTCTATCAAAATATCTATCAAAACACTCTCTAAGCCCAACTTATCATTAAACTCAAATCGCCACCTTCGCTCTATATATAAAAAAAAAATACTCTCTAACCCTTTGTACTTAGGATACGTGTTCCCCCCCCAAAGCTCATTTCCCATTATGTTGGTTCCTGGATTCTACCTAAGGCAACCCCTTCCCACTAAATCGGTCCCTTCCCATCCCAACCATGTTGTTGCGGACTCCCACATTACACTACCCCCTATTACAAAATTGCCATCCCCAATAATCTCAATCTCATTACCTTACTTCAACTACAATAAAATAACATCATCAATTATAAACATCAATATATCCCTCAAAAGCTCTACATATATTCCCCATAACTACTGTGTCAACATCAGTACTTCTCAATTCTATAACATTAACTCAAAACAATATTTTTCTCTCTACTACCCCTTTAACTTTGACTTTAACTTGGACTGATCTACGTGTCACAACAAAATATTCATCACCCCAAAAACTATCTTTTATTATTTCTGACAATTCCTTTAAAATCTTACCACATTAAATTACTTTTCTCATTACTTTAAATAGCATCTGTAATACATTAAAACATTACATTAAACATTAATTACCTGGAACATTTACAACCAATATAACAGTGACCTTTTATTGCTGATCAGCTGACATTCTTAACAAAGTGAAAACACATCTCAAAATTTAGCAAATCACATGAAATACATACGCTTATCAATACTTACATCTACCATCAGTTTTTCCCCTTTCTCTGATTCTGGTATAGGGTGACCACGCACATAAGAACCTTCGGTCAGAAAGCTTCGCGCATCTTCCCCTCCGTCCGTTCAAACACTCACTCCCCCACCACCTGACTGACATTTGTAGACTCACTCACTCACTTGCTCGCTATATCGCAGTATTGTCAATTCGTTGTGTTATTTAAAAGTTGTTAATTTAAAATGTTTTGTTAATTATTAAATTTAAAATGTCATCCAAAATAATACATAAATATTGTTTTCTATTTCGTTATCTAAGAAATAAATATTAAATTCTACATACCTTTAAACTGTTGTCAGTTAATTATTCTATATCAGTAGCGCTTGTTTCCGACTCCGAACTGCTGAAATCTGAATCAGATGATTCTCCATTTATAGAAATAATCAGTTCATCGACAGCTTCATCCATTAAACCGTCATTTTTCCAGTACTCATTTTCAATGTTAATTACATGGTCACAACACTTCTTCCACGTATCAACTGAGTATTCTAAAAACAACTTTTCACAAAGTTTCCGTTTCACTTCCAAGGATTCAGACAGGCACTCACTGATACTACCTTTTACGTCACCCCAAACAAGTTCGATAGGCGACAAATCAGGATGATATGGTGGCAAACGCACAACTGTGTGACCGGCATCAACGAACAGTTTATCTATCCTGTAAGTCGGTTTGGTTTGCACATATTTAACCAGTAACAGCAGCTCTGCTTTAGTTATAGGTTCTTGGAATGCAACATTGCTATGTCTAACCCAATCCATAATAGACTGTTTAATAGATGACGAGGTCGGCTTTTTGTTCTCTTGCACACTGTGATAACTTGCATTATCCATAACAACAACAGAATTGGGAGGCAAATTCGGAATTAACATGTTTTGAACCCATTTAGAAAAATTCTCATAGTTCATGTCATCATGATAATCCCCACTTTTTTGTTGTGACTGAAAAATCAGAAGAGCGTTTTTAACAAACCAACATTCCCCACCTGCATGTATTATAATTAACCTACGCCCTTTACCGGTTGCTTTAGCACTTCCAATTTCTGTTTCGGATTGCCAACAAGATGGAACAGATAGTGTGGAATGAATATAGGTTTCATCGAGGTAAACTATATTTCTTTTATTATACCTGTGTTGTCTGATCTCTCTTAAGTATCTAGCTCTCCATGCAACATTTTCCGGTTTTTCCATTAAAATCTTACGGGATGACTGACACCTTTTCCACTTAAATCCCATGCTTTTTAATAATTTTCGCAGGTATTCCCTCCCACAATGAAGAATGTCTTCATCCTTCAAAAGTCTGTTAAGTTTTTTTAAAGTTGGCACAGTTTTTCTGTTAATATAAACGTCGTGTATTTTACGCCTAATCACACATTTAGTAAAATCGTCCACAATTATTTTTTTTACATTACTGCTCTTTTTCTTAGTAGGCGTAGAAAACTTAAGTTTTCCTTTAGCCAAATGACTTCTTGCTTCCGCCAGAATACGCTTCACAGACGACTGAGATATACCCGTCGCTTCACTGGTCGACTGGACAACGTTATACATAAGGTTGTGGAGTTCTTTTTGCTCCCGTAAATGTTTTGCAACATTGTAAACAATTTCACGCGCTTGGCCCCTTAACGACCTTCCAGACGCACTTGACGAGCAGGATGCCATTTATTTCTTAATTCTATAACAAACGCACAACACAACACTTTAAGCAGACACACGTGATGAGTAGCGGGAATTACATTCAGTCACACACTGCTGTGGAGGGGTACCCCTCCACTGTACAGTGTTATGCGCCAAGTACGATGCTCAGAACACTTGATTCCGCGCAGGCTCTTATGTCTGTGGTTTGGCTATAGTTTTATGTTAACCGCCTGCCAGTCGGTTTAGTTATCTACTTAATTTCAAAATACACAAATTATACAAAACATATACCTTTTATCAACTCTTATATCTAACCTACTACAATAAAATATTACATTTAAAACACAGAATGAACACCTTATAGTGAATGTATGAGCATCTAGTTATTTAAGCGGAACACAAGCATTTTTATTAAATCAAAATCAGAGTTAGCAATTTTTATGTTATCAATTTGAATTCGAGGCTCATCTGAGCCACCCCATGATCCACACACAAAAATTTCCAAATTTATTATTAATAATTATTATATATCATCTTTCAGCTATTACTAAATTTTTTAATTATCATTTTTTATTTAACACAATTATTTCAAATCATTTCATTACTGAATTACAATCTGAGTTACACCTGTAAACATTTTTATTACACTTGATTTGTACTATAAAATTTCTATACTTACAGTCCATTTAAAATGACATACACAAAACATATTCACCATACACCCCAATACTTTCACGTAACCTCTGAAACATTTCACAAAAGTTTATTTCAACTTCAACAACTTAACAATCAATTACCAAATACATCTCTCATAAAATAATTTAAATTCCTCAGAAAAGTTAATTATACAACATTTAAATCAATCAGAATATTTAAAACATCTCCAATTATTTTAATCAAATTAATTACTGAAAATACAAATTTCATTGCTATCCAAACAATTACAATTAGCCAATTACTGTCTCCAAAATTCATTTTATTATTTATTTAAATTGCAAAATATTAATCTTATTATTACAACAATTATCTACCTACATACACTGTTCACTTAACCACAACACATACAATTGAATTCACTACATATTTATTTACAAATCTGATTCATTATTTATTCCGTTATATCATCTTTCAATGTCAAATCAGCTAAGTCATTACCCTGTATTCATATACTTAAACTGTTCCTTCCCCGATTTCTGAACCTAGCCTCCATCGTCAAATAGATATCGAACATATTTGTAGACTAAATTATTTTTGTTTACCTCGAGTTTATTATTATTGTTTTCATAAACCATTATTTCTAAGTTCTCCATCATACCATTTATTATTTCATACAACTTGTCGCTATCAGTTAATTTTGTCCAGACTCCGTCAGTAATTTTTCTAAACACCAAATCAATTATTTTATCATTATTTATAACAGTTTTTTTTATTCAAATATTCCTCTCTCTCTGTTTCATAATGCAATTTACATTCTTCATCTCTCTCAATATCTAACACCTGCACCAACATCTCATAACCTCTATTAATCTCAAAAATTTTTATTTCTCTCTCTCTTTCATTACAACACCTCTCATAACCATACTGAACTCTCCCATTCCATGCAAAGGGGACCATTAAATATTTATTACTTCTACTGGCTTTACCAGTTAAATCACAAAAAATACAGGGACCATCTGAAGACACCTTGTCTTCCATACAAATACCGGAGGAAACTCTGTCCTCATTAAACACCTGTGAAAACTCTGTTTCACCATAAACTTGGGGAACATCTGCCCTTTGCCCATTTAACCTCTCTACACACACACTTATAACCTCATCAACACTTTCTCTGCTCACAACCTTACACTCTAACACCACGTTTTTAATTTCACCACTGTTACTTACTGTATCATCCTTAGATACCCCATTTTCAGCTATATAATCATTATTCTTATTCTTTACCATTATTTCATCATTAGAATTAATTATATCAACATCACCACTTACCTCAGAATTGTAATCACCATCATTATCTTCACTAGTTAACCCTACTTCTCCCACTATTTTGTCACTGTTATTTATTAACTCATTATCTTTATCACTCACCTGGTTAATTATTTCTTCACTATCATTAAAAATATTATTACCACTTACCTGTTTTGATTCAACTTCTATACTCTCTTTTAATTGACATCTATCTCCCTCCCACTTCTCGTGTTGTTTATCTAGAGCATTTATTACTTTATTAAAACCCTTATCCATAATTTCCTTTGTTTTGTCTAACTCTCTGTATAACTCATCAAAACCCTTATTCATATTATCAAAACCCTTGTTTATAACACCACTTAGTTCCTTGAAACCCTTGTCCCACTCGTCTCAATGTTTATCCCACTTTTTGTCCATTGCTATTAAAAAATTCATCACATCATCCCGTGAATACTCTTTTTCGACCACCCCTACACTATCGTTATCATTATCATTAGGCCTATTTTCTGTCTTATTCTCTACCACTATTACTTCAACTATCTTACCTTTATCATTGGTCATTTCACTATGTTTATTGATTTCTGCAAATATTCCTTCTTCTTGTTCTTCCATTCGGGTTAACCTATCGTCTAAATTACCCCATTCCTCGTCTGTCACCTCACCCACAACACCTGGACATTCACTTTCCCACTCATCCCACGCAAAATCAATATCATTATCTTGGATATTTGACATGTTTAAAGTTCGTTTGTATAACACTTTTTATATAAAAAACCCCTATTTTTCTACACTCAACACACCTACCACAACTGTAAATCACAATAACATAAACCCAACCTACTCACACGTACTTAATTATGTACGATAAAAAATTTATTATAAATTCGTCATTACCACCCCCTATTTTCTGTGATTTAAAATAGGTCTATCTCGTATAAATGAAATTAAACGAAAATCCTGGCAGCGCGTCACCAGTGTGATGTTAAAAAATACGTCAAAATATATTAATAAATAAATTATACTGCCAGGACTTACCTGTACTCGTCCTTGTACTCACCTGCTGCATAAATTTCATCAGAAGACCAAGGTCGCCACGATTATTTTTTATAGGTTAAAATATCGAAAACCTTTATACTCCACCTTAAATAAAAGGGACAATTTCGCTATCTGACCACACCCATTAATAATTCAGAAAGATCCCCGGAACGTTTAGACGAATCTTGCAGCACAGAAACGAGAAAGTGGTAATGACGAAATAACTTAAACTAACACATGGTTATACTGTAAACTAAATTTTAATTACTCAAAACCGTTTTTTATGATCATTACCAGGACACTACAATACTAATTTTGAAATAGATTTGTTGGTACCATATTTAACTATTATTACTTATAAGACAGCCCATTCTGCTCACTCTCTCTTTCACACGGTTTTATAGGTTACCCTTCCTGATTATTATTTATTCTTACACGTAATTATTTCCATAACTGTTCACTACTGCGATTACGCACAACACGTGGTTTGTTCACCCGCGCTTCCAAAGCCTGTAATTTAACTGTTGTATTGTCCGCCGTTCGACACCCGTTGTACACTGGTTCGAATCCGTTAATTTCGTGGGTCCCGGTCGGTACTAAAACGGTGTTATTTATTTAATCGCATTTTATAAAACACCACCGACCGGGCCCTAAACAAAACTGTAAGCGTCTGTTAATGGAGTCGGCTTCTCGTAGACTGCCTAACGCATCTCTTGCAAGCGGGCGGAGAAACTGATGTCCACCGCCAACGAATTTTGTCATCGCTCATAGTTGAGTTGTTGCAGTTGAGCGACCATGTGCATGATATATAGTGGTTTTTTCTGTAGTGTACGCCCACGATATTTAGGCGCTTTTGGCTTGATGTCACGATATGGGCGGGCCTTAAGTTTTCATATCTGCCGTTTCAGTCAAGTAGACGAAACAGAAACTGTAATTTTCACCATCTTGGTGGTTCACAACCGCGTCAGTCCGAGCGTATACTCACTTGACGCGTGCGTGCGCGCTGTCACACAGAAACACAGTTCGTGGAACTGAGGGCTTGGTGAATTCTTGCTTACAGATTGCACAATGTCATACTGCGTATTTCTCCTTTGTTATAAACTGTTCTATTTGCCACGTGTTCTGGTTTGTTGGAATAAAATTTACACAATACCTTTGTCAATCCCCGAAAATGAAATAAATTTAAAAATACAAATACCCACAAAATTGAACCGTTACACAATGCGTCATTTTTGTAACGGCTGTCGGAGCCAATCAAAAATTAGCTTATTAAACGAATTCATCACCTAAGCCCCGTGAAGCGAGGGGGTATATAATCAAAAACCAAGCGAAATCGTTACACTTTTGACAATCATCTCGAGCGAGAAGGTGTCGCTCGTCACCTCAAAATTTTTAATAACTTAGAGTATAATGTAAACAGTGAATCCATTTAACCGTTTCTTCAAGACAAATAACTACACAACAATTTATCAACAGGAAGTGCATCGATGTGAAGTAATTATTTTTATTTTGTGCGCGATATTTAGAACGGGAGAAAGATTATTAACCAGTATTTAACTTAGTCCGAATTTAGTTAGAAGAGGACTATTATTCTCCGTTCTTAGTTCGTGTGCAGTGTAATTAACCAGGGTCACTATAATCCGACCACTGGAGTGTTTAAAATAAATTTTAATCTATAAGATTAAAATAGAAAAGGTAACATTGTGACAATTCATTTCATTAATCTGTGTGCACTTGTATTTCTTCAACACAAAATTGTACTGACGCAAAAACATCAAAACTTTCTATCTGTTACACTGTGACCAAATTTATTTAGCGGATTTGTTAATCCCATGTAAGATTTGTATTAGTCTTAAGTGATAAAAAATATTTGTTAATACTTAAGTCAGCGTGATCAACGCTAACCTAGCAATAGGTACGAATTTTAAAAAAGAGGCCGAATTAGTAAATATTATCATTAACGTCTGTATAGGCATAAAGTAGTTCTTTCTTGTATTTAAAAGAGCTTACGCCTGAGATATAAAATAATATTTAATTAAAAATTAATCTGGTAATAACCATAAGAGTTGATTTGTTCTATCTGAGCTAGTTCGTAGGGTAAAAGAACGAAGTAATTGCAATTTTATATTAATGTATCCATTATACTTGTAATTGTTTGAATTTATTCTCAAGGGTAAGAATAAAACCCGTTTGTTATCAGCATAAACCTTGACTCTATTTATTTCAAAGAGTGAATTAATAATTAATTTGGAATACAAAAATAACTTTGAATAGAGGTTGTATGTTGTTAGATTTGAATTGCCGTAAGTGCAATAAGCATTAACACCAGTTTTAAAGAAAATTATCAAAGATTAAATCTCATTAATTGGTTTTTCATGGGATTTTCCTGAAATAAACCCGTATGGCGCCCGTATCAAACAAGGAGTGATCTAACCTTGTCAGTAAAGCAAGCTGGTATTAAATCCATCTTGGCAGCTTATTAATTACTATAAGTGAACTTCAGAACTTCCAGTATCACAATCAGGTACGTGAAAGTATATTATTATAAATTTTTGTTGTCCAGACGAGACTTAACATTACGTACTTTGACAACAATTAACCTAGAAGAGGAGTTTCGCTGCTAGATCGACGCTACGGCTACCTTCATCAGTCGACCAGCGATTAACGCTTTATTCACTAAATTGATCAACCATTACTAATCAAACAGTATTTATTAATTATTACTGCAATTATTTTAGAAAAGAGTTCATTGTGTTTAAATTGTAACTTACTAATCGATTCATAACATAACTTTAATTTTCAATACTACATAAATATAACTTTTTTAACAACGATAATCTCGTTTACTCACAATATGTGTTGTACGCTGTGCTTTATAAATGTTGTAAGGGGAGTAAATAAATATTGTTACGTTACTCCTGACTTTTATTTGCAAGTCCGGTCACAATGGGCTTAGTGCATTAAAAAAAAAAAGTGTTTTTTTCAAGTCAAAAAAAAAAAAAAAATATCTTAAAACTTTGAGAAGGGGCAATGAGGCAGCTCAAGGGTAATTTGAGTCAGTCAACACCGTCTAGAACGACCGCTCAATTTCACCTTTTTTAATTGTTTTCATAAACAATTTGGCGCCACCCGGGAATTAAAATTACCTCATTAAAGGACAGGTAAGGTTTACACTCACGAGATATTGATACTGGTAATTCGTGAGTTCGCGACAGACATCGTCAGCATGGAAAGTTAACAAAAAAGTAAGTAAACATAAAGTAACGACTACAATGTGTGGGGCTAACACACGATAAAACACACTTATAAAGAGAGTATATACAGATTTTATCATTACAATATATGTTAAGTTATTTCAACGTCACCTCACCTTAACCTAACCTGTGCTCAACGAGTTCGTCTCATGAATTTGGACCTTCTGATAAGGGAAAATATTTTATTTTAAATTGTTTTCATGGGGACAGTATTGCAGTTTCCACATTCTAACATGTCAAAAATGTGGTGGTGACCCAAGGGCTTTTGTTTTTTTCGGAATCTTCTGATAAGGTAAGTGAAGTAGTATCGAGGCCTCCTCCTTCTTCTTATTTGTACAATTACAATATCAGATCATGGGCCCCAATTCATCAGCAGGAATTGGCGACAGACTTTAGGGTAGGAAGGTATCATAATTAAACACACAGCAGTATACCATCCACATTCCAATCAGGCCGAGAGGGTAATGAGGGAGATCGGTAGGATATTTAGGGCATATTGTCATGCTAAACACAGTGAGTGTTTGTAAACAGAGTTGAGGACTGGTTAAATTGCACCACACATACGTTGTATCTGTTCTGTTTGCGGGGTAATTTATAATGTCCCCTTTATGTAATCTACCTGTGTATTTGTGGGTTGATTATAGGGTATTAATTTGTTAATTACTTTTGTGAAAATTAATCGTGTGTAACGAGCCGGGTTATACTTCTCAATACTTACTGGCTAACCGTATCTCTCGTAGCTCAATTCAAATTTTACCGCCTCGTCACCTGATTGGCTCACGCTACCTTGCAGAGTCGAATTCGCTAACTGTAGTATGGTGATGGTTTGTTTTTAATATTTCTTTATATTACCTTGTTTTACAAGAATCAAACACACAGCAGTTGAGGAATATTAAAATTTATTTAACCCTTCTTGGTATTACCTGTTCAATTACAGTTAATGAATAATACATATATTTCTGTTAATACCGGTGTTTACAAATTGCTCAGTTGGTATCGCTTGGCTTGCTAGTTGTACGTAAGGAAACCATTATGGCGTACATATTTTGTTTACAATTAATAATTTTTGTCTCAGGGAGTAAGTCCTTTTGACTACAGAAGTTGGATTATCGGCTAATAAATACACAAAATTATAACGTTCCTTAAAACTAAATACATAATCATTGATATACTAAGACATACAAAGTAAGTTATTGGCAATGAGAATTAGAATAGGTTTGGTTAAATTCTTGTCAGCAAGTTATGTTTTTTGAAAATTATTATAATTTAATCTCAAAGTTTATTGATTGATTATGTTTTATTAAGAGTGATATATTGATTAAGTTCAGTTATTGAGTCGATTTTGTGATCAGTGAAGTGAAAATATTTATAGTTCGTTATTATGGATAATTGAAAATTTGTTTTGAAGTGAAGTTATTATTTTATACTCATCAATTTCTTGACGTGGCTTCTTCGATGATCGTCTTCTTCTTCAGGAAACCTCTAGGAGTCCCTCCTTTCTTGGATTGTCCGAAATTCCCGTTCAAATGGTTCTAATTCGAAGTTTCCATCAGTTCGCCTAGATGTTCGATGTCCTCAGGTTGAGTTAGGTAAATCCACTTCTTCCTTCAGGATAGGTCGTGTATTCCATTAATTGGATGTCTTCGTAGTTTTTACCATGATTTTTATGGTTTAATTATTTTACTAGTTGTTCATCTCATCAGTTGTACTTTAGACGTTTCTCCAATACGTCTTCTTTCAAAATTTAGTAAAATTTAAAGTTTTTTAAAGTTAATTTTAGGTCGAGAGCTTCATACATCTGCCCTCCGCGTTAGTCAATAATGAAGTCATTAGAATTCCAATGGTATTTTATGTAATAAGCGTCAGTTGTCATGGTTACATTTCGAATTATGCTATTTCTCATTGGTCAATATCTTATGACATTGTTATATTCTAACGTTTTATTTTGGTTTAAATTTACAAAATATCTTCAAATTATGATTTCTTTCTTATATTAGTAGTAACATCAATTATATGAACACCATTGTTTTTCTTTTTTGTTAAAGATTATTTTGATATCCCTCATGATTACTTTTGAATAATTAATAACATTTCCTTAATTTCTTATTTATATTTCCTTATGTAGTTATTTTTAAACTGGATATTAATTATACATTTTTGTACTAGGTACACTTACTTAACTGCTTAAACACTTGATATACTCTAATTGATACTGGGTTTTTGTTTTCTTTTTAAACTTACAAAGTTTCTTCACTAAATGATAGGCCTAGAGCCTAGACTTCCCCATACTACTATTTAACATTCTTTATAACTCATTAGCTTTATTTATTAGTACAATGAATAACTTTGTTATAAAAACAGATAATAAAACATTGGTGCTTCTAACCACACCTCTTATTATAAAAACAAACATTTTCTTACCAGGCTCACACCTGAAATTCAACTTCTAACTGTTTTTGGTTTCTTATTTCTATCTTGCTTATCTTATAAGTTAATAAATGCTATAGTTTTTTAAACAATAACAAAACTCTTATAATAATAATTTTAAACAGTACCTTACACAATATACTTCACTTACTAATTCCTTCACTAAAATACAGTGTCTGTCTTTCTTATCTTCCACTCTAATAACTTAATTTTCATCTTATTTTTTGATCATTCTTACTTACTATTACTGTATTATTACTACATATTATTAGAAATTACTAATGGTACAATTAGTTCATTCTTATTTAATAACATAAAGTTCTATCAAAGGCTGTTTAGCTATACTATTACAGTCTGCTTCTTAAGTACTTTACACTGTATGTGAAGTTACTTTTCATTATCACATTTTTTATAATAATAATATATTTCCCACTTACCTTTAAATTTCCTTTCCGCCAAGAGTTCGTCACACGAACGTTAGAATGCAAGCATGATTTAGGTTATTTCAAGAACTGACGCAACTCGCATTTTTTGAAGAGAATTAAAATTTTTTAATATAAAATTATTTCATTTTTTGGTATTGGTCTCTACTCAAGACATATTCTTCCCAATAAAAAACAAGACAAATCAAAATTCCTTACATTTTTTGGCAAAACATCTTATATTGACAAAGTTAAAATCTACGTCTTATATTAACACATTAAAGATTCATCTATTACTTACATAAACAGCCCAGTCTGCCCACTCTCACATTCATTCAATAAAATAATATGAACCCCCTTTTTTTATTTTAACATATGTGAAAAAACCCCTAATTGACATTATTCTGATGGGTTACCCAACCGATGTTACTCCTTTCTGGCCTACGTGCGTATTAGTTACAAGTTCCACTCACATCTTCACTTCACTTTGTTCTATTTATTTTCACTAAATGCCGTTTTAATTTAGCTCGCCCGTTATTTTTCTTGGATCCCGGTCGGGAGGATAGTTGTATTAGACGGGGTCCTTCATGTTTTATAAAGTTCCGTCCGACCGGGTCCACGCGGCACTGTTTGCGTCCGTTAGGTGCTGTGGTTTCTAGTAGACTGCCCATACATGATGCCGGACATTACTGCCTTGCCGGCGAACAAATTTCTTCACCGCACAGCCTTCATCGTCAAAGTTTTAGTGGCTGTACACATGACACACCGGATTTTTGTGTGTTGGACGTCGACGATATTGATGGGCACTGCCCAACGTCACAATTGTGGGCTGGACTTCAACTTACATCCGCCGTCTTAAACGCACATGTACGACAAAATTCTCCTACAAGCCATGTTTGGTTTTGTGCTTCTTGGCGTCATCTGCGCACATGCTGGTGTAGTGCGTTTGCGCGCAGGTGTCCCACAGCCGCAAAGTTCAGAAACTACGAAGACATCCAATTAACGGAATACACGACCTATCCTGAAGGAAGAAGTGGATTTACCTAACTCAACCTGAGGACATCGAACATCTAGGCGAACTGATGGAAACTTCGAATTAGAACCATTTGAACGGGAATTTCGGACAATCCAAGAAAGGAGGGACTCCTAGAGGTTTCCTGAAGAAGAAGACGATCATCGAAGAAGCCACGTCAAGAAATTGATGAGTATAAAATAATAACTTCACTTCAAAACAAATTTTCAATTATCCATAATAACGAGCTATAAATATTTTCACTTCACTGATCACAAAATCGACTCAATAACTGAACTTAATCAATATATCACTCTTAATAAAACATAATCAATCAATAAACTTTGAGATTAAATTATAATAATTTTCAAAAAACATAACTTGCTGACAAGAATTTAACCAAACCTATTCTAATTCTCATTGCCAATAACTTACTTTGTATGTCTTAGTATATCAATGATTATGTATTTAGTTTTAAGGAACGTTATAATTTTGTGTATTTATTAGCCGATAATCCAACTTCTGTAGTCAAAAGGACTTACTCCCTGAGACAAAAATTATTAATTGTAAACAAAATATGTACGCCATAATGGTTTCCTTACGTACAACTAGCAAGCCAAGCGATACCAACTGAGCAATTTGTAAACACCGGTATTAACAGAAATATATGTATTATTCATTAACTGTAATTGAACAGGTAATACCAAGAAGGGTTAAATAAATTTTAATATTCCTCAACTGCTGTGTGTTTGATTCTTGTAAAACAATGTAATATAAAGAAATATTAAAAACAAACCATCACCATACTACAGTTAGCGAATTCGACTCTGCAAGGTAGCGTGAGCCAATCAGGTGACGAGGCGGTAAAATTTGAATTGAGCTACGAGAGATACGGTTAGCCAGTAAGTATTGAGAAAAGGTATAACCCGGCTCGTTACACACGATTAATTTTCACAAAAGTAATTAACAAATTAATACCCTATAATCAACCCACAAATACACAGGTAGATTACATAAAGGGGACATTATAAATTACCCCGCAAACAGAACAGATACAACGTATGTGTGGTGCAATTTAACCAGTCCTCAACTCTGTTTACAAACACTCACTGTGTTTAGCATGACAATATGCCCTAAATATCCTACCGATCTCCCTCATTACCCTCTCGGCCTGATTGGAATGTGGATGGTATACTGCTGTGTGTTTAATTATGATACCTTCCTACCCTAAAGTCTGTCGCCAATTCCTGCTGATGAATTGGGGCCCATGATCTGATATTGTAATTGTACAAATAAGAAGAAGGAGGAGGCCTTGATACTACTTCACTTACCTTATCAGAAGATTCCGAAAAAAACAAAAGCCCTTGGGTCACCACCATATTTTTGACATGTTAGAATGTGGAAATTGCAATACTGTCCCCATGAAAACAATTTAAAATAAAATATTTTCCCTTATCAGAAGGTCCAAATTCATGAGACGAACTCATTGAGCACAGGTTAGGTTAAGGTGAGGTGACGTTGAAATAACTTAACATATATTGTAATGATAAAATCTGTATATACTCTCTTTATAAGTGTGTTTTATCGTGTGTTAGCCCCACACATTGTAGTCGTTACTTTATGTTTACTTACTTTTTTGTTAACTTTCCATGCTGACGATGTCCATCGCGAACTCACGAATTACCAGTATCAATATCTCGTGAGTGTAAACCTTACCTGTCCTTTAATGAGTAATTTTAATTCCCGGGTGGCGCCAAATTGTTTATGAAAACAATTATAAAAGGTGAAATTGAGCGGTCGTTCTAGACGGTGTTGACTGACTCAAATTACCCTTGAGCTGCCTCATTGCCCCTTCTCAAAGTTTTAAGATTTTTTTTTTTTTTAACTTGAAAAAAACACTTTTTTTTTTAATGCACTAAGCCCATTGTGACCGGACTTGCAAATAAAAGTCAGGAGTAACGTAACAATATTTATTTACTCCCCTTACAACATTTATAAAGCACAGCGTACAACACATATTGTGAGTAAACGAGATTATTGTTGTTAAAAAAGTTATATTTATGTAGTATTGAAAATTAAAGTTATGTTATGAATCGATTAGTAAGTTACAATTTAAACACAATGAACTCTTTTCTAAAATAATTGCAGTAATAATTAATAAATACTGTTTGATTAGTAATGGTTGATCAATTTAGTGAATAAAGCGTTAATCGCTGGTCGACTGATGAAGGTAGCCGTAGCGTCGATCTAGCAGCGAAACTCCTCTTCTAGGTTAATTGTTGTCAAAGTACGTAATGTTAAGTCTCGTCTGGACAACAAAAATTTATAATAATATACTTTCACGTACCTGATTGTGATACTGGAAGTTCTGAAGTTCACTTATAGTAATTAATAAGCTGCCAAGATGGATTTAATACCAGCTTGCTTTACTGACAAGGTTAGATCACTCCTTGTTTGATACGGGCGCCATACGGGTTTATTTCAGGAAAATCCCATGAAAAACCAATTAATGAGATTTAATCTTTGATAATTTTCTTTAAAACTGGTGTTAATGCTTATTGCACTTACGGCAATTCAAATCTAACAACATACAACCTCTATTCAAAGTTATTTTTGTATTCCAAATTAATTATTAATTCACTCTTTGAAATAAATAGAGTCAAGGTTTATGCTGATAACAAACGGGTTTTATTCTTACCCTTGAGAATAAATTCAAACAATTACAAGTATAATGGATACATTAATATAAAATTGCAATTACTTCGTTCTTTTACCCTACGAACTAGCTCAGATAGAACAAATCAACTCTTATGGTTATTACCAGATTAATTTTTAATTAAATATTATTTTATATCTCAGGCGTAAGCTCTTTTAAATACAAGAAAGAACTACTTTATGCCTATACAGACGTTAATGATAATATTTACTAATTCGGCCTCTTTTTTAAAATTCGTACCTATTGCTAGGTTAGCGTTGATCACGCTGACTTAAGTATTAACAAATATTTTTTATCACTTAAGACTAATACAAATCTTACATGGGATTAACAAATCCGCTAAATAAATTTGATCACAGTGTAACAGATAGAAAGTTTTGATGTTTTTGCGTCAGTACAATTTTGTGTTGAAGAAATACAAGTGCACACAGATTAATGAAATGAATTGTCACAATGTTACCTTTTCTATTTTAATCTTATAGATTAAAATTTATTTTAAACACTCCAGTGGTCGGATTATAGTGACCCTGGTTAATTACACTGCACACGAACTAAGAACGGAGAATAATAGTCCTCTTCTAACTAAATTCGGACTAAGTTAAATACTGGTTAATAATCTTTCTCCCGTTCTAAATATCGCGCACAAAATAAAAATAATTACTTCACATCGATGCACTTCCTGTTGATAAATTGTTGTGTAGTTATTTGTCTTGAAGAAACGGTTAAATGGATTCACTGTTTACATTATACTCTAAGTTATTAAAAATTTTGAGGTGACGAGCGACACCTTCTCGCTCGAGATGATTGTCAAAAGTGTAACGATTTCGCTTGGTTTTTGATTATATACCCCCTCGCTTCACGGGGCTTAGGTGATGAATTCGTTTAATAAGCTAATTTTTGATTGGCTCCGACAGCCGTTACAAAAGTGACGCATTGTGTAACGGTTCAATTTTGTGGGTATTTGTATTTTTAAATTTATTTCATTTTCGGGGATTGACAAAGGTATTGTGTAAATTTTATTCCAACAAACCAGAACACGTGGCAAATAGAACAGTTTATAACAAAGGAGAAATACGCAGTATGACATTGTGCAATCTGTAAGCAAGAATTCACCAAGCCCTCAGTTCCACGAACTGTGTTTCTGTGTGACAGCGCGCACGCACGCGTCAAGTGAGTATACGCTCGGACTGACGCGGTTGTGAACCACCAAGATGGTGAAAATTACAGTTTCTGTTTCGTCTACTTGACTGAAACGGCAGATATGAAAACTTAAGGCCCGCCCATATCGTGACATCAAGCCAAAAGCGCCTAAATATCGTGGGCGTACACTACAGAAAAAACCACTATATATCATGCACATGGTCGCTCAACTGCAACAACTCAACTATGAGCGACGACAAAATTCGTTGGCGGTGGACATCAGTTTCTCCGCCCGCTTGCAAGAGATGCGTTAGGCAGTCTACGAGAAGCCGACTCCATTAACAGACGCTTACAGTTTTGTTTAGGGCCCGGTCGGTGGTGTTTTATAAAATGCGATTAAATAAATAACACCGTTTTAGTACCGACCGGGACCCACGAAATTAACGGATTCGAACCAGTGTACAACGGGTGTCGAACGGCGGACAATACAACATTTAAATTACAGGCTTTGGAAGCGCGGGTGAACAAACCACGTGTTGTGCGTAATCGCAGTAGTGAACAGTTATGGAAATAATTACGTGTAAGAATAAATAATAATCAGGAAGGGTAACCTATAAAACCGTGTGAAAGAGAGAGTGAGCAGAATGGGCTGTCTTATAAGTAATAATAGTTAAATATGGTACCAACAAATCTATTTCAAAATTAGTATTGTAGTGTCCTGGTAATGATCATAAAAAACGGTTTTGAGTAATTAAAATTTAGTTTACAGTATAACCATGTGTTAGTTTAAGTTATTTCGTCATTACCACTTTCTCGTTTCTGTGCTGCAAGATTCGTCTAAACGTTCCGGGGATCTTTCTGAATTATTAATGGGTGTGGTCAGATAGCGAAATTGTCCCTTTTATTTAAGGTGGAGTATAAAGGTTTTCGATATTTTAACCTATAAAAAATAATCGTTGCGACCTTGGTCTTCTGATGAAATTTATGCAGCAGGTGAGTACAAGGACGAGTACAGGTAAGTCCTGGCAGTATAATTTATTTATTAATATATTTCGACGTATTTTTTAACATCACACTGGCGACGTGCTGCCAGGATTTTCATTTAATTTCATTTATACGAGATAGACCTATTTTAAATCACAGAAAATAGGGGGTGGTAATGACGAATTTATAAAAAATTTTTTATCGTACATAATTAAGTACGTGTGAGTAGGTTAGGTTATGTTATTGTGATTTACAGTTGTGGTAGGTGTGTTGAGTGTAGAAAAATAGGGGTTTTTTATATAAAAAGTGTTATACAAACGAACTTTAAACATGTCAAATATCCAAGATAATGATATTGATTTTGCGTGGGATGAGTGGGAGAGTGAATGTCCAGGTGTTGTGGGTGAGGTGACAGACGAGGAATGGGGTAATTTAGACGATAGGTTAACCCGAATGGAAGAACAAGAAGAAGGAATATTTGCAGAAATCAATAAACATAGTGAAATGACCAATGATAAAGGTAAGATAGTTGAAGTAATAGTGGTAGAGAATAAGACAGAAAATAGGCCTAATGATAATGATAACGATAGTGTAGGGGTGGTCGAAAAAGAGTATTCACGGGATGATGTGATGAATTTTTTAATAGCAATGGACAAAAAGTGAGATAAACATTGAGACGAGTGGGACAAGGGTTTCAAGGAACTAAGTGGTGTTATAAACAAGGGTTTTGATAATATGAATAAGGGTTTTGATGAGTTATACAGAGAGTTAGACAAAACAAAGGAAATTATGGATAAGGGTTTTAATAAAGTAATAAATGCTCTAGATAAACAACACGAGAAGTGGGAGGGAGATAGATGTCAATTAAAAGAGAGTATAGAAGTTGAATCAAAACAGGTAAGTGGTAATAATATTTTTAATGATAGTGAAGAAATAATTAACCAGGTGAGTGATAAAGATAATGAGTTAATAAATAACAGTGACAAAATAGTGGGAGAAGTAGGGTTAACTAGTGAAGATAATGATGGTGATTACAATTCTGAGGTAAGTGGTGATGTTGATATAATTAATTCTAATGATGAAATAATGGTAAAGAATAAGAATAATGATTATATAGCTGAAAATGGGGTATCTAAGGATGATACGGTAAGTAACAGTGGTGAAATTAAAAACGTGGTGTTAGAGTGTAAGGTTGTGAGCAGAGAAAGTGTTGATGAGGTTATAAGTGTGTGTGTAGAGAGGTTAAATGGGCAAAGGGCAGATGTTCCCCAAGTTTATGGTGAAACAGAGTTTTCACAGGTGTTTAATGAGGACAGAGTTTCCTCCGGTATTTGTATGGAAGACAAGGTGTCTTCAGATGGTCCCTGTATTTTTTGTGATTTAACTGGTAAAGCCAGTAGAAGTAATAAATATTTAATGGTGCCCTTTGCATGGAATGGGAGAGTTCAGTATGGTTATGAGAGGTGTTGTAATGAAAGAGAGAGAGAAATAAAAATTTTTGAGATTAATAGAGGTTATGAGATGTTGGTGCAGGTGTTAGATATTGAGAGAGATGAAGAAAGTAAATTGCATTATGAAACAGAGAGAGAGGAATATTTGAATAAAAAAAACTGTTATAAATAATGATAAAATAATTGATTTGGTGTTTAGAAAAATTACTGACGGAGACTGGACAAAATT
This sequence comes from Magicicada septendecula, assembly GCA_034769895.1. Taxonomy (NCBI): domain Eukaryota; kingdom Metazoa; phylum Arthropoda; class Insecta; order Hemiptera; family Cicadidae; genus Magicicada; species Magicicada septendecula. Next base: position 194,444,001 of record CM068368.1, on the reverse strand, counting down.
AACTGATAGCGACAAGTTGTATGAAATAATAAATGGTATGATGGAGAACTTAGAAATAATGGTTTATGAAAACAATAATAATAAACTCGAGGTAAACAAAAATAATTTAGTCTACAAATATGTTCGATATCTATTTGACGATGGAGGCTAGGTTCAGAAATCGGGGAAGGAACAGTTTAAGTATATGAATACAGGGTAATGACTTAGCTGATTTGACATTGAAAGATGATATAACGGAATAAATAATGAATCAGATTTGTAAATAAATATGTAGTGAATTCAATTGTATGTGTTGTGGTTAAGTGAACAGTGTATGTAGGTAGATAATTGTTGTAATAATAAGATTAATATTTTGCAATTTAAATAAATAATAAAATGAATTTTGGAGACAGTAATTGCCTAATTGTAATTGTTTGGATAGCAATGAAATTTGTATTTTCAGTAATTAATTTGATTAAAATAATTGGAGATGTTTTAAATATTCTGATTGATTTAAATGTTGTATAATTAACTTTTCTGAGGAATTTAAATTATTTTATGAGAGATGTATTTGGTAATTGATTGTTAAGTTGTTGAAGTTGAAATAACCTTTTGTGAAATGTTTCAGAGGTTACGTGAAAGTATTGGGGTGTATGGTGAATATGTTTTGTGTATGTCATTTTAAATGGACTGTAAGTATAGAAATTTTATAGTACAAATCAAGTGTAATAAAAATGTTTACAGGTGTAACTCCGATTGTAATTCAGTAATGAAATGATTTGAAATAATTGTGTTAAATAAAAAATGATAATTAAAAAATTTAATAATAGCTGAAAGATGATATATAATAATTATTAATAATAAATTTGGAAATTTTTGTGTGTGGATCATGGGGTGGCTCAGATGAGCCTCGAATTCAAATTGATAACATAAAAATTGCTAACTCTGATTTTGATTTAATAAAAATGCTTGTGTTCCGCTTAAATAACTAGATGCTCATACATTCACTATAAGGTGTTCATTCTGTGTTTTAAATGTAATATTTTATTGTAGTAGGTTAGATATAAGAGTTGATAAAAGGTATATGTTTTGTATAATTTGTGTATTTTGAAATTAAGTAGATAACTAAACCGACTGGTAGGCGGTTAACATAAAACTATAGCCAAACCACAGACATAAGAGCCTGCGCGGAATCAAGTGTTCTGAGCATCGTACTTGGCGCATAACACTGTACAGTGGAGGGGTACCCCTCCACAGCAGTGTGTGACTGAATGTAATTCCCGCTACTCATCACGTGTGTCTGCTTAAAGTGTTGTGTTGTGCGTTTGTTATAGAATTAAGAAATAAATGGCATCCTGCTCGTCAAGTGCGTCTGGAAGGTCGTTAAGGGGCCAAGCGCGTGAAATTGTTTACAATGTTGCAAAACATTTACGGGAGCAAAAAGAACTCCACAACCTTATGTATAACGTTGTCCAGTCGACCAGTGAAGCGACGGGTATATCTCAGTCGTCTGTGAAGCGTATTCTGGCGGAAGCAAGAAGTCATTTGGCTAAAGGAAAACTTAAGTTTTCTACGCCTACTAAGAAAAAGAGCAGTAATGTAAAAAAAATAATTGTGGATGATTTTACTAAATGTGTGATTAGGCGTAAAATACACGACTTTTATATTAACAGAAAAACTGTGCCAACTTTAAAAAAACTTAACAGACTTTTGAAGGATGAAGACATTCTTCATTGTGGGAGGGAATACCTGCGAAAATTATTAAAAAGCATGGGATTTAAGTGGAAAAGGTGTCAGTCATCCCGTAAGATTTTAATGGAAAAACCGGAAAATGTTGCATGGAGAGCTAGATACTTAAGAGAGATCAGACAACACAGGTATAATAAAAGAAATATAGTTTACCTCGATGAAACCTATATTCATTCCACACTATCTGTTCCATCTTGTTGGCAATCCGAAACAGAAATTGGAAGTGCTAAAGCGACCGGTAAGGGGCGTAGGTTAATTATAATACATGCAGGTGGGGAATGTGGGTTTGTTAAAAACGCTCTTCTGATTTTTCAGTCACAACAAAAAAGTGGGGATTATCATGATGACATGAACTATGAGAATTTTTCTAAATGGGTTCAAAACATGTTAATTCCGAATTTGCCTCCCAATTCTGTCGTTGTTATGGATAATGCAAGTTATCACAGTGTGCAAGAGAACAAAAAGCCGACCTCGTCATCTATTAAACAGTCTATTATGGATTGGGTTAGACATAGCAATGTTGCATTCCAAGAACCTATAACTAAAACAGAGCTGCTGTTACTGGTTAAATATGTGCAAACCAAACCGACTTACAGGATAGATAAACTGTTCGTTGATGCCGGTCACACAGTTGTGCGTTTGCCACCATATCATCCTGATTTGTCGCCTATCGAACTTGTTTGGGGTGACGTAAAAGGTAGTATCAGTGAGTGCCTGTCTGAATCCTTGGAAGTGAAACGGAAACTTTGTGAAAAGTTGTTTTTAGAATACTCAGTTGATACGTGGAAGAAGTGTTGTGACCATGTAATTAACATTGAAAATGAGTACTGGAAAAATGACGGTTTAATGGATGAAGCTGTCGATGAACTGATTATTTCTATAAATGGAGAATCATCTGATTCAGATTTCAGCAGTTCGGAGTCGGAAACAAGCGCTACTGATATAGAATAATTAACTGACAACAGTTTAAAGGTATGTAGAATTTAATATTTATTTCTTAGATAACGAAATAGAAAACAATATTTATGTATTATTTTGGATGACATTTTAAATTTAATAATTAACAAAACATTTTAAATTAACAACTTTTAAATAACACAACGAATTGACAATACTGCGATATAGCGAGCAAGTGAGTGAGTGAGTCTACAAATGTCAGTCAGGTGGTGGGGGAGTGAGTGTTTGAACGGACGGAGGGGAAGATGCGCGAAGCTTTCTGACCGAAGGTTCTTATGTGCGTGGTCACCCTATACCAGAATCAGATAAGGGGAAACACTGATGGTAGATGTAAGTATTGATAAGCGTATGTATTTCATGTGATTTGCTAAATTTTGAGATGTGTTTTCACTTTGTTAAGAATGTCAGCTGATCAGCAATAAAAGGTCACTGTTATATTGGTTGTAAATGTTCCAGGTAATTAATGTTTAATGTAATGTTTTAATGTATTACAGATGCTATTTAAAGTAATGAGAAAAGTAATTTAATGTGGTAAGATTTTAAAGGAATTGTCAGAAATAATAAAAGATAGTTTTTGGGGTGATGAATATTTTGTTGTGACACGTAGATCAGTCCAAGTTAAAGTCAAAGTTAAAGGGGTAGTAGAGAGAAAAATATTGTTTTGAGTTAATGTTATAGAATTGAGAAGTACTGATGTTGACACAGTAGTTATGGGGAATATATGTAGAGCTTTTGAGGGATATATTGATGTTTATAATTGATGATGTTATTTTATTGTAGTTGAAGTAAGGTAATGAGATTGAGATTATTGGGGATGGCAATTTTGTAATAGGGGGTAGTGTAATGTGGGAGTCCGCAACAACATGGTTGGGATGGGAAGGGACCGATTTAGTGGGAAGGGGTTGCCTTAGGTAGAATCCAGGAACCAACATAATGGGAAATGAGCTTTGGGGGGGGAACACGTATCCTAAGTACAAAGGGTTAGAGAGTATTTTTTTTTTATATATAGAGCGAAGGTGGCGATTTGAGTTTAATGATAAGTTGGGCTTAGAGAGTGTTTTGATAGATATTTTGATAGAGATGGGTGTCCTGATAGTTGAAGTTATTAGTGGTTAGAGTCAGAGAGAGGTAAAGATGATATATGTATAAATGTCAAGTAGTAAATTAAATGTAAATAAATAATTAAATCACCCAAAGTAATGTAGAATGAGATTGTCAAGTAAAGAAAGAGATTTATAACAAGAATATAAGATTTTTGATTAAAACCAGTGACAAAATTTTGATAGAATTTGGAAATGTAAAGTTAGAAGGTGTTTGTTTTAAATAATTTGAATGTCAATTTGATTATTATTTATAATAATATTTTGTTAGTTTTAAAGGTTTTATTTTATTATATTTTGTGTGTCAAGACAGAATTTTACCAATTTTTAATGTGTTCACAGGTGTAATTTGTACATAACGTAGGTAGGTCAAGGTTTTGGACTTGACCTAGTTTTGATCAGCTGATAGTGAGGTCATATAAGTTAATAGTAAGGAAGTTAATTCAATTTTCGTTTTTAAATCGATTGGAACAAACTGTAAATAAGTTCAATATGAAAAGAAAATATTTTGAGAAATTTAAATTTTTTTGAATTTAAAATTTTTTTGGAAAAAAAATCTTGATTTTTCGCCTGCCAGATAATGGATATTTTTAAGCTTTGATTATTTTATTGTTTGTGTACTAACCATGTTTAGTATTATTGAATTATTTTGTTAGACTCTAGGTAATCCATGTTAGGTTAAGGATGTTCTTAATTGTAAGAAATGTTTAAATTGATTTATTTTAAATAACAGAAAAAAACCAATGAAGAGAATAATTCAAAATAGATACAAAATTTGTGATTTGATTTTAAATGAAAACAACCAGTGAGTTGTAATCTAAGTAGATTTTCAAAGAATTTTTTCAATTTTCAGTATGTAATGTGAGTGTGTGTGAGCCCAGTATCTGCTAAAGGCAGCCCAACTTGCATATGAGGGGAAACATATCGGTGGAGGATCTGGCATAATCTAAGCCAGGGATTGAGGATTGTTGGGGTAGCATGATAGAAGGCGAGGTGCGCCGTGGTGCGTGTCTGTTCGATTTTTCGGTGTTGGGATCTCTTACAGAGAAGTCCAGTGATCTCGTTCAGATGCGTCCGTAGTCGCTAAGCCAGGGGGGTCGTTTACCCATGCAGCGTAAGAACAAAGGGGGGTTGTTGGCACCAGTTCCTCACCGGTCCTCTTAGGGGTTTTATCAATGAGATTTCTTCTGTTTTTGACAGAAGACTTCTCATTGAGGGGGTATTGTAACGGTTCAATTTTGTGGGTATTTGTATTTTTAAATTTATTTCATTTTCGGGGATTGACAAAGGTATTGTGTAAATTTTATTCCAACAAACCAGAACACGTGGCAAATAGAACAGTTTATAACAAAGGAGAAATACGCAGTATGACATTGTGCAATCTGTAAGTAAGAATTCACCAAGCCCTCAGTTCCACGAACTGTGTTTCTGTGTGACAGCGCGCACGCACGCGTCAAGTGAGTATACGCTCGGACTGACGCGGTTGTGAACCACCAAGATGGTGAAAATTACAGTTTCTGTTTCGTCTACTTGACTGAAACGGCGGATATGAAAACTTAAGGCCCGCCCATATCGTGACATCAAGCCAAAAGTGCCTAAATATCGTGGGCGTACACTACAGAAAAAACCACTATATATCATGCACATGGTCGCTCAACTGCAACAACTCAACTATGAGCGACGACAAAATTCGTTGGCGGTGGACATCAGTTTCTCCGCCCGCTTGCAAGAGATGCGTTAGGCAGTCTACGAGAAGCCGACTCCATTAACAGACGCTTACAGTTTTGTTTAGGGCCCAGTCGGTGGTGTTTTATAAAATGCGATTAAATAAATAACACCGTTTTAGTACCGACCGGGACCCGCGAAATTAACGGATTCGAACCAGTGTACAACGGGTGTCGAACGGCGGACAATACAACAGTTAAATTACGGGCTTTGGAAGCGCGGGTGAACAAACCACGTGTTGTGCGTAATCGCAGTAGTGAACAGTTATGGAAATAATTACGTGTAAGAATAAATAATAATCAGGAAGGGTAACGTATAAAACCGTGTGAAAGAGAGAGTGAGCAGAATGGGCTGTCTTATAAGTAATAATAGTTAAATATGGTACCAACAAATCTATTTCAAAATTAGTCTTGTAGTGTCCTGGTAATGATCATAAAAAACGGTTTTGAGTAATTAAAATTTAGTTTACAGTATAACCATGTGTTAGTCTAAGTTCTAATTAAAGGGGTAACATTTTTCAATGGTGTGAATGTGTGTGTGAGCAGGCTGGGCGGCCACTTTAAGGTAAGATGTTTAATTGCAGTATTGTAGTACATCCAATCATGTCATAAATATTATTAAAAAGGTTTTATCTATTTTGAATTTCTGGCAAGAAGTAATAGATTGATGGAAAGAAATTGAGGTAAAGAAATGAATAATTAATAACGAATATGTTGAAAGTTTTAAAGAAAAGAATTTAATAAAATTTAATTTGCTTCTCTTACTAAATGCGAGTTGTGTACGTTATTAATACAACCTTGAAATCATACTTCCATTTCAACGTTCGTGTGACGAACTCTGGGTGAAGAAGAAAATTTGGTAAAATTTAAAGGTAAGTGGAGAACAAAATTTTTACGATTTTAATATATTAATAAAAAGTAAATAAATATAACAGATGGCGCGTCCGAAGCAGGGACAGTTTTTATAAATTAAAATATAAAGACCACACCTACGGAAATGCAAGTTTGATTTGGAGGTTAAGTAACTACGTAAAAAATTACGTAGCACATAGAAAATGGTACAGCAATGCTCAAATGTTAGATGTTTTATGTAAGAAAATTTAAATTAATAAACGTATAAATATGGCAGGAAATGAAAACGATATCAATGAAATAACTAGTGTTGACAATTTTGATGAATCAAACATTATGAGTAATTCTGAGGTACATTCGACTCCAAGTGCGAGTCAAGATAAAATAGAATTAAATTTAATAGATCCAAGTAATGTGATGGGGGACTCGGGAGTACAGTTGACTCCACCCTCAACAAGATGTAATAACGAAGTTGATAATGACATGATGAGTATTTTATTAAATCAATTCGATAAAATGAATTGTAAATTTGATGTTATAAATAGTCGTTTTGACTATTATAATGATATTATAATAAACTTTACTATAATGAAATAGTATTAAAATTTTATAATGAAATTATATTAAAATTTTACAATGATATAAAATTTAATGAAATTAAAAGTGAATTTAACAGTAGATAAATAAACCTCCGCTCAACTGTCCGTTAAGGACCAAGGCGTACCGCGCGGCTTTTGTGTTAGTGTGACGGTGTATGGCTAGTACTACGCGCCACCAGCCGCTAGTTGCGGTATTCACAGCCAGGAGGCTGCGCTGTTATCTCAGCGCCTACTCAGTTTGCCTCACGACGCTCAGTGCACGCCGTACGGAACCTCCGCCGGGAATTGAACCCGGGACCTCGAGCGCATCATATAACAGCGAATTTAACAGTAGATTCGACACCAAATTCGATGAACAGAATAGTCAATTTAACGAACTTAAATGTGATATCAATGAGGGCAAAATTAAGTGTGAGAGTAAGTGTAACGAATTGAAACGAGATATTGAGAAAATAGTAGAGTCAGTAGGGGAACAGATTAAAAGTAATAATAATAATAATGATAATAAAAAAGTAACAAGTGATAGAAATGATGTTGAAAATGATAATATAATTAAGAATGTGGTATCAGAGAGTGATACGTTGAAAATAGTTAGTGAGATAGTGAGTGAGAGTGAGAGAGTAATAGGTTGTAACGTTGTAGTAATTAGTGTTGATGAATTAGAGAAAGAGTGGCAAGAGAGATTAGATAAGTATGTAGGGCAGAGGGTAAATTTTCCCCATATTTATGATGAACCAAGGTGTTCACAAATGTTGTTGTTGAAGGGCAAGAGTCCCTTGTTATTGGAAGACATGAGGTCTTTGAGTTGTTCCCCGAGTTTTTATGAGTTAGTACCCTCTGTGTGGGATGGTGTCGAAAGTGTGAGATGGTGTTATGGTGAGAGAGATTTAGATAGAGAGTTGTGTATTGATAGAGAGATAGAATTATATAAGTTAAAGAGAAATTATAAAGAGTTGAAAGAGAGGTTAGAATGGAAGGAAATAGATGATATGAAATGCTTATCTGTTGAAAAAGAGATAAATGAATATTTTGATAATACCATTGTAAATGATAAACACTTACCTTATGTTGTAATGAGTGTAGTTGAAGAATATGATGAGAAAATAACTGACTTTAGATTGAATAAAACTACTGATGGAGACCAAACTAAAATCACTAATGATATTGACAGGTTTTATGATTTGATGATAGTGAAACAACTTGAAGTATTAGAGAATTATCATATTAAAATTAATAAATTGAGTGTGGACAAGAACGATTTATATTATAAATATATTAGATTATTATTCGATGATGGAGGCTGAACATAAACTTAATAAATGGACATTTTAAATATTTTGATTTATGGTTCTAACCTTGCTGACTTGGACAATGAAGTGTGGTAAATTGAATAATAATGACAAAAGTTTGTAAATAATTGATAGTGAAATTAATTGTGTGTATTGTAAGATGTTATGTAAACAATGTGTGTATGTAGTAGAAATTGTTTAATATTAATAATAAGTTTTGGTCAGAGTAAATAAATGATACGAAGGTGGTAATTAATGAATGATAAATTGTTTTGGAAGTAATGTAATTAAAAATGTTGTGTTTTCAATAATTGATTTAATTAAAATAATTGGAGTTGTTTAAATATTTTTGATTGATTTAAGATGTCATATAATGATAGATTTAAATTATTTTATGAGATGTGAATTTGACAATAATTAATAAATAAATGAATGTTAAATTGTTTAGTATGGAATAACATTGTTGTTAAAATGTTGCAGAAGGTACAGGGAGTTATTGATGTTTATATTTGTGTGCTTATGACAGGGTATGAGCGATGTACTGTGAGTATAAACTTTATAATACAAGTTATACAGAGTAAAATGTTTACAGGTGTTGAAAAGATTTTAACTCAATTATGAAACTAATTTGAGATAATTGTACTAAATGGAAACCATAGTCAAAAGGGTAGTAATAACTGAAATACGAGATAAAATAAATGTTAATAATAAATTTGAAATTTTTGAGGAATCTAATTGTAGTAAGTGATAAATAATGAAATGATATATAGAAGAGTTAATAAAGAGTTCAAATTATAATGTTTATAATTTTCTATAAAAATTATTTAAATGAGAATTGTTTAGTAATGTAAAAATGTCAATGTTCAAGGTCAATGTGTGTTATGTTTTCATAACACATATCTTGATATGTGGGCAATTTTGGGGGGGGGGGTTGAGTGGTGTTAATAGAAGTGCTATACTTAGGGAGTGTAGAAACTGTAACTGTAGAAGGGTTAGTTTAGTTATTAGGTTGGCTAGTACAGTGGTGGCATGTGCCACTGTAGGTAGCGGTAAGTGTTGGGGGTAACAGAGAGTGTTACCTCCATCGGAGGCCAAAATGGCGTAAAATACACGGCACAATTTTTATATAATTTTATATTATATGCTGATCGATTGCCGTGCCGTGTATCATAATAACGAAGAGAACATGCCTGAATTTAGAGTTGATTTCCCTGCCTTTTCGGGCGATTACTGCCTTACCAGCACTAATCGTGGTTTTGGACAGTGGTCAGCTATGGCCAAAAAGTTAGAACCTTGACCATAGCTGGCTTGAAATTGGTGTATATTTGAAATTGAAGGGGGGTGACTTTAGGGGAAATCCCCGGAACTTTGGAGAGCGGCTGCCACTCTGTTCGCGTGGGAGCAGTAAACCAGGTGGTAGACCCGTTTTAAGGGCATATTAATATGTAACAAAAGATATGATGATATCTACTTAACTTTAAAATGTAACGGTGAAGCAAGGACACGGAGATGATAAATTCCTCCACCAATGCCGTCCTTGTGGATGCAAATGGGCGCAACAGTCCACCCTCAGAAAATAATAGTGTGTGTGGTTAAGGAGGTTACTCAGAGGGGTAACGAATTAAAATTTGGTAACTTCATGATGACGACTCGCTCCTGAACTAATTAAATAATTGAATCTTGATTCGAGAAATAGGTGCATTAGATGTTTGTTATACGGTGTTTATTCTGTCTTATAAATGTATTAGTTTATTGTGTTAGAGGTAAGGATTGATAAAATGTGTAAGTTGTATAATTTTGAAATGTGTTTATAGTAAGGTCATTCACCTTGCTAAGAAAATCAGCTGATCAGCTGTAGAATATCACTTATGAATGATTTGCAATTTTTTCAATGTAGTTAAATATTTGAATATGAGGAAAATGGAATGTAATTAATGTTTGAATATAATGATTTTAATGTGTTAAAAGATTTTAAGTTAAATGATGATGAAATGAATTAAGGTAGTTAGAATTTTAAAGGTAACGTAAAGGGTGGTAATGTTGATTTTGGGTGATTATTATTTTTCGTTGGGACACTTAGATCAGTCCATGTTGAATTTAAAGGGGTACTAGAGATGAATAAATATTGTTGTGAATAAATGTAAGATAGAATTTGAATATTGATAGTGACACAGTAGCTATGGGGAAAATATGTAGAGTATTGATTGATATATTGATATAATAAGTAAATGGAGATATTTTGTAGTAGTTGAAAGTGATGTATTGGGAAAATAATTAGTTGATGGGGATTTTGTAAGGGGGGTGGTGTGATGAGGAGTCCGCAACGAAAGGTGTTGGGACAGGAAGGGACCGTTTAGCGCCGGAAAGAGTTGCCTAGGGAAAGTCCAGGAAGCAGATAAGGGAATGAGACATGGGAGGGGAACACACATCCTGAGTACAAAGGGGTAGAGAGTATTTTTTTTATATAAGGGTAGAATGATGCGAAATGAGTTGAGTAGTAAGTTGGGTTTAGAGATTGTCTGATAGATGTTTTGATAGAGGGGTGTCATGTTAGTTAAAGCTGTTAGTGACGTTAGAGTCAGAAGGGGATTAAGAGTATATATAAATGCCAAGTTGATACAATCAAGTTATTATGAATAATTAAGTCACCCAAATTTATTGAGAATGTTAAAGAAAGTAAATCATAGTTGAAATGATAAGATTAATTAAAGCAAATGACAGATTTGATAGAAGTTGAAACTAATTAAAGCTATAAAATGTGTAATTTTGATTAATTTAAATGTCAATTTTATTGTTAATAGTAATAGTACTATGTCAATTTTAAATGTCTTATTTTATTATGTTTTATTGTGTTTAAAGATAAAAAATTTTGAAGATGTTCTATGTACTTTATGATGTAGTTCTGTGTATACCATATGTATGTCAAGGTCGTCGACTTGACCCAGTGTGATCAGCTGATGGTTGATGTTATAAACTAGACCAGTTTTTGGCAATTGCTTGATGCAAATTTTGTCGTTTAAGTGATTAAATAATTTTAAATTTTTTCCGAAATTAAAAAAATAATATTTTGATAAAGTTAAATTTTTTTGAAAAACAAAGTTTTGATTTTATGCCTGCCATATAGGTGATGTTTGAATTTCAAGTGTATTATTGTTTATGTGTATTACTAGTGTTTTTTTTTTTTAATTGAATTATATTGTTTAGTATGTATGTATAATCAAATGTTAGGATAAATGAGTTCATGTTTAGTTAGATGTTCAATATATTTGTTTTTCTGATTATGAATAGTAATGCAGAGAATTCATAGATTCAGATGAAAGATTTTATTCTGATTTTTGAGAACGAAATGGTAATATAACAATTTGATTTTAATTGAAACGAATTTTTGAAGTTGAAACTAAATGTAGTTAGAATGTATTAATGAGTATATGCAAGCGCCCAGTACTTGCTAATGGCAGCCCAGTGTGGTAAGTAAGGGGGAACATATCGGTTGAGGATCTGGCATGAGATAAGGCCAGGGATTTGGAGTTTGGGGTGGCATGTTAGAAGGTTAGGTGTGCTGTGGTGCGTGTCTGTTCGATGTTATGGTGTTGGGATCTCGTATAGAGAAGTCCAGTAATCTCGTTCAGGTGCAGCCATGGTCGCCGAGCCAGGGGGGTGGTTTACCCATGATGTATAAGAACTAATGGGGGGATGTTGGCACCATATCCTCACCGATCCTCTTAGGGGTTTAGCAATGAGATATCTTCTTTTTCACTTACTTACTTACTTATCCAACGCCCGTCTTTGGTGCTTCCACCATTCGACGTCGAGCCTCCCAGTAGCGACTGATTGTGTCATCGTTCGGGTAAGTCAGCGATTGGCACATCTGCAGGTAGTCGCCGTCCATCCTGCCAAGACCACAGAGAGGGCATGTTTCATCAGCAGCAAGACCGATACGGTAGAGATGCGCTTGGAGGTAGTCATGTCCAGTAGCAAGACGAAATCGTGCTACTGCCTCAGCCCTCTCAAGATGCTTTGGAATCGCTCCCGCTGTGGCAAGGCTTTCCCACTTTTTGCCAATGCTAAGGTCCTTCACAGTTTTGAGCGTGGCGTTGTTGATGGTGTGGGTTATGAGGTTGTTTGCTCTATTGAGTGTGAAAGGTATCTCAGGCTGGTCAGTCTCTGCGCCGCGTTTTGCCAGGATGTCCGCCCTTTCATTGCCTGGTATTCCAACATGGCTTGGAACCCACTGAAGAGCTACAACCCAGCCATTCTTGATGAGTTCGGCCAGTTTCTCGCGGCACTGGATGGTACGGAGGCAGTCAGTTGAAGCGTTGCTACTCAGAGCTAATATTGCGGCCTGTGAGTCAATGAGGAAGACTGCTTTGGAAGGAGTTAGGTTATGTGTGCTTAATTGGTTGGAGGCTTCAAGCACCGCGCAGACCTCCCCGTCGTAGTTGCTAGCATTTTTCCCTACAGCCATTGAGTCTTCAAACATGCTGCAGAACCATCCTGCGCCGGCCCCTTTTATGTCAGAAAGATATGAGCCATCGGTATAGATGTGAATCCACTCGGTCGACGGATATCTTAAGTTAATGGTTTCGAGAACGCAAGCTTTGAGTTCGAGAGGGGTGGCTTCGGTTTTGTTTGTAGTTAGGCTTATGAGATCAAGCCGGTTGGAAGGTAGTGCAGGCACTATAGAGGTGAAGTGTCTTAGAGGAGCTGGGTTGTCCATTGCCAGATTATATTTGGTAATTAGGGACTCAGCATACGTCAAGGGTGAAGTTTGAGTTTTGAGTCGTTGGGAAGCATGGTTGTACCCACTCCAGTAATTTTTATCCACTCTCTTGGCCCTTTCACAGAATTTCAATGTAGATTTTTCTCTCCGACTGTAGAGGGGCTCGATGCCAGTTTGCAGGAGCATAGCTGGGATTGGAGTCGATTTGGCTCCTCCGGTAATCAGTCTAAGGGCATTGTTTTGCACGACGTCGTATTTAGCTAGGCTTGCTTTGCTTGCTAGGGAGGTTACCTCACCTCCATACTCCAAGACGGGACGGACATATGTTTTGTATGCTGTGGATAACACGTCCTGCGTAGCTCCCCACTTGGTTGCAGATAGTCTCTTCAAGAGGTTGATGCGCTTTTGACTTTTCTCGGCTACCTCCGTAATGTGGGCACCCCAGGATAGTTTGGTGTCAAGGATGATTCCGAGGTATTTGGATAAAGATACTTGCTTTAGGGGTAGATTTTTGTACACTAGGTTGACTGGGTGGGTCCTGGTAGACATTGTGAATAGCTGTGCAACTGTCTTATCAGCGCTTACTTCCATTTTGTTCTTCTTTTTCAACAGAAGATCTCTCATTGGGGGGGTATTGTAACGAGGCTAAAGGAGGGGTTTTGATTTTATTTAAAAAAGTGTAAATTCATTTTCATCTGTGTGGCCAGCCACGTGTTAAACAAAAGCTTTGTTCAGACAAAGAAACGGCGAGGTGAACTAAGTACAATGGAATGTGTCGTGTTGCACACAACTTCTTAATTCTCAGAACTGTAGTACTGTGTAATGCGCCCAAACGCACTAACATCTGCGGAGCACATAACCCACGCTAACCAAAAGTCGCACAAAATGGCTTGGGCAAATTTTGTTCAACAATGTGCTCGGGGCAAGGCGGATATAAGATTAAGGACACGCCTTTCCAATGACGTCAACTAGTGGACACCAGATTTCGTCGACGTCCAACACACGGGAGTTGCACGTGTTGCCTGAACAGTGACAATGACTTTAACGCACAAGGCATTGCTTTCTGTCTTGTCCAAAAAATCTAAGTAGTGGGGACTTGGAAAATACTCCTCGCAGTACCTCACCGACGCTCGCCTGCACAGGCAGCCCGCCAAACAGGGCTCATTAATAAAGTCTCAGTATCAAGTAAATGTGAGTACAGTTTTTGGAAAATGCGGAAGTGAGAACAGTTTTCGGAAGAGAATAAAAATCGTAAATTGTTTCAGACAAATAGAGTGAATTTTGTAAGTGAGGAGCCACGAGGTCGGAGAACACCACGTTGCCGGCAAGGGTACTACGTAATGTATCCAAACAAGTATATAAGTAATCTGGAATAAAATGGGCCTATCTAATTATAGGGGTAAAATTTTTCAATGGTGTGAATGTGTGTGTGAGCAGGCTGGGCGGCCACTTTAAGGTAAGATGTTTAATTGTAGTATTGTAGTACATCGAATCATGTCATAAATATTATTAAAAAGGTTTTATCTCTTTTGAATTTCTGGCAAGAAGTAATAGACTGATGGAAAGAAATTGAGGTAAAGAAATGAATAATTAATAACGAATATTTTAGTGGATAGTTAGTGAGGATCGGTCAATAATACAACTTTTAGTAATTTTGCGTCGACGTTTCGACAATATTTATTGTCATCTTCAGGACAATTGTTGCAGACGCCAAACACACAACTGTTGTTTGCGTCGACGCAAAATTACTAAAAGTTGTATTATTGACCGATCCTCACTAACTATACACTAAAACATTCACTGATTGACGGTCACTAAAAATTTAAGGATTTAATAACGAATATGTTGAAAGTTTTAAAGAAATTAATTTAATAAAATTTAATTTGCTTCTCTTACTAAATGCGAGTTGTGTACGTTATTAATACAACCTTGAAATCATACTTGCATTTCAACGTTCGTGTGACGAACTCTGGGTGAAGAAGAAAATTTGGTAAAATTTAAAGGTAAGTGGAGAACAAAATTTTTACGATTTTAATATATGAATAAAAAGTAAATAAATATAACAACTTACGGATGCATCCAATTGGTTATATTTCTCTTCGACCCTTGTTTGTATTTGTTCTATTTTGTGAGTTGTTTCTTGCTGGAGTCCTTCAATCTTTCTTTTACTTTCACCTTCAGCTTTATTTACCTTGGTTAAGATTTCTTCCCGGACTTGTAACACCACTTCGCTGGTTTTCTCTATCTTCTCTTCCGTCTCCATTACCGTTTGTCTCAATTCTTCCCTGTACTCCGTCAATTGTTGTTGTAATGTATCTTGGTTGTACTCAATTTTATCGTTCAGCGTTTCGATATCTTCTTTCATTTGTCTCAAAGTTTCGCTGGTTTTCTCGTTACTTCTCTCTATCTTTTCACTAACCAGTTTATTCTCCTCCTTCATTTTCTGTGTCAGGGTTTCATTTAATGCTTCAATATTTCCATTAATGGTCTGCCTTATATCTTCCTTGGTTCTATCCAATTTGTCTTCCTGTTTCTTAAAATTGTCATTTATTGACTCAAATTTCTTATCTAATTCTTCCTTATTTTTTCTAGAGTCTCTTTAATTAATTCCCATAGTTGTAGCAAGTCCATGCCTGCTCTGGCTTCCTCCTGTTGTGTGGGTTTATTTGGTTCCACAGGAGTTAATAATTCTTCCACATCTTCCACCGAAGTTATTTCCTTTTCTTCCATTCTGGCGTCTTCCTCGGTCTCCTTTTCTAACATCTCTGCTTCCTTTTCAGCCTCCTTCTCACGCAGCTTACTCTGGTATCTTGTGTCGTGCTTTGCCGGTTCCATTTTCTGCAGCCGCCGCTAGAATCTATCGGGTTTAATAGTATAATTTTTTAATTATTCTAGCCCTACTAGTTGGCGCGCCACTTTGTATCTGTTCTGTTTGCGGGGTAATTTATAATGCCCCCTTTTTGTAATCTACCTGTGTATTTGTGGGTTGATTATAGGGTATTAATATGTTAATTACTTTTGTGAAAATTAATCGTGTGTAATGAGCCGGGTTATACCTTTTCTCAATACTTACTGGCTAACCGTATCTCTCGTCGCTCAATTCAAATTTTACCGCCTCGTCACCTGATTGGCTCACGCTACCTTGCAGAGTCGAATTCGCTAACTGTAGTATGGTGATGGTTTGTTTTTAATATTTCTTTATATTACCTTGTTTTACAAGAATCAAACATACAGCAGTTGAGGAATATTAAAATTTATTTAACCCTTCTTGGTATTACCTGTTCAATTACAGTTAATGAATACTACATATATTTCTGTTAATACCGGCATTTACAAATTGCTCAGTTGGTATCGCTTGGCTTGCTAGTTGTACATAAGGAAACCATTATGGTGTACATATTTTGTTTACAATTAATAATTTTTGTCTCAGGGAGTAAGTCCTTTTGACTACAGAAGTTGGATTATCGGCTAATAAATACACAAAATTATAACGTTCCTTAAAACTAAATACACAATCATTGATATACTAAGACATACAAAGTAAGTTATTGGCAATGAGAATTAGAATAGGTTTGGTTAAATTCTTGTCAGCAAGTTATGTTTTTTGAAAATTATTATAATTTAATCTCAAAGTTTATTGATTGATTATGTTTTATTAAGAGTGATATATTGATTAAGTTCAGTTATTGAGTCGATTTTGTGATCAGTGAAGTGAAAATATTTATAGTTCGTTATTATGGATAATTGAAAATTTGTTTTGAAGTGAAGTTATTATTTTATACTCATCGATTTCTTGACGTGGCTTCTTCGATGATCGTCTTCTTCTTCAGGAAACCTCTAGGAGTCCCTCCTTTCTTGGATTGTCCGAAATTCCCGTTCAAATGGTTCTAATTCGAAGTTTCCATCAGTTCGCCTAGATGTTCGATGTCCTCAGGTTGAGTTAGGTAAATCCACTTCTTCCTTCAGGATAGGTCGTGTATTCCGTTAATTGGTTGTCTTCGTAGTTTTTACCATGATTTTTATGGTTTAATTATTTTACTAGTTGTTCATCTCATCAGTTGTACTTTAGACGTTTCTCCAATACATCTTCTTTCAAAATTTAGTAAAATTTAAAGTTTTTAAAGTTAATTTTAGGTCGAGAGCTTCATACATCTGCCCTCCGCATTAGTCAATAATGAAGTCATTAGAATTCCAACGGTATTTTATGTAATAAGCGTCAGTTGTCATGGTTACCTTTCGAATTATGCTATTTCTCATTGGTCAATAATCTTATGACACTGTTATATTCTAACGTTTTATTTTGGTTTAAATTTATAAAATATCTTCAAATTATGATTTCTTTCTTATATCAGTAGTAACATCAATTATATGAACACCATTGTTTTTCTTTTTTGTTAAATATTATTTTGATATCCCTCATGATTACTTTTGAATAGTTAATAACATTTCCTTAATTTCTTATTTATATTTCTTATGTAGTTATTTTTAAACTGGATATTAATTATACATTTTTGTACTAGGTACACTTACTTAACTGCTTAAACACTTGATATACTCTAATTGATACTGGGTTTTTGTTTTCTTTTTAAACTTACAAAGTTCCTTCACTAAATGTTAGGCCTAGAGCCTAGACTTCCCCATACTACTATTTAACATTCTTTATAACTCATTAGCTTTATTTATTAGTACATTGAATAACTTTGTTATAAAAACAGATAATAAAACATTGGTGCTTCTAACCACACCTCTTATTATAAAAACAAACATTTTCTTACCAGGCTCACACCTGAAATTCAACTTCTAACTGTTTTTGGTTTCTTACTTCTATCTTGCTTGTCTTATAAGTTAATAAATGCTATGGTTTTTTAAACAATAACGAAACTCTTATAATAATAATTTTAAACAGTACCTTACACAATATACTTCACTTACTAATTCCTTCACTAAAATACAGTGTCTGTCTTTCTTATCTTCCACTCTAATAACTTAATTTTCATCTTATTTTTTGATCATTCTTACTTACTATTACTGTATTATTACTACATATTATTAGAAATTACTAATGGTAAAATTAGTTCATTGTTATTTAATAACATAAAGTTCTATCAAAGGCTGTTTAGCTATACTATTACAGTCTACTTCTTAAGTACTTTACACTGTACACTCACTGCACTTTTCCCTTCATAGAAGGTTTCTTTATTTGTTAACACTTTCGCTTTTTATCATATGCTATTTACATAGCTGGTTTTCACCTACTTATATTTTTACACTTATTTATATCATTCACTTGATATTTCTCACACTGTTTGTCTACTTATTTTAATATCACTGTGTGGTTATTGGTCATTAGTAATTGTTTTACTTTCAATTCACATTGATCACTTTTTGTTATTAATTATTGCCTTTATTTGGCTCAATGTATTTTTTACTTGCTTTGGCTATGTTTATTATTAATTGGGTATTGTTATTTTTAACATCCTACCTTATATTTATAAGTACATGTTTCTTCTCCTTTCATAGAATATACATAATGTCTCTATCTTACTTTCTATTGTTTACATAGTTGCATCTTATTTATGCCCTAACTGTTTTAGTGCATTGTTTTACATACATATATTAGTCATATTTTGGGGATTACAATAATTGTTGTTATACTCTTGGTTACATTTGGTTTCTGGTTCCTTCTTTCTTGTTCCAATCTATTTTTCTTGTTTTTCTCCAATCTATTGGGTCAAGTCATCGTCAGTTCCTTAGTCAATTGTCATTTTGTAATTTGGACATTAATCTTTGAGTTATAAGTTTTTTAACATTTCTTCTTACCTTCAGCTTTTTTGTTTATTAATCATTAGTATATTTTCACTATCTTATGTCATGTTACAATGTCTACTGTATTTACACTGTATGAGCTTGTAAAGGGGAAGCAGCTACAGAGAATATTATTATGATATTAAAACTAGTTTGGGGCTGACAGATGGAACTACTGAGTAAAGAACTGACTGCTACGTGCCTCTTAACCAATTTCTGTACTCAGAACTGTAAACGTTATGAAAAACCGTGTGGAACAAAGAGTCTGTTTGTTAAGAGTGCTGTGTTTTTGGTTACACATTGTGATTATTCATGGGAATTGTTAGTTTAATACTTAAATAGTTGTGTTGCAGATACACATTTATTGTTAACTAATTTCTAATTACTTTACTAATTTCTGACTAATTAACTATGTGTAGTGAAAATGTGTGAATCAATTACTAACTAAATAAATGTAAGCATGTTTAAATAACATGTTTATCTAAGTATAAATTTACTTTATTTTTGTCAATTTACACAACTTTGTGCGTGTGATTTTTATTTTAAAACAATTTTTTTAAATATCTACATTTTTAAATTTCGAATTCTTTAAAATACACAACAGCATTAACCTATACAAGTTTACTTTCAAACAGAGGGTATGTCTGAAAGTGAGGAAGCTGATTCTACATTAAGCGGAGTTCACCCATTATAAATGTAAGTTTTTATTTTGTTTAAGGTTAAAAGTAAAGGGCAGAATAGACCTTTAATATTTTACTAAAGGACATGTTTTTGGTAAACAGGTGAAAATTATATTTGCCTAATTCTTAAATACAATTTATTGTAATTTACTAATTTAATCATTTTAATGAAAACTTTTTAATTAATTTGATTTTCTTAGTATATATCTAAAATATATTAAATATAGTTAAAGTGAAAATAAAATTTAACTTACTCATATAAAAAGGCTGATCGCAAGCCTATTTAATTAATTGAACATTTAGATATTATAGAAATTATATTTAGCTTATCCTTAATATAATTAAATAAATATAAAATTATATATTAAAATATAAATCATAATATTTATTATAAATTAAATTCCTAAGAAACCAGAAATATTACAGTTCGAACAAAATTTCATTACCAAAATTATTTTATCAATATTTGTATTACAATAATTAACAAATAATTTTAAAGCACTATAATTCGGGAAAAATAAATTTTTAAATATAATTAATTAACCCTGATACAAAAGGTACAAATTACAATTTTTACTTCCTTATATTTATCTATTATCTTCACAGTTAAATTAAAAATATTTAATAAATTACCTTATTTCAAAAACAACGCAACGAAGTCACAGGACGGATTTGAAATAAGGTAATTTATTATCAATAACGTGACTTGGACCACAATCAATAATGTTTAAAAATATTTATTCCATAAATAGTACTAAAACTAAATAATTGTTTTTATTTAAAATAATTTTAATAATTATATATATTTAAATTAGAATTCAAATTATATTGATAAATCAACCATTTTTATTAGTGTAAATAATATGCTTAAAGCTTTAATTTGCATTCTAGCTACACTTTCCAGTACAGCTACTTTGTTACGACTTATCCCACTTTATAATGGGAGTGACGGGCGATGTGTGCATAATTTAGAACCTAAATTCAAATAAATATATTTAATAAATTTTACTTTCAAATCCAATTTCATGATTTTCGTCAAGAAAACAATTCATTTTTATAATAATGTAATCCATTTTTTCTTTAAAATTAACTGCACCTTGACCTGACATAAATTAATAAAATATATGAAAATTATTCTGATAAAACATTCTTGACAGAGGTATACAAGTATACATAAAGTGAAATCTATCGTGGATTATCGATTATAAAACAGATTCCTCTGATTAGATAAATTACCGCCAAATTCTTTGAATTTAAAGATCATAACTATTAATAATCTAGTTATTTAATTTACACTTTCAATAATAGGGTATCTAATCCTAGTTTTATATAAAATTTTCTCAGAGATAAAAATAAACATATAATTAAATTTAGAGAATCGTATAACCACAACTGCTGGCACGAATTTTGTCCTCTATAAATAAATTTATTACTTCTAAATTTAATAATTAAAAATATTAAATACTGCGCCCCTTCATTTAGATAAATAATAATCAAATTAAAATTATACATGTAACATAATTAAATATTTAATTTATAAGCCAGAATAAAACTTTACTTTTATTATTTATTAATAACATTGATTCCTAATATTTAAAACAATTTTTTTGAGCAAAAATCATATATAAATGTATTTTTTTCAAAATATCCTCATAAAAATAAAAGACTTCATGGCTGGTGAATTTTCTTTCCAAAGTTTTTTTTTAAATATAACTTTTATGGCAATTAATGAATTATGGTATCGAAACTTTTTATTAGATTATTATAAGTAATATTCATTTATTTAAGTATATAAATTATAGAACATTTATTATAATTATATAGTATGTTTTCAATTAAAAAGAAAAATATATTAATATTATTTATAAAAGTATTTAATTTAATTTTTAACTAAACGAAAATTAACAAACGAAATATCATAGGTCAATATTAAAATTTCTATCAATGATAAATTATTATTTCACTATATATAGGCAATTTCATTTATGAAGAATTCACAGATATTTATGTTTGGTTAATAACAAATTATCTGCATTTATTAAGTTAATGATATAATAATAGAGTAATTATTTATCACGTTTTTCGAGTAAACTATTGTAATATTAAACCCATACCAAAATATTAAGTAAGATCTCAAATTACCAGAGTTGGACTTAACTGGAATTTGCGTAACACGATTTAAGTCATTTCACAAAAAAAGCTTTTTACGCGATTGCGAACAGATTAGTGTGCACTATGATTAAGGTAATGTACAGTATAACACATGTTACCGGCAAAGTACAAAATCAGGCATTTTATAGAATGCCTAGGAATTTCATACAGTGCCTGAATCCAGCCGGCAAAGTATGAAATAAAACACATTTCATACATTGGCTAGGCAGTGTATAGAATGCCTAACGTCTTCTAGGTAAAGTATAGAAGACAATGTGTGCTCTATGATTTCATGTTCTGAAAAATGTGTAGAGTCCTGCAGAGATATGCATAATACGTGTGGACATTTTTTGAACACTTGTGGCAATAGTGTAGATAAGTGTGACAATGGCAAGAAGCTGTGTACTCTCTGCTTCAAAGTAAAAATTGCAACTGAAGAATGAAAAAGGTCAAACTCATTTCTAGAACTTCAGGCAAAGAAGATGAAACTTGATTCTGACAAAAAATTTCCTCCAACTCCTGTGGGCGCGTCTGTTCGTGTTCCAATTCCTGAAGTAGACAAGGGGTGGGGTGATCTTAGAAACATCCTAGCAATCGTCGTGAGTGTGACAGATGACAGATTTTACAAAGTGGGAACCACTAACGGATTGTTAAAGCAGCTGTACACAAGATCGCAGTTCACTGTGTGCCCAAGACCACTAATGGGGGTTGAAGATGTTTTGAATAAGAACCGCACTTCGTTCTGTTGCTACTGCCCAATCATCAGGATCCGGACAAGAGTTAGTAAAATGTGTGTGCCAAACCAAATGTTAAAAAATGTAGTCGTGTAAAAAATGAAAGAAAGTGTACTTTCAAAATGTCACAGCTCTCTGTCTTGTTGTAATAAGTAGTATATATTACATATATTACATATATTTAGAATTAATAAAAACCAATAATATCTAATGTATTTTTTAAAAAAGATTGGTTAAAAAAAGTTCTTATATAGTATAATTTTAATAAAATATTATCTGAACATAATTAAGTAGAGAACAGATAATCTCGAAATATCATACAAAGTCCTCTTTTGTGTAAAATCAAACAATTGTGTGTGATTTTGTAATAAAATGTTATCATTTTGAACGTAATAAGCTTATTTTACACTTTGCCTAAAGAATCACTGGCATTATATAGAATGCCTAGGCAATGTACAGAATACCTGGGAAAAGTATAAACAACATTTGAAAAGTATTCTATTCTATACTTTGCCAAAAAACTCCAGGCATTGTATGAAATGCCTAGGTATTCTATAAAATGCCTGGATTACATACTTTGTCGGTAACATATATATTATTGCAACCATAGATTAAATAATCGTATTCACTATGATATAAGCTACGCGACTTCACTACAAAGCATCTCTGTAGTAGACATCTCTGGATGTCTTACTGTAAGTAAAAGTATATTAAGAGATATCATAATTTTTAAAAATAAACTGTTATGTTTTAAAAAGCCATATTAAATGACCTTGAGCGTGAATGTGTTGTAAGTTGTTTGTATGTGAATCATTGTTTCGTGTTTATCCATTTGTAGAAACTAGATTTGAATCTGTCTCATTTCACTTGTAAAATGAATTAACATTTTCATTACTTTGTCGAAACGTTTATTTTGTATATGATATTCATTCTGAACTATCTAATATATACATCCAGTAGTTTACATGATATTAACTTCAGCTTTAGATACAAGATGATTCAATAATTCTAAAGACTAACAGAACATGATATACTGATGGTAGTTGTGATGATTACATAAATATAGTATCTTTGTCATTATAGTAGTTTAACCAGACATTATAATATAATATTATATTACCTGCAAATGTTGAAGCAGTTTGTTGTAATGACTGTAACATTCCTTTAGAACAATTGAACTTTGCTGCCACCTCAGGTAGTGGTACTTCATTTACTAAATCTTGTAAGGCCAGTGCTGTATAGAATCTTCGAAGAACTGCAAGCTTCTTCATCTAATACATGTTTATTAGTTATCATATAGAAATATATATACGTGTTATGTATAAGTAATCACAAAAATAAGTATTTTGGTATTCAAGTATAAAACATTTATTTTCTGCAGGTTGTTTTACAGAATTAATGGAAAACACTGGGTACTGAACTGATGATGATCAATGTGCATCACCGGAGAATGAATATATTAACTGTTAGTAGATTACAAAACTTGTTCAATAATTCAGTCTCTAGTGATGGAGAAACTGAAAAACATGCCATAGGATACATTGATGTGCAGGAACAAGTACTGATCCCTCTCCACATTCTTGTTTGTTTTGCAAGTACTAGTAAAGTAGATGTGCACGCAAACACATTACTATTAAATTTTTACTAAAGAAAACATGAAACCAGAAATTTTTGAAAAGCTTAGAAAACAGTCTGGTGAAGAACCATTGTCAGACACAGACACATTTATGAACAGATTAACACTTTTCAAAATGGACGAGAATGTGTCGAGAATGAACTGCATAACTGCTAATGATGCTCAAAACATAGCCAACAGTAGAGATGGCTGACAGGAACAACACATTTATTCAGGCAGGTGGCTCATTCACTATTGGCACAATAAGAAGAAAAAGCAGCTTTTTGCAGTCTGTTGTCACTACTGATGAAACCTGGGTACACCATTTGACCCCAGAAACCAAAAAAGCATCAACTAAATTGGTAACACATTATCCCCCATATTTAACGCAATAGGAAAAACTGTGACTTAATTATTTTGGGATTTGGGACACAAAGGGCATCATACACATTTATACACTTTTTTTGTAACAGACAAAAGTGGTATATTACTCCAAACACCCATCTAAAATAAGCGTAAAAACACCAGAATTCTTACAGGATAATCCATGTCCTCATATCACCATTCATATTGTTATGACGGTCTACTCGATCGTCGTAGGTACAGTGGAAACAAAATAAGTACAAGACACCAATTAAGTCACTAATCACACCTTTAATTTTTACAGTTAACAGTTCGTAATTAACAACACAGTCTCTACAACAAATGAAATGAAAATTGTTCACATGCAATAAAATGTCCACTAATATTAAAACTCAATTGTATTACAATTATACCGTCCGATTATAAAACGCAACACTTCACTAATAACTACTTGAACGTACACAGTAATAACTCGAACTGCTCTGGAAATATATCGCAGTTGTATTGAAACTAAGGCCGTTACAGCCATGTATTTATAGTCCCGCTCACACACCAGAAGCTTCCAAACTGCATCTTATCTCTCGTGTGAACTACGTAATTAACTGTGGCCTTGACATAGTCAGCATGCCCGAGCGAAGCCCGGCACAGTCGAGAAGATTCTCACAAAATGCGTCTACAAGCACGTACGCCACACGCGTTACACCGAGACTCTTCTGGCACATTCGATAAACACGTAAATTGTTCTGTGACGTCGTAACAATATGATGGTTACAATTTGGAAACTAAAGTGGACCATTCTCCCCTATCCACTCTATAGTCCAGATTTCAACCCCTCTGACTTTCATTTGTTTGAACCCTTCAGAGAATTCTAAAATTCTAAGAGGGAAAAAGTTTTGTTCAAATGAAGATGTCAGCAAAGCTGTTTGAGAGTGAGTATCTCCCAAAAGAATGTTTTTCTCAAAGGATATGTAAGGTAACAGAAGAAGCGTCAGTGCTTTGAAAAGAAGGGAGACAATAACAGTGACGAATAACAGTTTGTCAAAAGTGAAAACCTAACTTTTCGGACATCAAACAAGAGAATTATGTGAGACGCACCACGCGGTCGTGAACTACGACGCCAGACCCTGTAACCGTATTTCACCAGTTTATTATTATCATTTTACACAAAAAAGGGGGGAATAAGGAATGAGTGAGTGAATGTAGCAAGCTGGGTCGTCTGATTACAATTAGGAGTATGATTATAATTTAAGATTGTTAGCAATAAGTAATTCAACAAGTCTTATTTCATGTATAATAGATAAATAACAATGTTTTCTGAGAAAAAGGGAAAATAACAAAGAAATAACGTAAAATCAAATATGTAGATAAATAGTAGTTTTTTGGAGACAATGAGTAATACATAAATTACAGTTATTATCCAGCAGTTATTATCGATGTAACGTAAAAGAAATTGTTGAGGTGGGAGTTTTGATATCATTTGACGATAAAATCAGATAAAATAAAAAGGTGTTAATTAACAATATAAACATGTATTTGTCATTGCATTCACCTGTTTTTTTCTCTGCCAGTACACCAGACGAGACCTTGGTAAATTACGAAAGTAGGTAACATTTCAAATTTCAATAATTTAAGAATTAATTAACGTGTAATATTTCAGATAACGTCCGCAACGGGACGATTTAAATATTTCAATCTTTAATTAACCTGAACTGCTTCAGTTGGCGCCCGTAACAGTTGACGTGGTAAATTAATTTTTAATTTAATATAAATTGAATTAATTTACAACCTGGTTGAAAATGGCAGAGAAAAACAAGAGTGCAAATTTATGTGAAAGTGTAGAGGAATCTATTTTAAACGGTACGCAAGACAATTTAATTTCAACAAACGAAAGTAGTGATGAGAATGTACAATTAGAAATACCGAATGTAAACGAAACAGTCGAAGTTGAGTGTAGTAGTAAAAGCAATAGTGTAGATATATTTAATCAATTAGCGTTGATTATGGAAGTAATGAAAAAGAATAACGATAATTTGAATAAGTTTAGAACGGAAGTAAATGATAAACTTGACAAACAAGACGAGAAAATGAAAACAGAAAGTAATAATTTAAACGCGTGTTTAAACGAATTTAAAACTGAAATGAAATCAGAAAATGATAATTTAAAAACGAGTTTGAATGAATTTAAGATTGAAATTAAGTCAGAAATAAATGCTAGTAACATAGAACTGAAAATGGAAATAACCAAACAAGACAAAAAATTAAGAGAAATAGACAATAAATTAGAAGAGCAGAATAAAACTATTGCGGGAGTAAAAAATGAACTGACTATAGATATAAATAAAATACAAACCGAAATGAAAAATGATATAAAAATAATTAACGAAAAACAAAATGAGAAAATGCTAGAGAGAAATAAAAAATTTGACGCGTTGACAAATAAAGTTAATGATAAAATTAAAAAACAAAACGACAAAATTGAAAGTAATGTTCAAGGTGTAATTGATGAGTGTGAGCAAATTAAACATGCGAATAAAATACAAGAGAATATAAATGATGAATTCAGAAGTAACTTTGAGCAAGTTGATGCAATTAAAATTAATGTAACTAGTTTGAAAAATAAACAAACAGAACACGAACGAGAAATAATTAAAGTCAGAGAAGATTTAAGTGTAGCAATTAACCAAAAATTAACTAATGTAAGTGAGAGAGTGAACATGGAAGTTGAATTAGGTTATTTCAGTAATGAAAGTAGGGGGGTGAACCCCATACAATTTTTAAACTCAGTTAAAAGTTTCAATAAATATAACCAAGAAAGTTGGGAAATTAAGTTAGTACGAATTTTAAAATACTTTAAAGGGGATGCTAAAATATGGGCGGATGCTCATAATGATAATTGGGTAGATTTTAATGAATTTGAACAAGCGTTTAAGAATAAATACTGGTCGGAAGAAAAACAAGAGGGTTTACGCAGTACCATAATGGGATGGGGTAATTTTAATATTAAACACATGAGTATTACATCGTACGTGATGAGACTATATAGTCAGGTTAAATATTTAGAACCACCAATGCCTCTTTCATCTTTTATAAGATACATTAGTAAGCATTTACTTAAGGACATACGGTCCACAATCAGAACCCGGGAGTTTACTAATATTGCAGGATTAGAGAAAATACTAGAAGCATACCGGAGCATGAAAGAGGAAGAAGACAATAAATATCAGTTTAGAGTTAAGGAATCAAACCAAATAGATACCAAAATAAGACAACCAGACCATATTATTAGTAATATGAATAGATCGGGGGAGGGGGCATGGTTATGTCCAAACCCTAGTTGTGGAGCTAATAATTATAATAGTTCGCGGAATCAATGTTATAGGTGTCAGGGTCCGAGGGGTAGTGCTCAAGGGAGAGTAGAGAATTATAATAGGGGTTTCGGTCATAGTGAGTTTAGAGGGAATCATAGGGGGAGAGGCTTCACCAGTAACCGGGGAAATTTCAACCACAGAGGTAGAGGGGGATATGTTAGTAACCCAAAAGACACTAGGGGTGTAGAAGCACCTGCTAATAACCAAAACAATAGAGGGGATCACAGGGGGGTTTACAGTGAACCACCACCTCCAATACAGTTAAATTAATCAGGGCGGTTGAAAAGGAAAGCCCCCAGCCGTCTAGAAATCACATGACAATAGGGTCACTTATCACCAACATACATAATGATTTACCTGATGAAGAAGTGGGGGAGAGCAGCAATACTTTTGGGATGGCAGAATTTGAAGCCGAAGTGTTTAATTCTAAATACACTTTTCTAGTAGATTCAGGGAGTGAACTGACCGCAATAGATGATAAAATTTTTGAAAACATAAAAAGCCAAACTACAGAAACAATTCCACAACTACCAGTACTGGGAATTAGTGTTATAGGAGTAACGGGTGTTCGCAGTAAAAAGGTAACTAAACAAATAATGCTACAACTAAAGGTAAATAAAAACACAATAAATGTGCCTTTTTTGGTCATTCCAGGGTTAAATATGGGAGCTATCATGGGTAATAATTTTTTAAATAATTTCAAAGTGGAGTTAAACTATTACACACAGACTATGAAATTGAATAATGATACTTTTCTTTTATAAAATTGCTAAACTGCTATAATTGTTTTTATTATTTAGACAAAGCTTTTTGTCATTACTGACATCTTCAGGTCTTAAACAACCTAAACGTTGTTTAAGACCTGAAGATGTCAGTAATGACGAAAAGCTTTGTCTAAATAATAAAAACAATTATAGCAGTTTAGCAATTTTATAAAAGAAAAGTAAGGATGGCTGCTAATTTAAACAATACGATGAATAATGATAGTAATATGATTGAAATACCGTTCATACGAAAGAAAACAGTAGAGATGAAAGCATTAAAAATAATTAGTAAGGGAATTTTAATTTCTGATAATGATATAAACGAATGTAGGCCCTTGAAGATTAATTATTGTAACTTGAGGGTAAATAATAATGAATTGTTTGAAAATGAAGATAGTTGGGGTGAAAAAATGAATAAAATCCTATATCAAAAGGGGGAATTCAGTTATCAAGATAGGGAAAAAGTAGTACAAATAATAAATAAAAATGAGTTAGTTTTTCAGACGAACCAGGTTTAGTAAACAATTTTAAGGATAAATTAGTCGTTAAAGAAAAAACACCTTTTGCACCTAAGACCTATCCGTTGCCATACTCCAAGAGGGGGTTAGTACAGGAGGAAATAAGTAAAATGTTAAGGGAAGGTATAATAGAAAAATCCACTTCACCATATTCCAACCCTTTAGTAGTGGTTACCAAGAAAGATTTATCGATAAGATTGTGTTTAGACGCGAGACAAGTAAACAGAATAATTGTTCCAGACAGAGAATCACCAGAACCAGTGAGTGAAATTCTTCAGCGTTTCAGTGGAACCAAGTACATAACAACGTTGGACTTAACAGCTGGGTACTGGCAGATAGAGCTGGAAGAAGAATCCCGTCAATATGTAGCGTTTTTATACAACGGCAGGAACTACCAATTCCGTAGGTTACCTTTCGGACTGAACGTAAGTGTTGCGATTTTCATTAAATGTTTAGACTACGTATTAGGGAGGGAGATTTTAGAATTTAGAACTGTATATGTGGACGATATAGTTATTACGTCACCAGACATTAATACACATTGCGAAAGATTAGATAGAGTGCTAGGTAGGCTGCATGAATATGGAATAACAGTTAAGTTTAAGAAGTCAGAATTTTTTAAAGAACAAGTTAATTTTTTAGGCCATATAATTTCAGCAAAGGGTATCAGTACAGACCCTAAGAAAGTAGAAATAATACAGAATTTTCCTATACCAAAAAATGTTAAGCAGTTGTAAAGTTTCTTAGGTTTGTGCAATTATTATAGGCAGTTTGTAGACAAATATTCCTATTTAACAGTACAATTGGGGCATTTATTAAATAAAGATAATCGATGGCAATGGAATGCAAAAGAGCAAACTATATTTGAATTAATAAAAATTAAATTTTTAAATACGGTAATATTAGCTCATCCTAATTTTCTAGAACCATTTTATATACACACAGACGCATCGGACATTGCTTTGGGAGTAGAATTATTCCAGTTAGATGGGAATGGTAATCATAAAGTGGTAGCTTTTGCTAGTAGGTCCTTATTACTTATTGAAAAGAACTACACAACCACAGAAAAGGAAGCGTTATCAATAGTTTTCGCCTGTAGAAAGTTTAGGACATACCTATTAGGAAATAAAGTAATAATAAGATCAGACCATCAAGCTTTAACATTCTTAAGGAACTGCAAACTAATGAATGGTAGATTGGTGCGTTGGATGCTAATATTACAAGAATATGACTTAACTATTGAGTATTGTAAGGGTAAAGAGAACGTAGTAGCTGACGTCCTGTCCAGAACCGATTTTGATAACAGTACCGAAGTAGTCATAGCCAATACGTATAAGATATTTATAACAAAAGAAGTAGGGGGAGTAGATATGAAAAAATTAATAAATGACTTAGCGAGCGACCAAGAGAAAGATGCCGAACTTGGCAAGATAATGTTAGCTTTAAATCAAATACCCAACATACCTCACAAGTGGGAAAAGCATTTTAGTTTGTATAATAAACATTTATTTCACCTTACAAATGAACAGGGAGATGACTGGAAAGTATGCATCCCTAAGGTTAAAATATCTGAAGTAGTGAGAGATTGTCATTTAAGATATGGTCATATAGGCCCAAAGAAATGTAGTGACATATTGAAAGAGTCATGCAAGTTTAATAATATGGAAAGAACCGTGCATAAAATATTAAAAACATGCGAAATTTGGCAGAAAGCCAAAGTAAACAATCGTAAACAGGAGGGTTTAATGCAACATGTAATACCCGACAGTCCTTTAGCAATAGTTGCCGTCGATTTATACGGCCCCCTACCCAAAGGTCGAGGAGGGGTAAATTATTTATTTGTTGTATTAGATGTTTTTACCAAATTTGTAAAATTGTACCTGATTAAAAAAGCTACCTCCTCGGTATTAGCTAGGAAAATAGTAAATGAGTACATTACGGAGGTAGGTAAACCCAAAATAATATTATCAGATCATGGTTCTCAGTTTACCAGCAACACCTGGTGGGAAACTTTAGGTTGGGAAAACATTTTAGTTAAACATACATCAGTGTATCATCCACAATCAAATCCTAGTGAGCGTGTTATGCGGGAGTTAGGGCGAATGTTTAGAACTTTCTGCCACAAAAAACATTCATTGTGGGCTACGTTTGTGTGCAAGATAGAGGGATATATTAACAGTAGTTTACATGAATCCACTAGCTACAGCCCATATGAGTTGATGTTTCAGAGAAGGCCGTCATGCATATTGGAGGAACTGATAAAATTTCCAAACCGGACGGATACACCACACGGTAGGAAGTTGGTAACTGCAAAGGAGCGGCTGCTAAGTAAAGCTGAGCAGCGTAAACGAAGACATGACCGGAATTTAACACCCATACGATACGAGGTATGACATTTAGTATTGATAAAAAATCACGGTCAATCATCAGCCTTAGACAAAGAAATTAAGAAATTCTTCTTATTGTACGACGGTCCATTTGAGGTTAGCGAAGTGAAAATGGAGAATGCTTACGTTTTAGTAGATTTGCAAACCCGAGAAATAAAAGGAACATATAATGTGACCCAATTAAAAAAGTATTATCTAGCTGAGTGATGTTAAACATTTTTTTTTTTTAATTTTAATACATAAACACCCATTTATGGTATAATTTAAAGGAGAGGGTATCCTCCCCCATTTTCGGGCGGTCACGACCTTACCAATCCTGGCCGTGGGTTTTGGCATAAGGGGGCGGACCATGGTTGGCGGAACTTCCTTCGGGTGGTGAAACGACGATGGTCCGGCTCCACAAAATTGGTCTAAATTAGAAATTTCACTGTATTATTGAACGGGGAGGGGGACCCCTAAGGTACGTGGTAACAATGTTTTTCACTCAAGGTGCATAAAAAAGGTGCACAACACCACGTACTAACATTGCCTAAGAGTGTATGTAAATAATTTTAGTGAGGCAATGTGTTCAAATAAAATTTTCTAATGTCGTCTGTGAAAATGATGAATAGAAGTTCATAATAAAATGTAACGGGATGAGAGATTTATGGAATTTGAGACTAGACCTAAAATTGAAATGTCTGTAATTTTATTCAGATGCAGATTAAATGTTTATTTTAATGTAGTGAGAGAGTGAATCCGTTTTATTTAAATGGCCAATTAAGTTGTAATTAAAGGTGCAATCATTAGTTGATGATGGCCTATGTAAGTAGGTATAAACTAGTTCAGATGAATAAGTAAATAATTTGTTGTAATCACTATTTTATGTTAATGAAGGCCACAAGTAGGAAAGATAAGAAAGTAAATGAGTAGTGCTCGAACATGTAATCAATATTAAGAATTTCATGCAATGTAAATTGTGAATTTTAAATTACCCATGTCATAAACAAACATATCTCTTACTTGTGATTCCCCAACTTTTCGGGCGGTCACGGCCTCACCGAACCCTGACCGTGGAATTGGTTTAGCTTTGACAGCTGTGGTCGGGGCTCATTGCGTCACGTTCTGCCTTAACTGGCCATAGCTGTTATCGTTGTAAAGGTGAATTTAGAAATTGACAGGGGGGTAACTCAGGGGAATCACCAAACTATGGAACAACGGCTATCACTCTGTTCGCGTAGGAACAGTAAAAAAAGGTGATAGACCCGCATTAAGGTTTTAAATATGTAACTTCCAGATATTATGATATCTGATAATTTTAAACATGTAAGGCCGAAGCAAGGACAGGAGATGTCAAAATTCCTCCTCAAATTCAGTCCTTGTGGAAGCAACTGAACGCAACAGTTCAGGGGGAGCCATAGTGTGTGTGGTAAGGGGGTACTCAGGGGAGTAACGAACTAAAATTTGAGACGTAATGATGCTGACTAGCCGATGAGCTAAATAAATGATTTTATTTTGATTCAAGAAGTAATACTGTAGTAGATAGTCTGGTTAGACGTAAGTGATTGAAATGTGTTATACTCTGTGTAATAATTTCATAAAGAACTTTACTGATTCTGGAAAACTATTTCAAGTGTAGAAGATGTTTATCAGATTTTGTTTATTATGTTTTATTGTGCCATTATTTTTATTATGTTAGAGTGTAAGAATGATGAACATATGTGATGTATTTTAACTTGTATAAATTTTGAGCTATATCTAGAGCAAGGTCATCACCTGACCCAGAGAGATCAGCTGATAGCTGATGTTAGAGACAGGACAGGTTTCTAGTAATTGATTCATGAAATTTTGTTACTTAACTAAATTAAATAATTTTATTTTTTCTTGAAATTAAGAAAAGAAATATTTTGGGTTGGGAAATTAAAATGTTTTGGAAAAAAAAAATGTTGTCCTATTCATTGTATTAAAGAGCGTTATCATAAATGGTAATGTTCATTATAAGTAGGGAAGGTGTTAGCTGATTTATGATATGCTATTTATGTTCTCTTTTGTATACAAGTGCATTTATTTTGAATTTAGACTTTATAGTAGAAGCAAGTTGTGTATTTTTATTGGTTCATTATGGTTGTTAGTAGGTAATTAAGAAGAGTGATGAATCCAATTAAAAGATTTTTAAATTTTTGAAAGTAAATGTAATGAAATGATCAGATTAATGGATCTTTGATAATGAACTTAGCTAAATTCCTCTAGGCAAACAAAAATTTAAATGATTTCAAATTGATTTGTTTAGTTTATTTTGGATTTAAGCAAATTGGGAAATTTGTAAAAAAAGGGGAATGAAATGTGAAAGATACCTTTTATGAATTTTAAATAAGGAGTTTGTTTTTAATACAATAATGAGTATGTGTACGCACCCAGTACTTGATAAAGGAGACCCAGTATGCATGCAAGGAGAAACATATCGGAGGAGGATCTGGTATGGTACAAGGCCAGGGTTTTGCTTTTGGGGTGGAATGTTAGAGGGTTAGGTGTACTATGGTGAGTATCTGTCTGATTTTATGGTGTTGGGATCTCAAATAGAGAAGTCCAGTAATCTCGTTCAGGTGCAGCCATAGTCGCAGAGCTAGGGGGGTAGTTTACCCATGATGTGTTTAGAAGTAAACGGGGGGTTGTTGGCACCATATCCTCACCGATCCTCTTAGGGGTTTAGCAATGAGAGTTCTTCTGCTTCGGCAGAAGACCTCCCATTGGGGGGGGGTCTTGTAATGGGGCAGAATGGGAGGTTTTATTTTTTATCAATTTTATTTAATTTTCAATTGTAACGCCCACGTAAAATACGGCAGCAGTCAAACAATGAACAGTGATATAGCTTTGAAAGCGGGTGTGGTAAGAACGCAATACGATTCCGGGAAATCAAGTGTTGTGTTACGTACTCATACACGCAACCTGACCATGCGCGCAGAAACGACGCCAACAAGATGGCTAAATTATAAGATTTTGTTCGCCACGTGTTTTGGATGATGACGGAAGTCCGTGATGCTCCGCCCACCTGAGTCTACTGCCTCGTGGCAATGGAATATCGTTAACACCTGGGCACATTGGAAATCCACGTTACCGGTGCCACTACAAAAAAATTTTGTCACATGAAGGCTGTGGTTTCCGGCTGCCTCACAGAATATTGGTGGGAAGTGGGGTGCTGTGTGCTGGTCTCAGTCGACTTAACTACAGGCCACGTGTGGCTAGAAAAAACTTTGTGTGCACAAATTTAAGGTCGGCCGACCACCTATAGTATAAATCAGAACGTGCAAAGTAGGGTAAAGAGAAAAAGCTAAATAGATATGTAACAGTGAACGAATAACAGTTTGTCAAAAGTGAAAACCTAACTTTTCGGACATCAAACAAGAGAATTATGTGAGACGCACCACGCGGTCATGAACTACGACGCCAGACCATGTAACTGTATTTCACCAGTTTATTATTATCATTTTACACAAAAAAAGGGGGGAATAAGGAATGAGTGAGTGAATGTAGCAAGCTGGGTCGTCTGATTACAATTAGGAGTATGATTATAATTTAAGATTGTTAGCAATAAGTAATTCAACAAGTCTTATTTCATATATAATAGATAAATAACAATGTTTTCTGAGAAAAAGGGAAAATAACAAAGAAATAACGTAAAATCAAATATGTAGATAAATAGTAGTTTTTTTGGAGACAATGAGTAACACATAAATTACAGTTATTATCGATGTAACGTAAAAGAAATTGTTGAGGTGGGAGTTTTGATATCATTTGACGATAAAATCAGATAAAATAAAAAGGTGTTAATTAACAATATAACCATGTATATGTCATTGCATTCACCTGTTTTTTTCTCTGCCAGTACACCAGACGAGACCTTGGTAAATTACGAAAGGTAGGTAACATTTCAAATTTCAATAATTTAAGAATTAATTAACGTGTAATATTTCAGATAACGTCCGCAACGGGACGATTTAAATATTTCAATCTTTAATTAACCTGAACTGCTTCAACCATACAATTTCTACAACCATTACACTTTTCAGAAGACAATTATTCCACAAAACAAAATCATAGTAACCATGATGTTGTAACAGTCTACGCCAATAAGTAAACATAAAATCTTTTTTTTAAATAATGAAAGACTATATTTGCTACATACTTCTCGTCTGAATGGGATATGGTTTTTCAAGAGTTCAGAATTTTATAAGTACAGACAGTTAAAAACAATTCATATCTTGGTGATGATGACAACGATCCTCAGCGCTACAGCCCTTGTAGACCCATGACTCCAACACTACTCACCTTCACTTGTCTTTTTATTGCGCTTGCCTACACCACTGCCTTACTCCCATCATTCCTGGGACCTCCCTCTTTTTCTTATCCCACCTGGATTCACATATAATACTTTCTTATATGTATTAAGAAATGCTGAACACCCCTATTGTTCAGCATCACCATACATGACCTACCTACCTAATTCTATTTTGTTAATCTCAGTAACAATATCTAGTTCCACCAAAATTCTGTCCACCTCTTCATTTGTGCATACTCTCCATCTGTCTTAATCTCTCCAGGCACCATAAATCATTCACAATATTTTTCTTTCCCATCACTTAAGCCACTTCTCTTTTCTAACTGTCATGTCCATGCCTCACTTCCATATATTACAATGGGTCTTAAGATTGTGTTAGAGATCTTAATGTTCAACTAACTATTTTCATTTTTTGACCTCAGGACACTGCACAAAACATAATAACTTGTTGCCAGCTAATACTCGTGCATGGATTTCATAAATCATCTGTGATAAGTACTACTCCCAGTACTTTAAATTCTTACATCTTTCATAAACGTCATCTTCCTCTCCTAACCTGATTCCCTGAGGCTCAATATCTGATCTAGTTACCAATAGGTACTTTGTCATTTCTTTATTTCAAGACCTACTTCCTCAGCTTCTTGCTCCAACATAACACATTTTGCCTTAAGATCTCTCTCTCTGTTACAGCAAGCAGTCCCATGTTATCAGCATATGCAACACATTGAACCATTCGTTCTAATGTGACACTTCCTGGATTTATCAGTAACTTCCTTACTACATTTTCCAGCATCAAACTGAAAAGTCGTGAACAATACATCTCCCTGGCTTAAGCCCTTGTTTACATTGAACTTTTAGTTAATTCTCCTTCTATCTTCACTTTATTCTTAGGTGCCCACAAACTGATTTTAAAAAGCTGAATAAATTTCCTTGGTGTTTACAGAAATATGGTCAATGGTTGGACCTGTCCTTATGGAATACACACTAATAGCCATGGAAAAATTTTCTGCATCCCCACTGAGTGTTGGTTAAAATCTTGGCAAACACCTTGTATCTTATATAAACAAAAGTAATTCCCACATAGTTCACAGTCTGTTTTGTCATTCTTCTTATGTACAGGACATCCATCCTTCATCTTATGTACATTTCTAACAACCATCCTTCAGGAATAACATTTTTGCTACAAATTTTGGACATTAATTCAAAAAAGAACAGAAGAGTTTGTCTCTTCAACAATTGTTATTCTACCCTCTCCAGGAACTTGACTGTTATACAGAGCTTTTATTATATTTTCTATCTGCATTTTTGTTGGGTTTCTTACTAATTTCTCATCTTCCTGGACTCTGTTTACTTGCTTCATTTCTTCTCTCTTCCTCTTCAACAACACCCAGTTGAATAGTTGAATATTGTGATTTTCACAGTTGAACAGTTCTTCAAAATAAGATCACCAAGTCTTCATTATTCTGTCGTTGTTTCCCTGAAAATTTTAATCTTTACCTTTACAGATGGTAGTTCTAGATTCAAATGATTTCCTTTCCTTGTTAATCCACTGATAGAATGTGCCTGTGTTTCCCCTGTCACCTGCTTATTTGATCTCTTCAATTTTCATCTTTTCGAAGTCATGCCTCTTCTTCCTGCATAGTCTGTCTGCTCTTCTTGTTTTAGTTCTATACTCTTCAAACTGTTCTTATTGTCTTTCTCAGCAACATTCTGTTTCTTGCATCAATTCTTTCTAGCACTACTTGTTCACATTCATCATTGAACCGCTCCTTTCTACATGACCTCTTTTGCTCTCCTAGTGTCTCCTCTCTACTTTTTATGATAGCTTGAAACAGCCTTTTCCATTTCTCTTTCAAACTACTTGTAAGGCATTAGTCTTCCACCTGCCTAAGCTCATTATTCAAATATTCTTTATAAACAGAGACTACTTCATCATCCCTTTTAAGCTTTTCAATATTAAATCTCTCTTGCATTTTTTCTTACTTTATCTGATTTTGTCAATCCTCTGCCTATATTTAATTCTCACCAGATAGTCATTAGAATCTCCATCTGCCCCTCTACAACTGCTTACTTCTAAGACATAAGATATTTGATGCTTATCAGCTATTACATGGTTGACTGTTTGGAGACACCATGTATCTTTCTTTAAGTTGTCTCTCCCCAACCTAGTACTTTTTGCAGTCATATTCTTGCTCATGGCCAAATTTATTAATTGGAGGCCATTGTCATTACTCTCATCATGTAGATTTTCTTTACCTATCACTTCTCCAAAAATCTGTTTCTCAAAGTTCCTAGCTTTCTCATAGTACGTACATTCTAATTAGCTAGATATGAGTCTGACTTCTTTTCCGCATGTCTAAACTGAACAATTTTTGCATCTGGGTAAATTGACAATAATAAAACTTAAATACGGATTTCAACGGTATCACATGATACATTTTATTTAAGCTATAAATCATTTTAAAAACAAACAGAATATTGTAATGGTGTGTTTATGTGAAGGGATATCTATAGTAAATATAAAGTTTTAAGTGTAACTGTGGCAAGTGGAACAGAAACTAGTTCAGATATGTTACAGGAGAAAAAACATCATTCTGTACAGCATATACATGACAAATGCTACCTTTTTCTAAGAGTGTAGGCACCAATTCTACGAATTGGCTGCACACCTACAGGAGGCAAAACAAGATGCAACTCAGTTTTCTCCTGTCATTACAAAGTGAAACAACACTTTGAACAAAGGGATGCTAAGCAACAGTCCAACAGTTTCCACCCGACCCCAAGCTGTTTACTATATTACAAAAGAAGGCAGTGACACTTTGTTCTTAAACACAACCTTGCAATATATTACATAAAATAATACACATATTTATAAAAACAATAAATAATAATTCCTAAATTGATAATAACAAGTTTAAGTCATGTATATTTATTATAATTGCATGTAATTTTTAAAGTCACATATGAATTATTATGAAATCCAGTTTATACCTGAGACTCTTGATTCACATTAACTGTACCCCTCATTAGATGAACAATGAAGCTCTCTTCTACGCCCACCAATTCTCCAACTCGTTTCATTGCAATAGGAAGTTCACTCCATAGTTGAAACACTTCCATCCAGTCCAGTCTTCCCCACTGTTCACATACTGAAAATGGTGTCACCTTAAAACAGAAACTTTTATATTACTATATAAAATCATGACAGTTTTATATATTATCAGTACCAGACAATACATTTATCAAACTTGACTGATGCTTGCAAACAATAAAAGTTTCTCCATGTTGCAATCAATAACTCATTTAAGTTAACTCTTACATGGACGTTTTTATATATAGTGCCACACTACTATGTAGTTTTCAAAATACATAATTAATTACTAATTAAAACAAAGGTTTTGTTTTAAAGAAATATATTACATAAAAGAAACAATTTGTGTCAAAGGACAAAGGACAACAATTTTATATCTATTAACTGTTAATACAATGCTGGCATATATATATTGTACTGGCTCAAATATAAGACAATGATTTTTTCCTTAAAATGGCCTTCTGAAAACTGTACTCGTCTTATATGCACAACCTAACTTATTGTTGCAACAATTACGGAATGCTCTTGAACAGTCGAGTGTTGTTCTACACGTTCCTCAGCTAGCTGACCAGGTGCAGTGTCTGCGTCAAGGCTGCACAGTCCAGTTCTTCTAGACTGTTCAAGTGCTTGATAACTATGCAAATTATGCTGACACACCGCCAAAAGAATGGGAAATTATTCTGGAACATCTGCAGGCTATATTATAAGCAACAGCGGCTGGCTTAGTTAGTTAGTTACAGTTGGAGATTTATTCAGTGCAGACCAAGTGGTTGTTGTCGAAAGTGATTACTGCGTGCAGGGCTCTTAATAGTTGACATTATTATTGTGTGTGGGCGAATTTAACTTGAATTACTGTATGAGAGTACCCTGTTGATTTTACATTGTTATTTGTACTAATTAAAGCTGGTAATTAGTGACTTCCTTGGTGTCTGTATTTTGTTTCCACTGTACCATACGACGATCCATGAAATCATTATAACAGTGGGTCACAATGTAACGGTACAGAATTGGTGTTAGAGACAGTAAAGATTTAAATCAGTTAATTTCAAAGCAGCTAGTATTCACCTAAGGGGTACCCCATTGTAACTAGCAACATACAATGTTATTATAAACTGTTTAATGTCTGGAGACAGCCAGGCCAGGTGTATTACGCAACAGCTTGCCAGCCCAGTCCTCTCTGTGTAAATCACAGTAAGAGCACTTCTTCACCAGGGTTTGCATCAGACGGTTGCCCTAAGCAGTCAGTCATCTATAAGTTGAAATAAAAACAGTGGCCTCGGGCGCAAGATATTAGTATCATCGGCCTATCAAGTAGAACAATCAGTAAAGTGTTAACGCGCAGTTTGCCAAAAAACGTGCTTGAGAACAATGTAAGCCGACCGATTGAAAAGAATAGTGATGTTATTTGTGAAACAGCATTAAAATTTGTGATTGAGAAAATAATCCAAGTTAAACAGTATAAAATCAGTTTTCGGAGTGTTCTACAAACAAAAAGTGCGTAACACGAGGTGGCGTAAGTTGTGGATTGCATTGGCCAGATGAGTAGCAAACTAAAGAACATAATCAATTGAATAAAATTAAACATCATTTTTAGTAATTTCCTTTGTTATGCATAACGTATTAAATTTCAAATGAGATCTCTAAGGGACAAAAATTACGTACTGGTTCATAATAATTGGTCATAGGCTAGTTGATTAAGAAATGTTTATTTTATTAATTCATAAATTCAAACTTTACCTTAAAATAAATTCAGATTTTATTTAATATAAAGTATGTGTTAGAGTAAGTCATTACGCCATAACCATTTCCTATTCTGTGCTGAAAACCTCGTCTAACGTTCTATGGGATTTTCTGAGTTTTAAGGGTGGTCAGATAGCGGGATGATGTTAATTTTTATAAGGGCAAGAGTGTAAAGGTTTCGATATTAAACCTCAAAATATCGTGGCGACCTGGGTAATTTAATAAGGTAAGTTTAGAGGGATTATGATGGCAGGTAAACTTCTGGCAGCAGTGAGCAGATGGAATCTTCTGATTGGATTGTATTATAATTGTATGGTAGAAGAAAAAGTACTGTTACATGGCGACCCTGCCAGGATGTTCATATAAATATTATATGAACTAGACCTGTTTTGAGGCACAGAAAATAGGTCGTGGTAAGGGCGTATTTGTATAATTTTGAATTATTGCATAGATTCATGTTCTGGTAGCGTAACGTGCTTGTGAAATCATTGTTTATTTTTATATTTGGATAACGAGTTTAGGTGTAGAGTATTTTAATTGGGTGTGTAATTATTGTGTAATAGGAGGGTTGGAATTTTATAAAGGGGTATTATATAAAAAATTGAATAATCATGGCGGATGTAAGGGACACCGTAGACAAAAAGTATTCATGGGGTGACGTGTTGAACCTTTTGAAAACAATTGAGGATAATAGGGAGAAGCGTTTTAAGGAACTAAGGGGTGTTATTAAGATGAGTTTTGACGAGTTAAAAGCAGGATTAGATGAAGGGGCGGAAGTGATAGACACTGGTTTTAATAAACTTAAGGATGTTCTTGACAAACGAAATGGGAAGTGGGTAGTTGATAGCTGTCAATTAAAGGAGAATACAGAAATCGAATCACAACAGATGAGTGGTAATAATGTTGTTAATAATAGTGAAGGAATAATAAACAAGGTGAGTAGCTGTGTTAGTGGAGATAATAATGATGATGATACTGTTACCGACAATAGTGTTAGTTTAAGTACAGATGAAATAATAGATGACAAAGTAAATGACGATAGTGAAAATATATGGGTTAATCATAATGAAGACACAGGTAAGTGTAGTGAGAATATAAATAATGCGGACAAATTAAAAGAAACGGACCTAAACCAGGTGAGTAGTTTTGATAGTGGAGAAAAAAATGATGATACTGTTACAAAAAATAGTGCTAGTTTAAGCACAGGGGAGATAAAAAACGAGGTAAGTGAGGTCAATACGAATAATATTCGGGAAGCGGTTAGTTTAAATGTAAAACAGGTGGCCGAAAATATGGTGAGTAATAATGTTAGTTGTGATGACGTTAACAAGAGTGAGTTATTTTTCTTTAAAAAGATTGGTGATATATTGTGTAATAGTAATAGTGATAATGAGAGTAGAATGAGAGTTGAGGTTGATCAGGGATTGCTAGTTAGTGTTTATGATTTAGAAAGGGAGTATAGAGATAGTTTAAATGTAGAGTATGAACAGAGGGCAAATTTTTCTGGTGGTATAGGTGAAGGAAAGGCTTAACCAATGTTGTTGGAGGACAAAGGTTCCTCAAGAGTTTTTATGGGAGGCAAATGGTCTCCGAAATGTCCCTTAATTTTTTGTGGTTTATCTGGTAAGTCCAGATGGA
This sequence comes from Magicicada septendecula, assembly GCA_034769895.1. Taxonomy (NCBI): domain Eukaryota; kingdom Metazoa; phylum Arthropoda; class Insecta; order Hemiptera; family Cicadidae; genus Magicicada; species Magicicada septendecula. The sequence continues at coordinate 194,401,863 of CM068368.1, read as the reverse complement.
ATAATAATAAAGTGGTATTGTCCTCTGAGTTGAGTGAGAATTAAAACATTACGAGTTAAAAAAAAATTATTAATATTGTTTTTTGTTGTATTACCTACCTTTCGTAAAACTTCCAAGGTCTCGTCTGGTGTACTCATTAGCAGAGAGAAATAGGTAAACGCAATAACCAATACATCTTGATATGTGAAATTAACCCTGTTTTATTATATCCACTTCAACATCTAAATAGTATCAAACAATTTATTTTACGTATCACTGTAATACTCATTGCATATGGTTGACTTTACTTACGTTATACAGGAAACCAAATTTGTTACACCATTTAACACTAATGCTTATACCCTAACCAAACTAACAAAAGTTACTAAACTAATTAGGCCGCCCAGCCTGCTCACACGCAACATTCATTCCATTTTAAAATCCCATTTTGTTTTAATTAATTGAATTGAACATTATTAAAAGATGAAGTTATTTGGATTGAGGTGGATTACCCAACCGGCGTCACTCCTCTCGTTGCAATGTGCCGCGTGTTTTTTGATGTCCGAAAGTTTTCTTTAGTTCACATTTTTTCTTTGTCCTGTTTACGTCATTGACTCTATTTCGCTATATTAGTTCATTTTTAACTTCTGGTTAATACTTTTTTACAATAGAAATTCAAAATTGTTGTGTACACGTTTTTAACTTCGTTCCCGGCCGGGGTAACGATGCAATTCAACTGGCGTGAGAGTCACCAACAAAGTCTCCCACCAGAAACTAGGCATAACCGGAATTACAATGCCTTATGCTCTGCAGTCTTAGTCGTTGCACACACAACACGTGTAACTCCCGTGTGTTGGACGTCGACGAAATCTCACTGCCTTTGCTGCATGGCACACAAATGGGCGTGACTTCTAATTATGTTTCTGTCATGTCTAGAGCACATGTTGGAAAAATATCATCTCCAAGCCATATTGTTTTAGCTTCTCAGCGTCCGTTGCGCGCCTGCTGGTGTTTGCGCGCGTCGCACAGTACTACAGTTCTTAGAATTGTATTGCGTTGTTGCATACCTGACGCATTCCACTGTACAGCTACACCGCACTGAACCGTTTTATGTAGGTGACTCGCTGTTTTGGGCCCGTATAAAGTGAATAAAATTGAATAAAATATAATACCCCTTTTTGCCCCGTTACAATACCCCCCCCCCCAATGAGAGATCTTCTGCCGAAACAGAAGAAATCTCATTGCTAAACCCCTAAGAGGATCGGTGAGGATATGGTGCCAACAACATCCCGTTAATTCTTTAAAACACTTCACGGGTAAACTACCCCCTAGCTCGGCGACCATGGCTGCACCTGAACAAGATTACTGGACTTCTCTATTCGAGATCCCAACACCATAAAATCGAACAGACACGCACCACAGCGCACCTAACCTTGTAACATGCTACCCCCCAAAATCCAAACCCTTGGCCTGATACCCTGCCAGATCCTCAACCGATATATTCCCCCTTACATGCACACTGGGCTGCCTTTAGCAAGTACTGGGCGTGTCTCACACTCATAATTACTTTCTAAATAAACTCATCATTTAAACATTTTAAGATCCTTTTTCAAATTAAAATACAGCAAATACATTAAATCCCAATATTTAAATTTGGTTAAAATTTCATTGAAGTGCAAAATTATCATTATTTTCATCAAGACAAAAAATTCTTATATAGTTCTATCAACTCTGTTAATTCTCTATAATACCACTAACAATCCTTAAGAAAAACAAATTGAACACCTCATTAAAACATGAATTCACTTACTCTAACATTTGTTTACACAGATATACTAAACAATATAATTCTATAAACCACTAGTAATACACATAAACAATAGTATACTTGAAATTCAAAATATCCTATATGGCAGGCATAAAAAAATAATTTATTATTTTTTTTAATAACTTTTTATTAAATGGTTATTCTGGTAAATAAAGAAAATTATCAAAAATACAACTAGCATTTATCTGGATTACAAGAAAAAAACATAGGTATGGGCCATATACACCAAGATACAACCCATCAGATGATCTCTCTGGGTCAGGTAAATGACCTCGACCTACTCACACTACACAAAATTATACAATACAAAATACATAATATATGCTCATAATTCTTATACGCTAACATAATAACAATAATGACACAATCAAACAATATAAAACACCATAAACACCTTATCTACTGGAATCATCTTTTCAAAATCAGTAATGTCATATATAAAACATAACACAGAGTATAATACGTGTAAGTAAATTCGTATCAGTCGTCTACAGTAACCACTTCTCAAGTCAAAAACCAAATCGACTGGTCAGCATCACGAGTTACAAAACAAATTTTTACATTCGTTACTCCCCTGAGCAACCTCCTGGCCACACACACTATTGTACCCTCCACTGAACTGTGGCGTTCAGCTGCTTCCACAAGGACGGCATTGGTGGAGGAATTTTGGCATCTTCGTGTCCTTGCTTCGGCCTTACATTTTTTTTTAATTAATTAGATATCATAATATCTATTGTTTCATATTTACAAGCCCTTAATGTGGGTCTACCACCTGGTTAACTGTTCCCACGCGAACAGAGTGGCAGCCGCTGTTCCATAGTTCCGGGGATTCCCCTAAAGTCACCCCCCATTAATTTCAAATTTATACCAATTTCAAGCACAGCTATGGTCAGGTTTACAATTGTTGGCCATAGCTGGCCGCCGTCCAAAACCACGATTAGTGCTGGTAAGGCAGTAATCGCCCGAAAAGGCGGGGAAATCAACTTTTAAATTCAGGCATGCTTGACTTCATTTTATAATAACTGCACGGCAACAAATCAACATATAATATAAAATTATATAAAAGTTGTGCAGTGTATTTTATGCCAGTTTGGCCTCCGATGGAGGTAACACTCTCTGTTACTCCCCAACACTTACTGCTATCTACAGTGCCACATGCCACCACTGCAATAGCCGACTTATAGCTAAACTTAATGTCCTTCTACAGTTGCAGTCTCTACATTCCATAATTATATCGCTTCTATTAACACCACACAACCCCCCAAAATTACCCACATATCTTGTATGATAACAAGTTTTTATTTTATTTAACACACTTTTCACATAAACATTTTTGCAAGTCCAAACTTCCATTTTTTTTAACATTTTCTCTATGACAAAAATAGGAACTACAATAATGGATCCTCTTACACATTTACATTAAAAGTATAATACATTTTGTTTTCTGAAGGAAAACCACTCCTTGAAAAGTTAAGCATTTAAATTACATAATTTTGGTTGTTTCATTCTGAGAATTTTCCTAACTCCTAAAATTTTTTCTAATTTTCTAGTTTCAATTTCTAAAACAACCTACTGTAGCTCGTGGAAAATACTACTTTTTTTTTTTTTTTTTTTTTTAAATACCTTACCTTTCCACGAAACTAGGGGTTCCCCTCCCCGTTCAATGATAGTGTTAAATTTCTAGCTTACACCAATTTGTGGATTAGGACCACCATTGATTTCACCCTTTGCGGGGCTACCGTCAACCATGGCCTGCCTCCAGAATGCCAAAAACCACGATCAGAGGTGGTGAATCTGTGACCGCCCGAAAGTGGGGGAGGATCCCTTCTACCTTTATACACCATAACGTGTATAATACAAATAAAATGAAAAATAAATATAAAAAAAATGTTTATGCATGAAAATTTTAATAATTAAAATTATGTCTATCATCACTCAGCTAGGTAATCCTTTCTTAATTGGGTCACATTATAAGTTCCTTTTATTTCTCGAGTTTGTAAATCTACTAAAACATAAGCATTCTCCATTTTCACTTGGCTAACCTCATATGGACCGTCGTACAATAGGAAGAATTTTTTAATTTCTTTGTCCAACGCTGATGATTGATCGTGATTTTTTATTAATACTAGTTGTCCTACCTCGTATTGTATGGGTGTTAAATTCCGGTCATGTCTCCGTTTCCGCTGTTCGGCCTTACTCAGCAGGCGCTCCCTTGTGATTACCAGTTTCCTATCATGTGGTATACCCGTCCGGGTTGGAAATCTTACTTGTTCTTCTAATATGCGTGACGGCCTTCTCTGAAACATTAACTCACATGGGCTGTAGCTAGTGGATTCATGTAAACTATTGTTAATATACCCTTCTATCTTGCACACAAAGGTAGCCCACAAAGAATGTTTTTTGTGGCAAAAGGTTCTAAACATTCTCCCTAACTCCCGCATAACACGCTCACTAGGATTTGACTGTGGATGATACACTGATGTATGTTTAACTAAGATGTTTTCCCAACCTAAAGTTTCCCGCCAGGTATTGCTGGTAAACTGAGAACCATGATCTGATAATACTATTTTGGGTTTACCTACTTCAATAAGGCATTCATTTACTATTTCCTAGCTAACACTGAGGAGGTAGCTTTTTTAATTGGGTACAATTTTACAAATTTGGTAAAAACATCTAACACAACAAATAAATAATTTACCCCTCCTCGACCTTTGGGTAAGGGGCCATATAAATCAACGGCAACTAATGCTAAAGGACTGTCTGGCATTACATGCTGCATTAAACCCTCCTGTTTACAATTGTTTACTTTGGCTCTCTGACAAATTTCGCATGTTTGTAATATTTTACGCACTGTTCTTTCCATATTATTGAATTTACATGACTCCTTTAATATGTCACTACATTTCTTGGGACCTATATGACCATACCTTAGATGGCAATCTCTCACTACTTCAGGTATTATAACTTTAGGGATGCACGCTTTCCAATCGTCTCCCTGTTCATTTGCCCGGTGAAACAAATGTTTATTAAACAAACTAAAATGCTTCTCCCACTTGTGAGGTATGTTGGGTATTTGATTCAAAGATAACATTATTTTACCAAGTTCGGCGTCTCTTTCTTGTTCTGTTGCTAAGTTACTTATTAATTTTTTCATATTTATTTCCCCCACTTCTTTTACTATAAACATTTTATACGTATTTGCTATGTCTACTTCGGTATTATTATCAAAATCTGTCCTGGATAGGACATCAGCTACTATATTTTCTTTACCCTTGTAACTACTCAATTATTTCACATCGATAATTAATTCTTATCTTTAAGTTCGGGTTTTTCTCCAGAGTCCTACAGACGAAACCGCTGCAGAAAGGATTATTTGGAATGAACGGTATACATATACATACACAATTTATGTTAAAACCAATGCTTCTAGTTTATTGAACAAGTTAATTATTATTGGTTTACTTTGATGATAATTTAAAAATACAAGGCATCAATAACAAATAATATAGTATTATAAAATCACACTGATTTTATAATAACCTCTTAATTTTAACCTCTTACAAATTACGCCACATGAACCAATACGTTTTCTTTATTAGAGCTCATTAAACTATTAGTAGATAGTAATTGAATATTTTATTTGAAATCTTTAATTAAGGGTTTATTGGTACTTAACCAAATCCTGAGTTCTAGTTGTTTACACCATCGCGCGTGGAAACTAACGTTTACTCAATCACTTTGCACTTCACATTTGTACCGTTATTGTACAGGATAGACCAATACTGTTTTCTTTTGTTTTAATTAAAGTTAAGTTAAGTGGTTCACTGGTTCCACATTATGAATATGAAAAAGTCGGCCGACGTAACTTTACTTGCCCTTGGATGTTGTTGTGGGCTGGCCGCGCGGCCATGAGTTGCAATAGAACTGGCCGCGCGTTACACTGTTTATACTGTTTTATACAAGTTTTGTTTCTGTAATACTCTTTAGTATATTAATATTTGAATGGATAGGCCGCCTAATAATTACGGCCTATCCTACACCCGAGCCCACCATTTTATTTTAATAAACTGCACTGTATGCAGCTGCTGGCTGTCTACTGTACCCTTTCTGGTGACAAACTGCATACTGTAATTTCCAAGGACTGCTGCTTACTGGGGCAGTTACGCAATGCGTCTAGACAATTGTTTAGACTAACAGTGTTGTACTGCTGGTTACTGGGGCACCTCACAGGTGAAGTCTGACAATTGGAAATTAGCTGAATTGATATAAAATAAAATTAAAACTATGGGATCACACACTTCTGTACCGTTACAATACCCCCCCCCCCCAATAAGAGGTTGAAGGTTGAAGCGTTCAAACTCTTATTGCCTGAAACCTAAGAGGGTCAGTGAAGATATGGCGCAGCAACCCCCCTGAACTCTCTACTAAAATCATGGGTTCTTACCCCCCTGGTCTGGTGACTGTGGCAGCACCCATCCGATCCTACTGGACTTCTCTATTCGAGATCCCAACACCATAAGCTCAGACAGATACCCGCCACAGTATCAAATGACTCTAGAACATTCAATTAAAATCAACAAACGGCCTTCCATCACTCCATATCCCACAACTGATTTGTTTCCTCTTAGCCGTACTGGTTCATTGACAACGTACTGGCTCATTTTATATTATGAAATATACCTTAACCCTAGAAAATAGTGTTAACAAAACAATATAGGTTATATACAATACAGTAGTACATATAAGTTCCAGGGAAACTAAATAGCGTTCCCCGTACAATATTGCCCAGCCAAAATGACACATTAATTATACAGAAGTACATTAACTCACAGTAATCATAACTAAAATACAAGATCTGTCCTTACCTACTATATTTATATAGAATAAAATTTTTTTTTTTTTTTTACTCCCCCTTTTTAATCCCTTAACCCCTAATACCCGTTACATATTAATGTGTTCTGCGCTAGGCTTCTTGGCCCTTGCCAGCCTCATCCTAGCCGTAAACCACATCTCCCTCGTGACCTGTAACTGGGTCACCCCCCATCCACACTCACTATTTCCCCCCCTGGACTGTGGCGCCCAGCTGCTTCCACAAGGACTGATGCGGAAGGGATGGACATTTTTTTCTTTTATTCCACCCCCATCCTTGCTTCAGTGTTACACCTACTATTCTTGATTGATACGCCCCTAATGGACTACCACCCCTATCTGGGTGAAAATAGACCTGTTCCAAAATTTGGTAGATTCCCCAAAAAATAACCCCCCTACTAAATCTAACAAACCACCGGGTTAACAAAATAAAACAAACCACAAGCTGGTTATATCAGGTAAAATTTATGATTTGCCACAATTAACTACTTTCACGGTCATGATCCGGTGAGGTCATGGCCGCACTTAGGTGGGGAATCTACAGTTAAAACATAAAATATAAATTGTCAATTATAAAAGTTTACATGAGCAGTAATATACACGTCTTAGTCTCCGAACACTGTTTCAGCTTGAACGTTTTTTCAGTTTTCAATTTTAAATGAATATTTTAATCATTGTTTACATCAATTAGCATTTGATTTATAATTTGTTTGAATTCAAATTGAAATAAAGTTAAGTTCATTATTAAAAATCATCTTTTCAATTAATTTAATTACCAAATAAATTTAATTTAACTTCTCAAAACTCTAGGTTACGGTAATTGACTCATTATATATCTTTTTGGTTCAAAGCAACTTTATTTATTTAAATAACATTTTACAAAGGGGCCTAAAAAAATATTATCTACATTCCATCACATTTGGTGTTTCTTTGGTTTCATAATAGGATTTTACTACTGGCAATGATTCAGCAGACTACCACATTTTTGTTATTGTCACCAAGCATGACTGTAGACATTAGTCACAACATACAACACACCTGTTTACATTAACAGTTGTCTGCCAGACTGGTGTTATAAACACTCTCAGTCTCAACATTCTGATTACCTGATATACTGGCATATATACTTCCTTCAACTTTTTGGTTTCTATAAATCTTTTAGTTAACATATTTATCTCTTATCTGTTCCAATTCGGGTCAGATATAATTTTTGTTCACCGCAATTACTTTAATAACATTTTACTAAAAACAATTTGGTTTTAGTTACTCATGGTTTTGGTTAACATAGTTAAAACACTTTTAATACAAACACAATTCAAAATTACTTCATTATTACCTCTTATTAATTATTTTAGTGGAATAAAATATTATTATTTATTATTATATCTTTCCCTCTCATTACAAACATATGTTACACATAACCTATAATATACATTGCAACAGAATGCTATTAACACAATACATTTAACATTAACACATTTATTTATTTACAAATTTTCGTCATATCCAATTATTAATTGCCGTACTTCAATATATAGATCAGCCACGTCATTACCATAAACAAAAATATTTAGAATGTCCATTCCTTGTTTATATTCAACCCCCATCGTCAAAGATTAGTCTGGTCTTTATATAACACTTTTCAATTTTATTGATACGCCACATATGGTTATTTTTTGTTTTATAACCACAAGAACTTATTTTTTCCATTGTATCAAAATAATAATCTATAGGGTTACCCCCCAAAATTATCTTATCATAAATCAAGTCGACATTAGTATTATTTATAAAGTCTCCGTCAGTGTATTTATTCAACATCAAGTAATTTATTTTCTCATCATATTCATCAAAATAATTATCAAACTCTATTTTATAAGGTAAATCAATTTGCTCCTCTCTCTCCATGCATAAATTCTGTACTAGTATTTCATAATCTCTATTCAACTTAAATATTTCTGTTTCTCTCTCTTTAATTTTCTCATTACAATATTTCTCCCAACATTTCACATTCTCATTCCATACAGAGGGCAACACAACATTATTACAACATCTGGCTTTACCAGATACACAAAAATAATTTCTTTAACATTTTAAAGACCTTTTGTCTTTTACAAAAACTAACGAGGAACCTTTGTCCTCCAACAATACTGGTGAAACTTTTTCTTCACCTGTCTCACAAGAAAAATTTGCCCTCTTTTCACCCTCTACACTTAAACTACCTCTATACTCCCTTTCATTATGATCAATTACATTTCTATTCTCAATATCACTACTACTGTCTACTGTATCACTTTTTGATACCACATTTGGTTCACATTTATTGTCTGCTTTATTGTCTATCACACACACACTCTCTCTTAACTCATCTGTTTCTCTTTGTGTTTCTCTACATGTTTCGTTAATTCGCTCATGAATACTACACAATGAATTATTTAATTCGTCCAGCTTTACATTTATGCTATTTTCAAATTTTATATTCTGTTCTTTGTATTGTTCAAATTTAACATCGTTTGTGTCAAAGCGTTTATTTAAAGCATCCAATTTCTTATTTTGTTCATTGAACTTGGTATCATTCATGTCAAAACGACTATTTATGGCATTAAAATTTACCTCTAGCATTGCTTGTAATCTTTCAAACATTTTATAACTATCATCTTTTTTAGCCTGAACCGGCGTCGATTGACTCGCAACATCATTCAATATCACTGACTCAGTCAAGCTTATCTCGTTTACTACCGTTTCAGTTATTATTGTTTTTACTTGATTATCTGTAATTGTACTAGTCAAGTCAACGTTGTTGACTGTATCACTGTTACTCTCCATTTTGAGTAAATATATACTTATAAATGTATGCTTAGCAAACTACACAATAATCGCCCTCACTTCCAAATAACCTATTCTGCAGCTTGGTTAGGTCTGGCGGATGTAAGTTGTAAAACCTACACTCGCGTCACTGTTACGGGGGCCATTTGTAACTACTCAATTATTTCACATCAATAATTAATTCTTACCTTTAAGTTCGGGTTTTTCTCCAGAGTCCTACAGACGAAACCGCTGCAGAAAGGATTATTTGGAATGAACGGTGTACATATACATACACAATTTATGTTAAAACCAATGCTTCTAGTTTATTGAACAAGTTAATTATTATTGGTTTACTTTAATGATAATTTAAAAATACAAGGCATCAATAACAAATAATATAGTATTATAAAATCACACTGATTTTATAATAACCTCTTAATTTTAACCTCTTACAAATTACGCCACATGAACCAATACGTTTTCTTTATTAGAGCTCATTAAACTATTAATAGATAGTAATTGAATATTTTATTTGAAATCTTTAATTAAAGGTTTATTGGTACTTAACCAAATCCTGAGTTCTAGTTGTTTACACCATCGCGCGTGGAAACTAACGTTTACTCAATCACTTTGCACTTCACATTTGTACCGTTATTGTACAGGATAGACCAATACTGTTTTCTTTTGTTTTAATTAAAGTTAAGTTAAGTGGTTCACTGGTTCCACATTATGAATATGAAAAAGTCGGCCGACGTAACTTTACTTGCACTTTGATGTTGTTGTGGGCTGGCCGCGCGGCCATGAGTTGCAATAGAACTGGCCGCGCATTACACTGTTTATACTGTTTTATACAAGTTTTGTTTGTGTAATACTCTTTAGTATATTAATATTTGAATGGATAGGCCGCCTAATAATTACGGCCTATCCTACACCCGAGGCCACCATTTTATTTTAATAAACTCCACTGTATGCTGCTGCTGGCTGTCTACTGTACCCTTTCTGGTGACAAACTGCATACTGTAATTTCCAAGGGCTGCTGCTTACTGGGGCAGTTACGCAATGCGTCTAGACAATTGTTTAGACTAACAGTGTTGTACTGCTGGTTACTGGGGCACCTCACAGGTGAAGTCTGACAATTAGAAATTAGCTGAATTGATATAAAATAAAATTAAAACTATGGGATCACACACATCTGTACCGTTACACCCTTACAATACTCAATTGTTAATTCATATTCTTGTAACATTAGCATCCAGCGTACTAACCTACCATGTGTTAATTTACAGTTCTTTAAAAACGTTAAAGCTTGATGGTCGGATCTTATGATTACCTTATTTCCTAATAAGTACGTTCTGAACTTTCTACAGGCGAAAACTATTGATAACGCCTCCTTCTCCGTCGTAGTATAGTTCTTTTCACTAGTTAATAGAGATCTACTTGCAAAAGCTACTACTTTATGGTTACCACTCCCATCTAACTGAAACAACTCTACCCCCAAGGCAATGTCCGATGCGTCTGTGTGTGTATATAAAATGGTTCTAAGAAATTAGGGTGAGCTAATATAACTGTGTTTAAAAATTTATTTTTTATCAGCTCAAATATATTTTGCTCTTTTAAACTCCACTGCCATCGATTGTCTTTATATAACAAATGTCCCAATTGTACTGTTAAATATGAATATTTGTCTACAAATTGCCTATAATAATTGCACAAACCTAAGAAACTTTGCAACTGTTTAACATTTTTTGGTATCGGAAAATTTTGTATTATTTCTACTTTCTTAGCATCTGTACTGATACCCCTTGCTGAAATTATATGTCCTAAAAAATTAACTTGTTCTTTCAAAAATTCCGACTTCTTAAATTTAACTGTTATGTTGTGTACATAACATATTAACATATTAACAATATGTTAATTCATGCAGTCTACTTAGTACCCTATCTAACCTTTCACAGTGTGTATCAATGTCTGGTGATGTAATTACTATATCATCTACATAAACGGTTGTGAATTCTAAAATCTCTCTCCCTAGCACATAATCCAGGCATTTGATAAAAATTGAAACACTTACATTTAGTCCAAATGGTAGTCGACGAAATTGGTAATTCCTACCGTTGTATAGAAAAGCCACATACTGTCGAGACTCCTCTTCCAGCTCTATCTGCCAGTAGCCTGCAGTCAAGTCTAAGGTGGTGATGTATTTGGTCCCACTAAAACGTTGCAGAATTTCGCTTACTGGTTCCGGTGATTCTCTGTCTGGAACAATTGTTCTGTTTACTTGTCTTGCGTCTAAACATAATCTTATCGATAAATCTTTCTTTGTCACCACTACTAAAGGGTTGGAATATGGTGAAGTAGATTTTTCTATTATACCTTCTCTCAACATCTTATTTATTTCCTCCTGTACTAAACCCCTCTTGGAGTATGGTACCGGATAGGTTTTAGGTGCAAAGGGTGTTTTTTCTTTAACGACTAATTTACCCTTAAAATTCTTTACTAAACCGGGTTTGTCTGAAAAAACTGATTTATTTTTGTTTATTATTAGTACTATTTTTTTCCCTGTCTTGGTAGCTAAATTCCCCATCTTGATATAGGATTTTATTCATTTTTTCCTCCCAACTATTTTCATTTTCAAATAATTCAGTATTATTTATTCTCAAGTTACAATAATTTATCATTAAAGGCCTACACTCGTTTATGTCATTGTCAGAAATTAACATTCCCTTACTAATTATTTTTAAAGCTTTCATTCCTACAGTTTTCTTTTGTATGAATGGTATTTCAATTATATTATTGTTATTATTTAATTTCATAGTCTGGGTACAATAGTTTAACTCCGCTTTAAAATTATTAAAAAAATCATTACCCATTATAGCTCCCATATTTAAGCCTGGAATGACCAAAAAAGGTACATTTATTGTGTTTTTATTTACCTTTAATTGTAGCATTATTTGTTTAGTTACTTTTTTACTGCGAACACCCGTTACCCCTATAACACTAATTCCCAGTACTGGTAATTGTGGAATTGTCTCTGTAGTTTGATTTTTTATTTTTTCAAACATTCTATCGTCTATAGCAGTCAGTTCACTCCCTGAATCTACTAGAAAAGTGTATTTAGAATTAAACAGTTCGGCTTCAAATTCTGCCATCCCAAAAGCATTACTACTCTCTCCCGCTTCTTCATCGGATAGATCATTATGTATATTGGTAATTAGTGACCCTATTGTCATGTGATTCCTAGACGGCTGGGGGCTTTCTTTTTCAACCGCCCTGATTAGTTTAACGGTATTGGAGGTGGTGGTTCGCTGTAAACCCCCCTACTGTTTTGATTATGAGCTGGTGCTTCACCGCCCCTAGTTTCGTTTGGGTTACTAACATATCCCCCTCTCCCTCTATGATTAAAATTTCCTGACACTCCCCGATTACTGGTGAAACCTCTCCCTCTATGATTCCCTCTAAACCCAGTATGTTCAAAACCTCGATTATAATTCTCCACTCTCCCTCGGACCCTGACACCGGTAACATTGATTCCGCGACCCGTTATAATTACTAGCTCCACAACTAGGGTTTGGACATAACCACGCCCCTTCCCCTGATCTATTCACATTACTAATAAAATGGTCTGGTTGTCTTATTTCAGTATTTATTTGATTTGATTCATTAATTCTAAACTGGTATTTATTATCTTCTTCCTCTTTCATACTCTGGTATGCTTTTAGTATTTTTTCTAATTCTGCAATAATAGCAAACTCCGGGTTCTGATTGTGGACCGTATGTCCTTAGGTAAATGCTTACTAATGTATCTTATAAACGATGAAAGAGGCATTGGTGGTTCTAAGTATTTAACCTGACTATATAGTCTCGTCACATACGATGTAATACTCATGTGTTTAATATTAAAATTGCCCCACCCCATTATGGTACTACGTAATCCCTCTTGTTTCTCTTCCGACCAGTACTTATTTTTAAATGCTTGTTCAAACTCATTAAAATCTACCCAGTTATCATTATGAGCATCCGCCCATATTTTAGCATCCCCTTTAAAGTACTTTAAAATTCTTACTAATTTAATCTCCCAACTTTCTTGGTTATATTTATTGAAACTTTTTATAGAGTTCAAAAATTGTATGGGGTTCACCCCCCTGCTTTCATTACTAAAATACCCTAATTCCACTTCCACATTCACTCTCTCACTCACATTAGTTAATTTCTGATTAATGGTTTCATTCAAATCTTCTCTGACTTTAATTATTTCACGCTCATGTTCTGTTTGTTTATTTTTTAAACTAGTTACATTAATCGTAATTGCATCAACTTGTTCAAAGTTACTTCTGAATTCATCATTTATATTTTCTTCTATTTTATTTGCTTGTTTGATTTGCTCACACTCATTAATTATACATTGAACGTTACTGTCAATTTTGTCATTTTGCTTTTTAATTTTATCATTAAATTTATTTATCAATGTGTCAAATTTTTTATTTGTCTCTAGCATTTTCTCTTTTTGTTTTTCGTTAATTATTTTTATATCGTTTTTCATTTCGGTTTGTATCTTATTTATATCACTAGTCAGTTCATCTTTCACTCCAACAATAGCCTCATTCATACTTTCCAAGCGGCTATTCATATTTATTTCACTCACTCTCAATTCGCTCCTTACATTCATGAACTCGTTATTTAAATCAGTAAGTTTAATATTTACAGCATTTATTTCTGATTTGATTTCAGATTTTAAATTATTATTTTCTGTTTTCATTTTCTCGTCTTGTTTGTCAAGTTTATCATTCATTTCAGTTTTCATTCCTGACATCATTTCCATCATCAACGCTAATTGGTTAAATATATTTGCATTATCGCTCTTATTACTACATTCAACATTTACCGTTTCAATTACATTTGGTATTTCTAATTGTACATTCTCATCACTACTTTCGTTTGTTGAAATTAAATTGTCTTGCGTAACGTTTAAAATAGATTCTTCTACACTACTTTCACATAAATCTGCATTCTTATTTTTCTCTGCCATTTTCGACCAGTTTGTAAACTAATTTAATTTTTTAATTTACAAAGTCACTGTTAAACGGGCGCCATTTAAAACATTACGAGTTAAAAAAAATTATTAATATTGATTTTTGTTGTATTACCTACCTTTCGTAAAACTTCCAAGGTCTCGTCTGGTGTACTCATTAGCAGAGAGAAATAGTTAACGCAATAACCAATACATCTTGATATGTGAATTAACCCTGTTTTATTATATCTACTACAACATCTAATTAGTATCAAACAATTTATTTTACGTATCACTGTAATACTCACTGTATATGGTTGACTTTACTTACGTTATACAGGAAACCAAATTTGTTACACCATTTAACACTAATGCTTATACCCTAACCAAACTAACAAAAGTTACTAAACTAATTAGGCCGCCCAGCCTGCTCACACGCAACATTCATTCCATTTTAAAATCCCATTTTGTTTTAATTAATTGAATTGAACATTATTGTTTTACCTTCTCGGCGTTGGTTGTGCGCCTGCTGGTGTTTGCGCGCGTCGCACAGTACTACAGTTCTTAGAATTGTATTGCGTTGTTGTATACCTGACGCATTCCACCGTACAGCTACACCGCACTGAACCGTTTTATGTAGGTGACTCGCTGTTTTGGGCCCATATAAAGTGAATAAAATTGAATAAAATATAATACCCCTTTTTGCCCCGTTACAGAATGTGAGATTGGATTGGAAGAGTGATTATGAAGAGCGAGATAGAGTGATAGAGTTGTTCAGGTTAAGTAGAGATTATGAAGGATTAGTTAAGGAGTTAAATAATGAGAGAATTATTATCAATAATAAAGACTTACCTGGGGCAGTAGCTAACAATGAGTATATTGTAGTTGATAATGATAAACATTTACCTGTGGGGAGAATTAGTGTCCTTGTAGTAGCTGATAAGTGTGATAATGATGTAACTCACCGGGGTGTAACAATAAATACTGACGGAGACTTGACAAAAAATAATAATGCAGACTTGGTTTATGATAAAATAATAATGGGGGGGTAACCCTGAGCATTATTATGATGGTATAATGAAAAAAATAAATTTTTATGGTTATTACACAAATGATAGCCATATGAGATATGTAAATAAAAATGAAAAATGTTATGTGAAATCATGACTAATTTTCGATGACGGGGGTTAGAAAAAATAGTGAATGAACATTTGATTATTTTAGTCAATGGTATAATTACTTGGCTTATTTAGGTAACGAAGTGTGGTAAATAATAAAATTATGACAAAAATTTGTAAATAATTATGTAGTGGTGTTAAATGTATTGTGTCAGGGTATATTGGTAGATTGTATACAATTGTTTATGTAACAATGTTTGTAGTATGTTATAATAATAATAATATTTTATTTTGATAAAATAATTAACAGGAGGTACGAAGGAATTTTGTTTTGTAGTGCGTGTCTAAATTAAAAGTGTTTTAAATAATGTAACTAAAGCTAAATTGTTTTGAGTGGAGGTGGAATTAAAGTAATGTAAAAGGTTAATTTTATTAATGAAGCCAAATTAATTTTCATTTGAATTGTAACAAATAGTAAGTGAGTAATATGTCAACACTAAAAGATTTGTCTAAATTGAAAACTGAAGGAAGCGTTGGTGATTATGTAATATGGAATGTTGAGACTGAGTTAGTGTTTATAAAACCAGTCTGGCATACAACTGTTGATATAAACAGGTAGATTGTTTGTTTCTGCTGGAGTTGATGATAACTATGTTGTATTTTGGTGAATCAGTGCTATGAGCAAATTCTATTATGAAATAAAAGAAATACCAGATGTGAAGAAATGAAGGTAATTTTTCATGTTAAGTTAGAATCATGTTGAAAAATGTAATTAATGTAAATGAAATTGGTAATTAAATTAATTGAAAAGGTGAATTTTAATAATGAATTTAAATCCTTAAATTTTTAGTGACCGTCAATCAATGAATGTTTTAGTGGATGGTTAGTGAGGATCGGTCAATAATACAACTTTTAGTTATTTTGCATCAACGTTTCGACAATATTTATTGTCATCTTCAGGACCTGTGTATGAAATACAATAGAAATATCAAACATAACGAAACAATTAAATATTTGGGTGAACGTGTTGGTGATGTGAGTGTGTGCGTGCGTATGTATGTATCATTTTTTATGTGAAGACTTATGATAGTTTGTTTACATCTTCAAATTATCTTTAAGAAAGCGAGCAAATTATAGTATGAGAGAACTTAATTTATACAGTATTACAATTTAAATTACTAAATGTAATGTTATTTTAATTAATTAAACAAACAGTAATCAACAATTGGATATTAGATTGGTACATAAATTGTTTATACCAGTAAGGAGTGAAACATGGTAAAAATAACTTTTAATATTACATAGTGAACATCCCCTAATCTGTTTTAGATATAGGTAATATATTACTTTGCTATATGTTGACTGTTTTAGGTAAAAATAATATGTTTGGGTAAAAATAATCAAAAATATTTGGGTTAATTAATGTGTTATTTTGGAGGGGTAATAATGTATTGTGAACATTATTCAATTTGTATTGAATTTATATGATTTAGCTGTAAGTATACCGTAAGTTTATATGGCCAGGTGGACATTGTATTTTATGGAGGCCAGTTATAGAGTTGATGGAAACCAATGTTTATTATGTTGTATCCTGTTTATGTAATTATGTACGAATATAGAACAGCGGTCAATGTAGGCCGACTACACTAAATGGAAAGCCAGTACCTTGTATATAAAAGAACCAGTACATTGCCAATAACGAACCAGTACGGCTAAGAGGAAACGAAACGAATCAGTGTGGGACATGGAGTAATGGAAGGCCATTTGTTAATATTTTGCTTAAATGTTACAGAGTCAGGTGATACTGTGGCGGGTATCTGCCCAATCTTATGGTGTTGGGATCTCGAACAGAGAAGTCCAGTAAGGTTGGATGGATGCGGCCACAGTCACCGGACTTAGGGGGGGTAAGTACCCATGATTTTAATAAGGATTTAAGGGGCGTTGCGGCGCCATGTCCTCACTGATCCTCTTAGGCTTTAGGCAATGAGAGTTTTTATGCTTCGGCATAAAACCTCTCATTGGGGGGGGGTATTGTAACGGTACAGAATTGGTGTCAGAGACAGTAAAGATTTAAATCAGTTAATTCAAAGCAGCTAGTATTCACCTAAGGGGTACCCCATTGTAACCAGCAACATACAATGTTATTATAAACTGTTTAATGTCTGGAGACAGCCAGGCCAGATGTATTACGCAACAGCTTGCCAGCCCAGTCCTCTCTGTGTAAATCACAGTAAGAGCACTTCTTCACCAGGGTTTGCATCAGACGGTTACCCTAAGCAGTCAGTCATCTATAAGTTGAAATAAAAACAGTGGCCTCGGGCGCAAGATATTAGTATCATCGGTCTATCAAGTAGAACAATCAGTAAAGTGTTAACGCGCAGTTTGCCAAAAAACGTGCTTGAGAACAATGTAAGCCGACCGATTGAAAAGAATAGTGATGTTATTTGTGAAACAGCATTAAAATTTGTGATTGAGGAAATACTCCAAGTTAAACAGTATAAATCAGTTTTCGGAGTGTTCTACAAACAAAACGTGCATAACACGTGGTGGCGTAAGTTGTGGATTGCATTGACCAGATGAGTAGCAAACTAAAGAACATAATCAATTGAATAAAATTAAACATCATTTTTAGTAATTTCCTTTGTTATGCATAATGTATTAAATTTCAAATGAGATCTCTAAGGGACAAAAATTACGTACTGGTTCATAATAATTGGTCATAGGCTAGTTGATTAAGAAATGTTTATTTTATTAATTCATAAATTCAAACTTTACCTTAAAATAAATTCAGATTTTATTTAATATAAAGTATGTGTTAGAGTAAGTCATTACGCCATAACCATTTCCTATTCTGTGCTGAAAACCTCGTCTAACGTTCTATGGGATTTTCTGAGTTTTAAGGGTGGTCAGATAGCGGGATGATGTTAATTTTTATAAGGGCAAGAGTGTAAAGGTTTCGATATTAAACCTCAAAATATCGTGGCGACCTGGGTAATTTAATAAGGTAAGTTTAGAGGGATTATGACGGCAGGTAAACTTCTGGCAGCAGTGAGCAGATGGAATCTTCTGATTGGATTGGATTATAATTGTATGGTAGAAGAAAAAGTACCGTTACAACAAGTGTGACAGAACATTTAACAGTGGGCACAGAGGACACTTTGGACAAGACTAGTGGAATTTGTAATTTATCTGCAAACACGGATGCCAGTTTATGGAAAATTTCCAGGCACTGCTGTTGCAGACAGAATTACGACGACAACAGGAGGCAGAAGAAGCAGAGAAACAACAGTATGAGAAATGCAAACAGGAGGCGGAAGAAGCAGAAAGATGACAAAAATAAGAACACCAACAAGAGGCAGAAGAACGGCAAAAAGCACTCTTGCTCAAGTTGGAAGAATGAAAAACGAGAAACGTAAGCAGGAAACAGGTGACATCAAAGCGTTAATACAAGAGCAAAAGCAGATGCAAGAACATACCTCTGCAGAGCTGGGCCTATTACAAGGTGAGCTTGATAAACAAGTTACTAGAATATCGGAAGTATAAGAATCAGTGACACTAAAAATAGTTGAAGTACAAAAATCTATGTTGAGTACGGAAGAAGACATGTTGTAACGGGGCGAAATCTGTAACATTTTTTGATCAACGGGTACAAAAAATTATTAATAAACACCCTATGGCTTGTACAGTGTCAGGTCGTACCAGACACGAGTTGAGGATTGTAACTGAGGACGAATAGGTCATTATAAAAGTGCCTAGCTTGCGACGCAAAATTCACCACGTGTTAGCGACGTGAACTGCTTACCATCTCTCGTGAAATGTTCGAGAACCTTCCACAGCCAATGAGAAACGAGATATGAAAAAGACTTCCGGTTGGTGACCACGAGCCGAATTAAGGAAGTGCGTCACACCGGCATCTTGGCTGCACCAGTCGACGAAAGCCTTCAGACCGCGCGGTCATGTAAAAAAGACGCTCGAGCAAATTAAGTCGGCCGACTAAAAAAATGTTACGTGAGTGAGTGAGTCTCACACAGCAGTGCAGCAAATAATAATGGACAATCCACAATAGTATCGAGTTTTAGCAGTTTAAAACATATTTTTGTGAGTGTGCTACATAACAGACGAATAACACACAGTGGCGCAATGATGGACAGTGAACGCAGCTAAGTAACAATAAAACTTCTGAGTATCAAGCCAAATTTAATTCAAAAATATAATATCAATTAATAATTCCTGAAATAAAACAAGAGTTATAATTTAAAAAATCTAAGATGAGATCTCAAATTTAAAGGGGTTAAAAGAGAATGAGAGAGAGAGAGAGAGAGAGAGAGAGAGAGAGAGAGAGAGAGAGAGAGAGAGAGAGAGAGAGAGAGAGAGAGAGAGAGAGAGAGAGAGAGAGAGAGAGAGAGAGAGAGAGAGAGTGAATTCGAAGTACTGGGTTGCCTTGAAAACGTATAGTTTAGTTGGTTAAGTAATTTTTTTTGTTTTAATAATTGTTCAACAGATAACATATAAAATGAAAGAGAAAGAAAGAGAGAGTAAATATTGAATCTAAATAAATGAGAATAAATAAGATGGATTATTAGCATAACCATGTGTTAGCGTAGTCATTACGCCTAATTACCAACTCCTAGTTTTCTGTACTGAAAAAACTCGTCTAATTGAATCTGCGAACTTCTGAGTTAATGAATTAAATATTATCAAAATTATTTAAGCATTGGTCAATGGGAAGAGTGTGAATTTTTACACGTTTTCTACAAATGTGTTGGCGGCCCTGCGAATTTCTGATGGTGTTTGAAGTTAGGTAAGATTCTGGCATTTAGTTTGTGCAAAACTTTTAGACTTTACAATGTCTACATAAATATCTGTCATAGAAGAATCTATGTCAAAGTAAATATATGCAGTATAAGACTCAACTGCAAAAATAAGAGAACAAATTAAAAGTGAAGTTGAGCAGTTCATGAAAATACAACCGTACGTTCTACAAGAAATTCCTGAACAGACTGTACAAATGGTAAAAGCAGAAAAAGACATAGAAAGTAAGACAATAGAATCACTTTGCCTGCAGTTGGGGCAGTTCATGTCAAGGCCCCAACATTTGATGGAAGCACTCTTTGGGTGACATATCTGCAGCAATTTGAAGTTGCTGCTTGTGCAAATAATTGGATGGAGAAAGACAAGGCCACTCGTTCTTGCTTTAAAAGGACCTGTGGCAGACCTACTACAGAAAGTGTTACCTGATAGCCAGAACACCTATACTGAATTGATAAAAGCTATACAATTATGGTATGGAAACAAACATTTGCGCGATATGTACTACTCTCAGTTGAGAACAAGGTGACAACAATCCAGGGAGAGTCTTCAATGAAGCATCGGCAGACTGATTACACTGGCCTACCAGAAGATTTTTGAATAAGGTTTGTGGTGCAGACATATATTGATGGCGTTGGAGATTGTGAACTTCAGGAAGTGTCACGAATGGCAAGACACCAAAATAGCTCAGAAGCTCTTGTTCACGCCCTCAAGTTTGAACCTGCTAAGTCAGCATCCTGCTACATTAATGGGACTACATCATCACAGTGTAGTCAGAAGTTCCCAGTATCATACTGCTGTTACGATGGGGACAGAAAAAAATGTTGCAGGACAAACATTTGAAAGGTTTAAGAGCGCCATAACAATTTGGACGATGGAAAAAAGACAGAAGACCAAAGTGTTACAACTGTGGAAAACGTGGTCATCTACAGGTAGACTGTTAGGAGAATAAAATACCGAGAGAAGAGTGTGATCACACCAGTGGGAAAACTAAAGCTCCAGAACAGCACATAGTTTCCATGCTCCTCATAAGACCAGTGGAAACTTGATCGTTAATGGATTTGCGGAAGGTAAACCAACATCATTTACAGCTGACACGGGCACAACAGTGTCCATTTTATGCCATGACTTAGTCAGCAACCGCCAGCCTTAATTTAACTCTTGTACAATACAGACTATAAGTGGAAGCCCTGTCAAAGTATTAGGATAGGTAGACGTATGTGTACACCTGGGTCTTCTTGAGTTTAGCCACCAAATGCTCGTTGTCGACACTGTCAATGAAGTGATTCTGGGCACACACATAATGCAAGCCTACGGATTCATTGTGAACTTAAGAGAGAATGTCCTAGAGTTGGCCAAGAGAAGATAAAACTTTGCATGACTAAAATAATGGGGTCTGGCAACTATTCAATCAAGCAAGTGACACTAGGAGAAGAAAAAGTCAACATTTATGGAGAAAATGAACCCTTCCTATTGCCTGCGGAAATGGAAGACGAAGTAGACTGGAACAGGAACAAAGGCGATGAGGGTCAGCTGTGCGCCAGCAACATGGTATCACGTGATTATATGAGCCAATAGGCGTCAGTCTCTGCTGTGTGAGTGCACTTCGTGTTGCATTACCGATATTTGTTGATGATTTTTTAAGTGTTTTTGCTTTAGTGTTTTAATGTTGTGAGTTTGATTAGTTACCTTATTGTTAGATATGGCTGACAACGAGAAAACACACCAAGTGTTGCACAGACAAGCTCAGGAAATTGTATTTTGTGTTTATCAGTTCTTCAAGCGAGGGGCAGAGTCAGAAACCAGAGCTTCTCCAGCGTTGCCAAATGCCAGGCGAAAACAGCTGACGTGTGTGGCTAGGGGTAAGAACGGTACAGCAGATTTTAAGTGAAGCGAATGCCTCTGTTAAAGCCTGCGGATCCGCTATTTTCAAGTGACCAGGCAAGCAACACAACAACATGAAAGAAGTACCTGAACTTGATGACTTTTCTAAGAACTTTGAGGCTGATCATTTTCGATATTGCTACGACAGCACAGAACAATCTACGCGTTTATCGAATATGCCAGAAGGATCTCGATGTAAGCGTGTGGTGTACGTGCTACTAGACGCATTTTGCGAGAATTTTCTCGACTGTGCCGGGCTTCACTCGGGCGCTCGGACTGTGTCAAGGCCGTAGTAATTACGTAGTTCACGAAAGATAAGACGCAGTTTGGAAGCTTCTGGTGTGTGAGCGTGACTATAAATACATCAGGTAGCGGCCTTAGTTTTGAGTTCCATGCGAGATATTGGATAGTGCGGTTCGAGAGTATTAGTGCGATATATTTCCAGAGCGGTTCGAGTTATTACTGTGTACGTTCAAGTAGTTATTATTGAAGTGTCGCATTTTATAATCAGACGGTATAATTGTAATACAATTGAGTTTTAATATTTGTGGACATTTTATTGTGTGTGTACAATTTTCATTTGATTTGTTGGAGACACTGTTGTTAATTACGAAATGTTTTACTGTAACAATTAAAGGTGTGATTAGTGACTTAATTGGTGTCTTGTATTTATTTTGTTTCCACTGTACCTACGACGATCGAGTAGACCGTCGT
This sequence comes from Magicicada septendecula, assembly GCA_034769895.1. NCBI lineage: Eukaryota > Metazoa > Arthropoda > Insecta > Hemiptera > Cicadidae > Magicicada > Magicicada septendecula. The sequence goes on along the minus strand of CM068368.1, from coordinate 194,378,849 downwards.
AACAATATGTATGCAAAGGATGAATATCCACTACGGACAAACTAGTTTTAAAAATGAAAGAAGCTGAAAATTTAGTGGGAGCAAATAGACGATGTTGAGGATATGTAGTCTTCACATATCAAAAAATAAATGACGGTAGGAAATTACTTATGAAGAGAAGTGACATTGTAGCTGTGAGAATTGTGTTTTTAAGAATAATGCAAGAAATCAGGGAAGCTGGAACATCGCACATTTTTACCTTGATGAAACATGGGTAAATCAGAACCATCTATGTGCTGGAAAATGAGTGACGGGTCTGGAGGACTGAAAGTTCCCACGGGTAAAGTTCGCCTTTTTGTGCTTCATGCTGGCTCAGCAGATATGGGTTTTTTATTCCTCAAAGTAAACTGGTAAACTCGTTTTTAAGGGGGTTGAAAATTAAGAGTTCCGATGATTACCATTCAGAAATGACTTACAGCGTTTTTAATATTGGTTTGTACAACAATTATTACCATACCTCCCTCCATGTTCAATAATTGTTATGGACAAAGCCAGCATACACTCTGCACAAATCAACACAGCTCCATGTATAAATACCCGAAAGTCTGATATTATTGCCTGGTTATCTTCTAACGGAATTCCTCAGAATTCATCATCAATGAGAGCAGAATTGTTGCCTCTTGTTAATGCCAACAAGCCCACGTACCGTACTTACAAAATAGATACAATAGCAATGCAGCATGGTAACCGTGTAGTTAGACTGCCTCTGTACCATTGTCACTACAATCCAATTGAACTGGTGTGAGCCCAAGTGACAGTGTACATTGCGTAAAGGAACAGTATGTTTAGAATTGCTGATGCTGAAAGACTCAATCACAAGGCAATCGACAGCATCACAACTTCCGCATGGCAGGTTGCGTAAGGCACGTAGAAAGACTGCAATAGGAAGATTATGATAGAGAAATCTGCAGTGACTCTGTTATGGACCCTCTCATTATCAATCTTTGTGAATCGGAATCATCTAAACCAGACAGTGAAAGTGATGGCGTGGATTTCTTGGAGTAAACTATGTAAGTACCAGTCATTACTGTTGTACTTATTACTAATTTTATTACTGTTAACACTTTACATTTGCCTTAGAGATTTGTGTGTGGTCCTATTTTTTAACATACTTGGAATAGCATTTAATGTTTATCTTATAGCGTCACTATGTCGTAGCCACTTGTGGGCAGGTTTGGGAAGTTACGCATAAAAATACGTAATGTATATTTTAAACATAAAGTACATAATAAACTCATACATTGCCTTAAGTTCAATAAAATATTAAAATAAGTGAAATACTATCCGGGCATTTTATTTGGATGAGTGACAATTAACACTTGTTTCTTGTTTCCGATGATACAAATAGACTTGCGGATGTAGTTTACAGGGACCCTTATCTCCATGCATAATTGCATAGATAACAAACCTAACGTAATGAGTCATCAGCAGCTGTCAACAATTTTCTGCTTCTGAGAAACCTGTCCTCTCCTCTCCTTTTATAACACCAGTAAAATTAAAAGAACACAACATTAATATTTATGAAAACTTATATATCCAACAAGAGTTCTCAAAGTTATGATGATTGTTATTTTAGCTTGAATTTAGTTTAAATAAAGTTGGCACCTACTTTACTTTTTTACCTCTTGAATTACTGGTACTGATACTATATGCCTACGTTTGATTTTGATATTTAACCACTCAAATGATTGTAATTACTGCACTTGAAAGACTTTTAAGTAAACGTTTACTTCTTATTACATTATTATGGCTATTATTTATTAAGTTAGTTTCTTGAAAATAATTTATTACGCTACATAAAAACTGTGTAAATTAGTTTTCTACGTAACGTAAATTGCATGTAAATTATGCGAAGTGCTTAGCGGTAGAAGAAAGTGACAGTTGACAAAAACAGTCTGGCAACATCGCAGTGAATTGCTCTGTCTCTCTGCGCAGTAAGATCTCTGTCTGTCGCCTTTGTTCGTGGACCCGACTCTAGCAGAGGAAGTGATTGTATAATTTGTATAACGACAAAAGAAGTGAATGTAAAACCACCTGTGGGTATTGAGAAAAGGCTCTTGCTCATTTTTGAGTTAATCGAAGCACCCGGAGGAGACGTTGCTGAAGATGACGTTATGCAAGAGGTTGTTGATGACGTGGACCAGCTAACGGCTTATAGGTCAGCAGTACACAATAAAACTGGCATAATTCGAGCAAAACTAGTGGTTGAGTGGAAAATTTGT